>OX030952.1:46201963-46584463 GCA_943735915.1 Pherbina coryleti | reverse complement strand
CCATCCCCGGTTGTGAGACTGTCGTTTATTTATTAAGTGGAAACGAAAGCTCTACTATAAGTACTGTCAATGGTAATGCTTTTTATAAGGTCACTTTTGCTTTTTCATCGCGCTGGATAGACTGTCGTTTGATATCAAGCAAAAGATCTTGTAAAAGAACGGTATTGAAAGTAATATTGAATTTTTTTCAAAGCGGTAGACTATGATGTGAATCGCTAAAAAACATCAGAATTGTTGCTTAAAATATAGATTGGGACTTGTAGGACAATATTGGCTGTGTTCGGAAATGCAGAAAAATGTGCAACCTGCAACAATGCAACGCGAAACAATGCAAGCGTACGCAGTATAAAAATGATGCAATAAATGCGCAACTGCTGATGTATCATAGACATAACAAAACACATGACGTGCGCAGTGCTATCAGATTTGCATTTCAGAACGTTTAAGGAAACATGGCTCATAACCGGAGACCCCTACTTATTTAACCGTATCATTAAATGGTATGAAAATACATTTTATGCATTGCACTTCGACTAATGAAGAAAATTTGTAGCTCAATTATATAAAACTCGTATTCGATAACGTGAATTGTTTTGGAAATATATTGGTTTTAATAAGTCCACCTTTTCAAATGTAAATTTATGCTTATGGAATGAATAAAAAATACTTTTTTATCACTGTGAAATTTTTTTTTGTCCAATAAAGTTAAAAAATTTTCAAATGTCTTTTTTCAATAACGAAATTATACACTAACGCACTGTGCACTAACACTGTGTATTACCCATATGTGTACAACCCATACCAATACCTTTCAATTTTAATTGTCGGACATTCTGCTGTTCGCGAACAAAGAGCTATCTCTCTCTCTGCTTCCATGCAGAGACTCTCTTTTCTGAGCATTGAGCAGCATCTTGTAGCGAAACCAAAGCAACATTCTGCTAGCTGCAAGCAATGACATCGTCGAAGCCAATCAACAAATCAATGCTTGCAAGAAAACGATTTAATTTGTCAATAAAATATTAATTTTACGAACAAACTATTGATATTAGATGCACGTCACCATCGACTTTTTTGTTGGAATCGGCAAGATCATTCATTTGTCCATATATCATATTCACTTATCTTTTACGGTTTAAGCAGAAAATGGAAAAAAGCGCCAAATTTTTCTAAAAATACCGAATTTTGCCAGTTTCTTAGCCAATAACTTCGAAGCTTTGAAATATTTAAGTATACGGTGTTAATCTACAATTAATTACGATTTGAATAGTGAACATTTAATTTAAATCCGTTCAGCCGTTCTTGAGTTTACTTTCATCAACGCCAAAAAGGCAACATTTCAAGTTTCATTTTTATATAATAGTAAGAAGTAAGATAAGATAAGATAAGATATGGCGTAAATTTTAGTATAAAAAATATGCAAAAAATGCAAAAAGGCGCAAAATATGAAAAAATAACAAATTTTTCACAAAGTTCAAAACGCAATAAAATAAAAAAAAACATTTTTGTTTTTTTTTAAACTTTAATATGTGTAATATCAACACTTCTTAAATATGTTCCCAAAACTTGGTTTGCCGAAACTCAATAATAAAGACGTTGCGCCCACTTTTCTGAAGCATGTTTTGTCAAAAATAAGTTTTGTCAAAAATAATAAATAATATTAAAAATAAAAAAAAAAATTCTCAAACTTAAAAAAAAAATAAATTTGTTTAATAAAACTTTCAAATAAAACACTTTATCAACAAAAAAGCCAAAAAAAAGGAGTAATGGCAAATTATCTGAATCTTGTTTTCGCTAAAATGCCCTTCACGTTTATACTGGAAAATAAGTTATATGGTAGGTGTGCTTGTTAGTCGGGCGTTAATTTTCGCACCAGCTACTTATAGCTACAAAACAACTATGTGTAGTAAATTTAAATGATCTGGGGTAATTTTTTGTGTAAATATACCTGATTACCGATTTCAGTTATAATGCAGGTGGTCATATTAGTGAACCGATTTAGTTCATTTTCACACCACCTGTTTATAACTCTAAAGGAACTATGTGTACCAAATTTCATTGATCTAGGATAATAGTTTGGGGAACTATTTCATATTACCAATTTCGGTCATATGGGAGGTAGGCGTGCCATTCATTCAATTTGAACGAAATTTTGTAAAAATAATTGTTTAATCGTAAAACTAATTTTCACAAAATTTCATGATTCTAGGATAACTCCTACTATTTTTGTCCACTCGCTTTAAGGGCTCGTCACACTGTGCGACCACTAAGCATACAATAGATAGAGGACTCAAACTGCCATAAAATGCGTGGCGATGCAATGGCTCCCACATTCTCATTTATTCTTTGTTCTCTCTTCGCATTATAACGATCGTCCCTTCGTGTTCTCATAGCTACCATAATAGCCTGCCATACATTTTGTTGTTGCGAGCAACTGCTGTTCTATTTTTAGCTTGTTTCACTTTTTGATGTTGTAAGCACAAAAAATAAAAGCAAAAAACAATGCATACAACAACAGAGCGCATGCGTGTGTCCCACAGAAAATTCATGTAGTGACGAAAATACAAAGCTTCACGATCGCAATAACAAAATATCGTGGCCACGAAAACACGAGTAACGCTCGTATAAACGACAAGAACGATCGTAGCATAATTGAGAGTGTGGGAGCCATTGCATACATTTTTTTTTGGGTTGAAATTTTTATATGGTTTGAGTTCTCTATCTATTGTATGCTCAGTGGTGCGACGTTGCCACAAAACGATTACATTTCTAACAGCTTCTTGTTTAAAAACATCCTACTTTCGACTTATATCACTGTTATGCGGCAGATACAATAAAACATTTATAACATCACTAGCAACCCTCCGCAGCTTTGCCCGCGATGCATCTTGAAATAAATTAACGCATTTTTTGTAAAAAATGTGTCTTATCGTTTTAATAGGTTTATTTTTTTCATGACATATTAATTGCAATCATGTAATAATTTCTGTATAAACAATGTTTTTTATGTGTTGGTGTTATTCGTAAGAATAAATTGATTTGAGGGATTTCCTATCCTAGAAATAACAACATATAACTGCCCGTGGGAAAAGCAGCTTTCTCGTAAAAAAATAAAATTCATTCATAATCTTTACATTTGTGTCGATCTCACATCAAGTTATTTGATTTCCAACTGATTTTCTGTGGTGGGGTTTTTTAAGTAAAAAAATAAGGTTTTAGGCAATAGTTCATAATTTGTTTGCATGTAACTAAATCGATAGGGTTTCTTTGAGGAAAAGTAAGCTTAAATAATTTACTTTCGTTTGGCATAACAACCATGGAAAAATATTAAGCACAGACAATTTTATGCCGATTTAAGGAAACATGGCTCTTAACCGAAGACATTCTCCTAACTTATTTTAATGGTATGAAAATGCATTTTATGCAATGCACTTCGGCTAATTAACACAATTTGTAGCTCATTAATATAAAACTCGTATTCGATAACGTGAATTTTTTTGGAAAGATATTGGTTTTAATAAGTCCTTACCTTTTCAAATGTAAATGTATGTTTATGGAATGATTTAAAAATACTTTTTTTTTCACTTTCAATAAATAAAATCATATTAAGTTAAAATATTTTCCTAGGTCTTATTTCAGTGACGAAATTATATACTAACGCTATAGCTAACGCTAAAAAGGTAAGGACTTATTTTTATTTTTTAACGTTAAAAACATGCTAAAAAAGCCATCCAACCCATACCAATACGCAGCTTCAAAGCGATGTAATTTGCATCGCACGGCGTTTCAATTTAAGCTTAAATTGTTACCATAAATTTCATGCACTTCTATTTTTCAGCTTAAGAATTCTGCACGCAGCTATTCAACGTTTTGAATAGAAACACTCTCTCTGAATAATGAAACATTGAAGCAGCAGCAACAAACGACGTGCTTGGAGAAAATTCTTCAAATTTTGCATTCTGCTGTTCGCGAACAAAAAGCTATCTCTCTCTGCTCCCATGCAGAGAATCTATTTTCTAAGCATTGAGAAGCATTTTGTAGCGAAACCAAAGCAACATTCTGTTAGCTGGAGGCAATGATAGCGTCGAAGCCAATGAACAAATCAATGCTTGCAAGAAAATTATTTAATTTTTCAATAAAATATGAATTTTACGAACAAACTATTGATCTTAGATGCACGTCACCATCGACTTTTTTGTTGGAATCGGCAAGATCATTCATTTGTTCATATATCATATCGACTCATAACCGCCAAAATATCATAAGCGACATAATATCCGATTTATGTTTTTTGATGAAAATCGATAATTTGCGATGGTTTACATCGTCTGTCAAAATTTCATAGGTGTACGAAATTAGATTATGAATTTAAACCAAAAGCAATTTTAGCTTAAGTACACACTTAAGTACACACTACATGTTTGTTTACATTTTTCATGACAGCAAAGTCTCGCTTAAGATGAAATTCTCTAAAAGAAATTAATCAATATAAGAGATAAAATTATTAAAATAAAATTAATAGCAAAGAGATAAGAGATAAAAGATAAAATTAATAGCAAAGATAATTAAAAAAAAACCTTCTCCTGTAAAATTTTCTTTTTGGCGCTTAAGATATTTTGGCGGTTATGAGTCGATATTCACTTATCTTTTACGGTTTAAGCAGAAAATGGAAAAAAGCGCCAAATTTTTCCAAAAATACCGAATTTTGCCAGTTTCTTAGCCAATAAGCTTTAGAATATTTTAAAATTTTAAGTATACGGTGTTAATCTACAATTAATTACGATTTGAATAGTGAAAATTTCATTTAAATCCGTTCAGCCGTTCTTGAGTTTACTTTTATCAACGCCAAAAAGGCAACATTTCAAGTTTCATTTTTTTATAATAGTAAGATATATAAATAAACTGGCCATTTCAGCCCTTGAAAGGACACTTTCTGTGTCAGATGGAATTGAACGAAGGTTCTCTGGCGTATGTGTCATGCACTCTACCCACTGCGCCACGGCCGCCACGTTTTCACTATAGATGGTGATAAAAAAACCAATAATGTTGTTTATTTAAGTTTTAATTTTATACAAATTGTTCGAAAAAGCTTTTTTTATTTGCCAAACGAAGCGGGCGGGTTTCAACTAGTTTTACAATAAAATAGCGAGCAGCACCACCTTTACTGTACGAGTATGAACGCCAATGCATTAAGGCGGCCACGGTAGTCGAGTTGGTAGCGTGCTCGACTGCCGCCCCAGAGGTCCCCGGGTTCGATTCCCGGCCAGACCATGGTCCATCGCTTTAAAAAAAAAGCATTTCTAAAATTTTCTATCCTCATTTCTAATCAACTGAAATTCAAAATGCATCAATATTTACGACTTGAAGTAGTAGTTGATGGTAGAGAAGTTTGTGGATGATTTAGCCTTATAGCTTGAATTGACTGAGGTAAAGGCATAACACTTGCCTCTGGTTCAAATGCACATGTTTCTTTGGCTTTCCACCACGCTTAGAGCATCCTACACGTATACACGTAACGTACTTCACTTGATTGTTCTTCTAACTAATCTGTCACCCCATATCGAACCAAAGCAGACTTGACTGAATAGGTATTCCACCTGAAATCCTTGGTTCAAAGCTAAAAAAAAAAGTAAAATTTCAAAGCTCATTACTATTGTATCCGATTGCTACTTTGCCTGCAAATATAAAAAATGGGACATTTACATTTACATACACCTTTACATTTTAAGGTGTTCTCATATTTTTTGCACCTTCACCATCAATTCCAATTGAGTACAAGGAATGGAATTTTTATAGGAATTTCTCATCCAAAGACTCTTTTCTTCGCTTTTTCATTAATTTTTTTTTTGCAATTAGTAAATGCTCAATTTACTAATGCACAGAATCGTTCAATACCTGGACATACTTTGTTATATAAAAAATTTCATATGAACCTACCTTTTCATCGAAACATACTTTTAGGCATTTGTTGCGTTTTGATAAACTCAGTATTGTAAATAATTGTACTGGAAACTCAAGAGTTTATTTTCAAAAGCAAAACTCAGCTTTCTACTGGAACTTAAGCTAAACTCTCTGTGAATATTGCATAAGAATTTAATGTTTGAGTGCTCAAAACTAATAAATATCTATCTTTACGATTTTCAATTAAAATTGTACACGCTTTTCAAATTCGGTTACTATTTTTCAATATATTTTATACATTTTGAGACCGGAAGTTTCAGTTTGTATTCTCTGCGCAAATGTTTAAAATTTATCATTTTTTTAACTTTGAAACTGTACTGTAAGATTTTTAAAGATTTTTAGTTAAGGTTTTCTTTTTTAGCACAATTAAGAATTATTCAGCAACCAAATTTCGTCTCTATTGAACACAGTAACTTAAATCCAGAAAACTAATTCTTAACAAATTTTTCAACTTTCGGTTAGCTTTTCTAATTTCAAGCAAACTCAACCAATGAACAAACCACGATACAATTATATTTGGTTAATCTTTATTCCAATTATATATACACTAGCAGGCCACAGTGGTCCACGGCTTCGCTATTTCTATAAAAGTAAAAAGTCGGCCGTTTGTTTCTCTTGCTCATTGTTTCAGGGTCGAATCTTTTTTTTTGTGAATTGTACAAATATGTTGCTGACTTTGACTTTTACACCACCTGCGGTGACTTTAATATTACCTTGGTTTCTAAGGTTAATGCTGGCAGGATGACAATTATAAATTCATCGCATCCAACCCATTTTGCTTCCAATGCATCTCTAGTCTACTTGGTGTTTAAGTATTATCTGATGTGTCTTTACTTTTACTATTTGATCAAATCTCATTTATTTCTGACCACGGCCTCCTTTTTTGTACTTTATGTGACTCTTATCCAATATCTGTGTCGTATCGTAATTACAAATCCGTTGATTTGAATGAATTCATCGTTTTCTCGTTATATGTCTCAGCTTTCTTGGGATGATTGTTGGTTTTGTCCGTCTGTTAATTATAAATTAAATATGCTCGTCTCTCGTGTTTCTAGTGCTTTTCAGAATTTTGTTCCTCTGCGTACTGTGACTATTGGTAGTAAATCTTGTCCCTGGTACATGTCATGTATAAAGTCATTTATTAAGAAAGAAATCTATACTATATGGAAAAGGCATCGTACTTGCGAAAACTGGGATCAATACAAGCGCGCACGTAATGAAACTGTCGCTATTATCAGACAGTCTAAGAAAAAATTTTACCATCGTAAATTTTACCGTTCGCTTCCCTCAAAAGTACTCTGGAAAAATATTCGTAGTGAAAGTGTTCGCAATCAAGAAGACCTGAAGTGTTTAATAGACCCTAATACTCTTAACAACTCCTTTCTTTCTAACTCATCTGTTGGTAGTAATAATTGGCAAGGTCGTGCTCGTCAGTTTCTTGATGTTGACAAATTCTCTTTTCACGATGTTGATGAGAATGATGTTATAATGACAATTATAAAAATTAAATCATGTGCTATTGGTGACGGAATTTGCCTAAGATTTATTAAAGTTATTTTACCGTATATAATAAGACCTTTGACGCACATAGTAAATCATTGCTTTAAAACTTCCTGTTTTCCTTGCTCGTGGAAGCTAGATACTGTGATACCTATCGCTAAAGTTACTAATGTAACATCCATGAAGGATGTGAATCCCTTATGTCTAAATATATCAATGATCACTTAAATAGACATAATCTTTTATCATCACACCAATCTGGTTTTAGATTTGGACATAGCTGCGCGACCGTTGTGCTTAAAGTTGTTGATGATATCTTATAATGTAGGTCATATTACTCTCCTTTGTCTTCTAGATTTTTCAAAGGCCTTTGATTCCATCAATCACCTCATTCTTGTTCAGAAACTTTTTTGTTCAGAACCTTTTTGGATTTAACAAGAATGCTATTTCCTTATTAGCTAACTATTTAGAAGGCAGGATGCAAAGAGTGAAGATTGGTACTACATTTTCTGACTATAAGGAAATCAAATCTGGTGTTCCACAAGGTTCCATCCTTGGACCCTTGCTGTTTAGCCTATTTATTAATGACATATTTACGGTATGCAGTAATGTGAGGATGCATGCATGTGCTGATGACATTCAAATATATTTTTCTAATCGTGTAGGACTAGTTGAAGATTTATGCTGTCGATTGAATGAGGAGCTTAGTGCTATTGCTTAGTGGGCGTCAACTAATGATCTGTGTCTTAATGCCAATAAGTCTTATATACTTCCTATCCATAAAGACAAATTAGACCACCTTCAAATTCCACCAATTTATTTAGATGACAATCAATTGCTAATGCTTGACAAAGTTAAAAGTTTGGGGTTTATTATAAATTCCAAACTATCTTGTTCTGAACATATTAAAAATACAATTATAAGGATTTATTTCACTTTGCCATGTCTACGGTTATCTGCCAAATTTACCCCAACAGATGTTAAGAAGAGACTTGTGCTTCAACTAATTGTACCGTTTATTACCTATTCGGAACTAGATAGATTGCAGCAATCTTGACTCACATTATATACACAAGATATTTGTTGCATTTAATGACGCAACTAAAATAAAAAAAAAAAAAATAACTGGCCATTTCAGCCCTTGAAAGGACTTTGACCTAGCTTCTTATGATAAATTGTATTGTGCGTGTTATTAAGTTTGTACACAATTGACCGAGAACCGGACCTACATGTTTAACGCCGACTCCGAACGGCGATGAACAGAATGTTCTTGTTCTCAAGAAACTTTACATGGCATTTTGAATACTCTCTGAGGTTTTCCATTGTCTGCAGAGAGGTGGCGGCCGCACAGAAAAATTATTTTAATTCAAATCATTTTCTGTCGCTGCTGGGGTTCGAACCTGGGTCTCCAAGTTCGTTGACATAGCGGCCACGGACGCCACTCACAATGATATAGTTATATTCGGAATGAGGCGCTGCGAAAATATATCTGCAATGAGTAAGGAAATACTAGGATGTAGTATACTTGGTTACTTGAACGCCAGAAACTGCATGTTCTTGCATAAGTTGATAAATAATAGAACCCAACATACCTGTATGAAAAGCTGCGTTTTAGTGTTTCAAACTGGACGTGCAACTTAATATTACCAACATTTAATTGCCTACACTCAAAACGTTTGTTTTTCATCAACGCCGTTAAACTTTGGAATTCACTTCCGTATAATATCAAATCCATTGTCAGTTCAAATAAATTTAAGCTTACAATTACTATGCATAGGGCTCTCAAAAGTTGCATGGGGTTGTCAACATCACCCAAAAAAAATTTTAAGGAAAAAAAAGAATGTCTTCCTGTCCCGCAAGGACAAAGTTGTTTTTTGGGGAAAACAATACAAATTAACGACCTTAAAATGATTTGACTTTTATAAAAAAAACTAAGTATGTCTTAAAGCAAAAGTAGGTATAGGCTTAAACTAACAATATATTGGTAAACACGATGCCACTCACGATTTTTATCCACAGTGGCCTGTGTTAAGGATATTCGAAGCTAAAGTTGAAATCGAGATAGCACAGAACTTTTGATTGTTACCCAATAGTCTAAATTTTGGTGGTAATAATTATAGTGTTAAAGTATTCCTTAAACTTGGCGAATTAATAATTATCATAATTTTTGCATATGCATTTTCTTATTTTTGAAAAATGTGTACTTGAATGCAATTTTTTAACGTTTTCAAAGAAATGAATATAAGATTGTCTATCTCGGGTATCAAAAATGGTACCGACGGTAATTTTCTTAATTTGGATTCTTCAAATATTTCTGAAGAACACCCTGTCTATTCAAAAAGACATTAACCATTGAAATCCATGCATTACTTCTTATGATATAGCGTTTTACATATTATGCATACTTGACGGTCCAGCTCTTTACGAAATAACCAAAATGTAAGTATGAAGATAAAATTAAAAAAAAATAATTAGTTCCAATGAATTAACAAAACAAATTTCAACAAAAAAATATACTTGTTTCATTAAATTAGCACTTCCAGCTACAATATCAAAACATGACACATTGTTATAAAAAATCGCACTGTTTCCACACAACTTCAATTGTTCCTTTTTTTCATATATTCTGTAAGGGCGTTTTCGTACTTTGCGTATTTTTTGCATTTCAAAAGCACACTGCGTTGACAACTGTTTTTTCACGGTTTCGTTTCTGCGTACCTTATTTTTCTCCCAAAATACCATAAACACCATAAAAGCCTTTAAAATACAAAATATTTACATATGCCAAACTACGTTATAAAAATGAAAAATTTTCAAAATGTATCAGAAAATTCTAAAATTTAAAACAACTTTTGACATTTTCAGAAAGAAAACGAAAAATTATCCACAGAGTCCAAGCCATATTCAAATCAAATAAAAAAGAAAGGAGTTATGGCAAATTTAAAATTGGGATATTTACAAATGTAAATAGTGCCAAAGTGAGGGTTAACAAAACTGTGTTAGATTATTAATTCACCACATTAAAACTTATTTCAACCTATTAGAATTTAATTCTATCCAATTGGCCAAAAGTCCGTTTGTTTTAAACGCAGCAAAGTATGCATGTGTATGTATTTGTTTGTTTATTGAGTTGTGTTGTGGTTGCTAACAACCCAATAAACATTTTGGCGAGGGGTGGTTCGTTAACGAATCGCTTATGAAACCTCTTTTTTCAATTGTTTTCAATAGTTTCGTTACGACCGCATCATAGGTTGGCTTGATGCTTAAAAAAAGCACCGATTGAAATTATGACTTTGTTTAATTCCATTGAAGATGTTTTTAGCCCAATCTAAACAAGGAAACAACTTTTTTCTAATTAAATATTTTTTTTGTCAGTCTCAACGATTCGCTATCGAATCGCCTTTCAACAACTTTATAACTCGTTAGTGAATCAATTCTTTAAATTTAAGCGATGCGTTAGCAGTTTGCTTCTCTAATTTTTAGCAGTTCATTTACGAACCATTACTCTTATTTTTAGCGACTATTTTCAGTTTAAGCGTTACCGTATGACTTCAGTTATATTTAACGATTCGTGAACTAATTCTAATGTCCCCAATTATTACCAGTATTTAGTTTATGTTTCTTATTTAATAAACCAAAAATATGTTATTGCTATCTTATATATTAATACGAAACACAAAATTTTACTTTCCTTTATACCCCTTTTAAAGACAACAAAATCGAATGAAACTTATATCATTTGAAAGTTCTGGTTCATACCAAGTGCACAATATAATTTTTATTCAAAATTTCTGTCATTAAGATAAGATAAGATAAGATTCGTGTCGGTGAATCGTTATCGAATTGCTTTCTTTATTTTTGGAGACTCGTTAACGAATTGCTTCTTATAGTTTTGACGAATCGTTCATGAATTTTTTTTTCGGATTTGACGATTCGTTAACGAAGGAGGAATTTTTCCCGCTCGCGATATTATAAGTGAATCACTTCTAATAATTGCTAATGAATGAAATTTACGAGAATGCGATTCGTAAACGATAACATTAGTGAATCATTTTGTTTGTTGGGACGTAAAAAGAGAACAAACAACCTTAAATATAACCTTCATTGCTTGTTCCTACTGTTCTATTGTCAGCAAATCTACTTTCTTCAACATAAGCAGAATGCACTTGTGTGAAGTTAGCATACGGCGAAATCCAGTATCCGGCGAAAAAAAATTCACAGAGCTCGTTACGAAAATAACATTATGTTAACAGAGAAAAATACAGAAATTATTTTAACAAAGGAAACTTATTGCTTCATTATGTATTTCTAACGAAGACTTCAACGAACGATGACTATGCGAACGAAGTTGGATTGAAGTTGAGATATGTATTTCGAACACAGCTTATCGTTAGCTCATTTGACAAGTTATGTTTGCTACTTACACTCAAACTGTTATACACAAGCAGTATCAAACGTGGCACTGCCATATCAAACATTAGGGAAGTTTTCTGTATTTTCTTTTAAGATTTAATGCATTTTTTGTACTTTTCGTGTTGTTGGCAATGCTTTGGTTCTTGTCTGTGTTGTAGGTAAATTGTAGGTTGTGGTGTAAACTGTGTTTGCAGGTTGTTCTATTGGCTACAATTGTGCTGCCTTCGACATAAGCAGAATGAATCATGGCCTGCTTCTATTTATTACTTGTAGTTAACCGAAAAAAATCATCGCCTTTTGCTTGGATGTTGCTATTCTTTTCTGATTTTTTTTTCTGTTTGGATCTGCCCAAAATTTAATTGGAAGAAAAATAAAAAAAAGTTTGAATTGGCCTCTAGCTGCCTCACAAGCGCTGAAAAATATTGCTTGTTTTTTAATATTGCAATTTAAGTAATAACTATTGTATTCAATTTTGAATTAATTAAAGTTTAGTACTTAAATTGCACTTATATGTTAATATATAAATAAGTTTTATCATATATACGTATTTTTTTGTTAAAATATCGATTTTAAAATAAAATTTTCTCAACGAATACATCACAACGATAACATGAAAGCATTCGTTTGATTTTGACGTTTGAGTTCGGTGTTTCAGTGATCGTTAGAAATACATATTGCAAATATGTAACTGTACTACGGCATCGTTCGCTAGCTGATCAGCTGTTTTCGTTGTTTGCTTATGTTCGATTTACAAATTCCAAAACATGAACGAACACTGTTGTGAACGAAACGATTGATCGGATAGAAATACAAAATGAAGCCATTAGTAAAAGTCTTTTATAACATGAAAGCTAAAAAAAAAACTATTTACATATTTTGTCAGAGCATAGAAAACAAATACAGATAATTATAGACAAAATTAATATTAGCTGCGTTCGATTCGCCAATGCTCAACTCAATTATGAAAAACGGCTACTCACTTAGCTGTTACTTACTGAATAGTTGGCAACACTTTTGTTTTGACAGACCAAAAGAAATCTGTCAATAAATTAAATTGAAAAAGGGGAGATACCCCTCGACAGGGTGAAATTAGTTTTGTTTAATATTTTTTTCAAGTTGATGACATAATTGGATAATTTTTTTATTTTCCTATATTTTTAGTAAATGGTGGGTCTGCAGAGTATCTCCTGTAGCTGTCAAAATTTTCCCACTTATATGAAACAAAAGAGGTTTTTTTCTTAGAGTACTGATATTTTGAAGGGAAGGACAAATTTGTAATATAATAAAAAAGTTACAAATTAAAATTTATATCGGCTGTTTAATCGAAGGTCCAAATTCAACTATTTTTTCAACAGTTTTGACATCAAAAATATTATTTATTCACACGATATTTTTCAACTTGTAGGTACATCCTTCCGGTTAAGTTACATCCGAGCTGTACGAGCTGCTTTTGTCTTGGAGAGACTCTTTCGGTTCTGCTTCGCTACTCGTGCCTTATCGGTATTTTCGGCGAAAACTTTGCAATAGGTGCCAATAATTTTACTCCGTTCGTTCAAAAGCTTCAGAATGGAGGTGTAACCTTCACTAAATATTCCAGCAGCAAAGTTAGCTGAAATTTTGAAACTCAGCCCTCTGCATCCTGACTCACCAAAACTTATTTTGTGCTTGCGTACAGAACAAATTCAAAATTCTGATAGTGCAGTAAAAACTTCGAAGATTTCAATAATGCTGTAGCCATGCAAAGGATTTGTGCGAATATGGTCACTACAAGCAGTTTATTATTTTTTTTTTAACCATATTCACGTCACGCTGTGTCTTTGGGTCACTATGCAATTTCTAACCAATACAAATGACTTAAAACTTGTTTTAAATAAAAATTCGAAAAAAAAGATACAGTATACCGTGTATACAGTAAAGAAGTGAAAATTCTTCTTTGTATACACTCTTTCTTTTCTAGAATAAGAACGATTTTAGTGTAAAGGCTCGATTATGCAATCGTAAAGCTACGCAACGTAACGTGGCGTAGAGTTCTATCTGGAATAGAACCCATCGCTGCACTAGGGAGAAAACTCAGAGCGTAGCTTTATTGAAAGTTTGAGAGCGAGAGTATGATCGTGAGAAAATCAAGTGTTGCATATTCCGCATATTAAGAGAATAATTTCTTAAAAAGGGATTTTTTATTTTACATAACTACAATGAGCGATTTTTTTGCCAATGGGAGCTTCAGGTGCATTTATAAATTTGTTTTTCAAAAATTTTTTTTGGCATATTAATAAGGAGTTTCACAGAACAATGTCACAACAATAAATCTACCTCAACTGTAAACTTGATCTTAACTTTCATTTTTATTTCTGCCTTAAAAGCTAAAAATCAAAAATTACCGGTTATTTTGTACTCAAAAACTATGGGACAAATTTTAGTTATTATTTTTGCTTTAAAAAAATTAAGCCTTATAAATACTTTTTTTTCAAAACTTTAAATGTGAAAAGATAACTTACACAATATACTTACTATTATTAATAGTAAATAGTTCGATATAAAATTATATAACTAAGATATGTATAAAATAGTTATCTATTGAAAGAACTTATTCCAACTTATCTTGCGCACAGTGTCAAGTTGGCGTCATGGAATTGCACAATTGTCGCAACTTGCATTTGCGTAAACTTGCATAAACTTTTATCTTATATTCTTTCAGTTCTTTTTTGCTTGTAAAATACATTTTTAATGAAAAATCTATTCAAACAATATTTAAGGATACAACGTGCATTAACCGACAATATCTAAGATTCAGAGACATAAAGCTTTATGTTTAGAAGTTTAATTGCGTTTCTTCAACGTTAACTATGTCAATTGCCCGAATTTCTATTAGTTGCATTGAGCAAGGTCGTACTGTAGTTACTTTTTTCTCCATACAAACATTTTTGACTCTACACTAATAGTTCGGGTGTAGAATTAAATGCTAAGAAATTTTCGTTTCTACAGCATACTACGCTTTATTCAAGAATGATAGAAAAATAGATTACGCATTGCGCAGGTCCTTTATGTTGTTTAATTTTCATTTTGACATTTCTAGCTACGAACAAAGTATTTTTTACGATCATGACGTCACGCTAGACCAAGTTTGTTTCTTGAATCTTTTGCCATTGTTTTATATTTGTTCACATTTTTAACAAGACTTGACAGAAAGCCATATCGTAAGCTCATATCGTAAGTCTATCGTAACGTAGATGCGCAGATCGTAGAAAATTATTTTTACTATCTGCGCAATCTATTTTTCTATCATTCTTGGGCTTTATTCATAAACATTTTTTCATTCGCTGCTCATGTTTGTAAGGTTTGTGTCTGAACTAAAGAAAATCTCTACAAAAATTAAGAATTCCAATGGATTTGCAATGGCCGCCACATAAAAAAAATGCTGCAAAGGGCGCATATGGAGCATGTCTTTGATATTAAACGAAAAGACAAACAAAAAACATGGTAGCGAAAATGTTTATGAATAGCGTTTTCTTGTTTAAAGTTACACTGCCTCTAAAATGTGTTTATGAATAAGGCTGTTATATTTTCCCGCTAGGAGCGCTGTTTATTTTCCCGCTGCGCATCTACAGCACAAGTAGTTTGATTAATTGGTATGTAGACATCATTTACATATGAAGACCTTAGTCCAACATATAGCACGTTGGCTTTATAAAACTGAGATCGCAGGTTCGATACTCAGCGCTGACAAAGAAATTTTTTTCAGTCTTTTATACATTGTATATCTCTCTCATTCTATCTACTGTACAACATATCTTTCTTCTCTATCGTGTAACGAAATGAAGTAAATTGACCTTGAAATTTCACTCCTCAATGTTCTCATTCAAATTTCGAAGCGCCGCCTAAGAAGTTTCACTTCAAAAACATTTGAAATTTTTCCGAAACTATGAGGTATCTCTCCCCTTAGAAAAATAATTTTGTTTTTGTACTTTTTGTACTCACATCACATTTTGACAGAATCTATTACATTTTACTTATTCCGTACACAAACCAACTAAAAAATAAGAACTTGGCAGCGCAACTTTACTCAACTCAACTGATAATTGACCTACTCTATACTCAACTAGCTGTAGACTTTGTTGTTGTTTTCACATACAAATTTTGAAATAAGCGACATGAATTGAGTATAGGCATGTTTTTTGTAGGTTAGGAATAAATATATAATATAAATTTGTATGAGAGCCCCCATAAGGAGTCGTCGGAGGGAATAGGTCCCAATGGAAAAATCGAACGCAGCTATTTTACGATTATTATACACTTTATCAAATAAATGGTTTATTCAAAAATGTTAAAGAAATTACAAATCAATCGTAAAAAGAATTTTACGATACATTGACAAATACATAAATTAATATTTAATACTTTATTAATTAATAATATTATTAATTTTGTTAATATTTAACAAACAATTATCATGTTCTAAATGTCGTAGCACATTTTGGATAACTTCAACATGCTTTTTAATGCATGTTCTATCGAAATAAGAAATGATTTTTTGAGTTTTACCAATAAAAATTTAATTTAATTATTATCTACTGATTTTTTTATTATTCATCAATAATAAAAGTTATATTTTTGATTTTTTTTTTTCTGATCAAGAATAAGAATTATTTCTTAATTTTTATTATTTTGCTCAAGAATTTCTCCAATTTTGTTTTGTACTCTCAAAACTAAAAATAATTTGTCCAGTTTTGTTTTTTGTAGGTAAGGAATAAATATATAATATAAATTTGTATGAGAGCCCCATAAGGAGTCGTCGGAGGGAATAGGTCCCAATGGAAAAATTTTCATTTTGCAAAAGAAATGGTGGTCGGTCATACATTTTAACCCTCTCCCTCCCTTCCTTCTAGCCTTCCTGTTCAGGTGTACGAATCAATACAATATAATATTTAAATAATATATATAAAAATAAACTGGCTATTCAGCCCTTGAAAGGACTTTGACCGAACTTCTTTTTATCAAATTGTGTTGTGCGTCTTATTATATGTTTGAACACAATTTATAGAGAACTGGACCTATTAGTTTTATGGCGACTCCGAACGACTATAATGTGCATGTTCTCAAGTAGCTTTACATAGCAATATTTACTCTCTGAGGTTTTCTGTGACGGCCGAACAGAAAAATTAATTCAATTGAAAAAATTTTCTGTGTCAGATGGAATTGGTTCTCTGGCGTATGGGTCACGCACTCAGCCCACTGCGCCACGGCCGTCGTAAAAATTGATATATGTTCTTGAAATTTAGAAAATAAGCCACGCCTATCATCGATACAAAAATTGGCTGCTTAAAACTTTGAATGTACTCGACTTTTTCGACCCAAATAATCAGAATGGACTCTTATTGCTTCATTATGTATTTCTAACGAAGACTTCAACGAACGATGACTATGCGAACGATGTTGGATTGAAGTTGAGATATGTATTTCGAACACAGCTTATCGTTAGCTCATTTGACAAGTCATGTTTGCTACTTACACTCAAACTGTTATACACAAGCAGTATTAAACGTGGCACTGCCATATCAAACATTAGGGAAGTTTTCTGTATTTTCTTTTAAGATTTCATGCATTTTTTGTACTTTTCGTGTTGTTGGCAATGCTTTGGTTCTTGTCTGTGTTGTAGGTAAATTGTAGGTTGTGGTATAAACTGTGTTTGCAGGTTGTTCTATTGGCTACAATTGTGCTGCCTTCGACATAAGCAGATGATATCATGGCCTGCTTCTTTATATATTACTTGTAGTTAACCGAAAAAAAATCATCGCCTTTTGCTTGGATGTTGCTCTTCATTTCTGCAATTTTTTTTTCTGTTTAGATCTGCCCAAATTTGAATTGGAAGAAAAATAAAAAAAGTTTGAATTGGCCTCTAGCTGCCTCACAAGCGCTGAAAAATATTGCTTGTTTTTTAATATTGCAATTTAAGTAATAACTATTGTATTCAATTTTGAATTAATTAATTTTTAGTACTTAAATTGCACTTATATGTTAATATATAAATAAGTTTTATCATATATACGTATTTTTTGTTAAAATATCGATTTTAAAATAAAATTTTCTCAACGAATACATCACAACGATAACATGAAAGCATTCGTTTGATTTTGACGTTTGAATTCGATGTTTCAGTGATCGTTAGAAATACATATTGCAAATATGTAACTGTACTACGGCATCGTTCGCTAGCTGATCAGCTGTTTTCGTTGTTTGCTTATGTTCGATTTACAAATTCCAAAACATGAACGAACACTGTTGTGAACGAAACGATTGATCGGATAGAAATACAAAATGAAGCCATTAATAAACAAATTAATTATTGAACCTAAAGCAAATTATTTTATTTTATTCATAAACATTGTATACTTTTGTAGTGTACTTATTGCACACACTTTAATTTACACACTAACCTACCACAATGTAGTTTAGTCATTAACAAACATTGTATACATTAGTATACGTTTGTAAAATACCCAATGACCCACTGCAGCGTTTAGTCACGCTCAGCCAGAAACTTTAGACTTTTGTAAACAAAGTCATGAGTAAGCGAAGCATTGACACTTTGTAAGTGCTCGCAAACTCAAAGTCCAAGCAGAAGCTTGTAACAAGCTTGTCTTTCATTATTCCAATAGGAATGGGGATTCATGTATTGGTGAGAACTTAGAATTAAGATATTTACATGTTACAATTAGAATGTAAAAAATATTTGTAAGAGAGTTTCTGGAAAGAGAATTCCAGAAATATGTATTGGAATGTGATCGATTTGCCAATAAAAGGCAGAGTCGATCCCAGAATAAAGGCATTCGATAATTCTGATTCTTGAAGAGACAAACAGAAAAACTTAAAAGTCTTTCTTTTTTTTCTTAAAAAGTAGCTTGGTTAGCTGCAAAATAAACTAAACCAAAACCAATGTAAGAGCGGCTTTTTAGCCAACACTACAGAGCTTAGTAAGCTTTTAAAACTATACTAATTATTTTTTTTCTCCAAACAAATAACTTTACATGGCGATCCTGCGGACGACCCCACAAAAAAAAAAAAAAAAAAAAAATAAATATAGATGAATACTGACAGTCAAGAAAATATAAACAAAATATTCAAAAAGTGGGAGGATCTGGTTAAGGAACAACAGCAAGAGGAGTACGTACCAGAGCCAACAGCAGTAAATGCAGCTCAATACAAGCCAACTCCTAAGGATGCTGGTCCGAAACCTATAAATATCGAAGAATACCGGAGAAGACACCAGAACACAATAGGTAAAATTTCAGAAGAACCAAAACCAGCAAAAAGGAAGCGAGCTGGACGACGAGTGCGAAGTAGACAGAAGATAGCCGAGCTACATCGCATAGCAAACATCACATACGATAAAGAAAAGAAACAATATTTTAAAAATCAAATAAAATTAGAGAAATTAAAAGAACGACAATTTAGGCAAGAAAAATATTAATGCTAAAAATTTCATAAGATAAATTTATAATGGGAAATACGGAAAGCAAGAAATCCGAAAATTCAAATTTATTAAATAATGTTACTAGCAGCAGCATCGTTGTGACCGACCACAATCTTTTATATGTAGTAGTAATAATTTTAACAATATTAATGATTTTTAAAATAAATAGCTATTATAAGAAATATGTACAGAAGCAGTTGCATAAAAATGTATCAACTCAAGTTTAAAAACAATATAAATGTATAAATAAAAATTACGAATATTAAGAATAAAATCATAAATGTAAATAAGCCATTTTTAAATTTTATGAACACAATGAATTTTCAAAAAAGAAAGCAAGAACAAATAAAAAAAAAAAATCCACTAGATTCTTTAAAAACTAATGAAGTATTACAAATACCAAAACCACGCGACCTAATTAAGGAACTACAATTTCTTACTAGATTTTGGGAATATATAGGTATGACTAGGGCACCAACTATTAACGATTTAACTAACCCTGACACTACAGAAGAAACATTAAGAATGATAGACAAATTTGCAAATTAATAAACAGATAATTAAATGGAGACGGTAATAGAAAAGTTATTAGCTATACTTACAAATCTAAAGAAAAGTTCGGTACGGGGATACTCTTATGAGACCATCCTACAAAAATTACAGTCAATAGAAAAATATAAAGAAGAATTTGCATCACTTGCTATTGTCACTACCGACGAATCACATACTAATGCATTGAAAATAGAATTCAATAAAACATATACAGAAATTAAACAACAACTGCTAGAACAGTTGCAAAATAAAGCAGAAAATCCAAAAGAAAACAAACAAGAAGTAAATATGACTACTTTTAATTTAGAATTGGCCCTTAAGGCAATACCTTTATTTAATGGGCAATATAGAGAACTATCTTCATTTTTAAAAATATCGGAATTAATCCATAATGGATTAAATACAGAAGGTAAAAAGTCATTAATCGAGTTCATTTGCAATGTCAAACTGTCAAATAGTGTAAAAACATCGATTTGCGCGGTATCTGAACCAAAAACTTTCATTGAACTAACAGAAAAATTGGAAGGAAGGTATAAAAGTCACAAAAGTATTCCTACTATCCACACAACATTGTCAAATTTGACACAAAAAGGTTCAATACAAAATTTTAATGAAATAATATTAACACTCATTAGCGATTTAAGCAATATGCAAATCAAAGAGTTATCTACAACAGCGACTGAGACAGAAAAACAAGTTATAATGAAAATGAATGACAAATATGCACTCACAGTCTTTAAGAATGGTTTGAATGAAAAGTATAAATCGACTGTATATGCAGCACAACCACAGACACTTACAGATGCAGTAAATATAGCATCAGAACTAGAAAACGACTCAAATCAAAACAACGCTTCACAACTTTTAAACATAAACAGAGTTTTTCCAAGGAATAATAATTTTAGAGGAAATTCCAACAGACAATTTAATTATAATAGATTTAACAATAGAAACACTAATTTCAATTCAAATAGGTACCAAAATAATCGAAATTTTAGGCAAAATTACAACCAAACTAACAACAATCGATCTTTCGAAAACAATTACAATAGAACATCATACAACAATCAAAGAGGAGGTTCAAACTATCAAAATTTCAATAAAAATACAAGAAATAATAACAACAACAGAAACACTCAAGGAAGTTACAGACGAGTTAATATAGTAAATGCTTCGGAAAACGCACAAGCCCCGGAGGACACACGGAATGCACCTCCGGGAAACCATTAAAAATATTCAATATTACAAACAAACTAACTAATTATATAACGGTAGAATGTAATAATTCAAAAAACAAATTAACATTTCTCATAGATACAGGAGCAGATATTTCAATATGCAAAATACAAGTTTTACCTGAACAACAGAAAATTTTAACATACGACACATGCAAATTAATAGGGATTACAAAAGGAGAAGTTAAATCATTAGGAGGAACAGAAATAGTATTAAAAATAGAAAACAATATAACGAAACATTATTTTCAAGTTGTAGACACAGATTTTCCAATTGCCACAGATGGAATAATTGGAACAGATTTTCTTAAACAACATATGTGCGTTATCGATTACGAAACTCACACAATTAAAATGACAATAGATGAAGAAGAAGTAATTATACCAATAAACATCCAACAATCAAAACTAGGAACATTTTATATACCACCAAGATCAGAGTTAATATGTGCTATAGATCTAAAGCTAAACCAAGATAGTGTAATTTTAAGTGAAGAAATACAGGAAGGCATTTTTATAGGAAATTCAATTGCACCTGCAATAGGTCACTGTCACATTAAGATTTTAAACACAACCGATAAAGAAGCAATAATAGATAATGTAGACATTCGAACGGAACCTTTAAAAAATTATTCAATAGTAAGACGAATCCAATCAAAACAAAATACAAATGACAACCAACGACTGAAAGAACTAACAAAAATACTCAATATTGACGGTATGGACAATGAAGCAAAGACTTCACTTTTCAAAATTTTTGAAAAATATCAGAATATTTTTCATTTGGACAATGAACAACTATCAGTAAACAATTTTTACTCACAAAATTTACAATCAACAGACAACACACCAGTATACATAAAGAACTACAGACTACCACACTCTCAACATGAAGAAATAAATAGACAAGTTGAAAAATTATTAGATGACGACTTGATTGAACCTTCAACAAGTGCATACAACTCACCTTTATTATTAGTACCAAAAAAGAGTGACAATAATTCGAAAAAATGGCGATTAGTAGTTGATTTCAGACAATTAAATAAAAAGATCGTAAATGACAAATTTCCATTAACTAGATTAGAAGACGTATTAGACCAACTAGGACGAGCTAGATACTTCTCAACTTTAGATATGACAAGCTCATTTCACCAAATTTCTCTAGATGAAAACTCAAGACATATGACAGCCTTTTCAACAGCAAAAGGACATTATCATTTCAAACGGTTACCATTCGGACTAAAAATTTCATCCAATAGTTTTCAAAGAATGTTAACCATAGCATTATCAGGTTTAGAATCAAGAGCATTTCTTTATGTCGATGACATAATAGTTTTTGGATGTAGTTTAAAACACCACAACGATAATCTCATAAATGTATTTGAACGACTTAATAAATATAATCTTAAACTGAATCCTAATAAATGTCATTTTTTGAAACCAGAAGTAGTATATCTAGGTCACCTAATTACAAGAAATGGTATTAAAACAGACCCAGCAAAGCATAAAACAATTGAATTGTATCCAATACCAAAAAATTCTGATGAAGTTCGAAGATTCGTAGCATTTTGTAATTATTATAGAAAATTTATAAGAAATTTTGCTAATTTAGCTAAAAGTTTAAATAATTTGCTTAAAAAGAAACAACCCTTCATATGGACAGAAGAATGTCAAAATGCATTCGAAACATTAAAACAAAAACTTATCAATCCACCAGTATTACAATATCCCGATTTTGAAAAACCTTTCATTTTAACGACAGACGCATCCGACTATGCATTAGGTGCAGTACTGTCACAAGGAGATATAGGGAACGATCTACCAATTTCATATGCCAGCAAAACACTAAACAAACATGAACTAAATAAACCAGTGATAGAAAAGGAATTACTAGCCATCCATTGGGGAATTAGTTTTTTCAGACCATATTTATTTGGACGCAAATTTATAGTGGTTACTGATCACCGACCTTTAGTTTCATTATTTTCTCACAAAAATCCATCTTCTAAATTGACGAGAATACGTTTAGAACTTTCAGATTACGATTATGAAATTGTTTATAAGCAAGGCAAGATAAACACAAATGCTGATGCATTATCTAGGATAAAGATAGACTCGGTCTTACTGAAAACAATGATACCAAAAACAAACGATGAATCCGCGAAGAAGACTTTAGTAATAACAAGGGGCATGTCTGCAAGAAATATGGCAGACAAAGAGGAAATAGAAGATAATTGTAGCTTTCCACAGAAGACTGGCCACCTTCACATATGGGATTGCACATCTTTCGCTGACGTCAGAAATATAAAGAAATTAAAATTTGAAATAAAGAGCGAATATAAGGGTACCCAAATAGAAATTAAATTAAAAGATGTAGTACTTGTGAGATGTAGTGATAATCTAAACAAACTCGATTTGTCTTTGGAGAAACTATCATCAAAAATGCACAAACTAAACATCAAAGAATTAGCGCTAAATGAAGAAGATGAAATATTTAAGCACGTGCAGAAGAATGAATTTAAGAAAAAGTATAATATGTTGCAACATAATGAAATAAAGAAAAATCGCTCAGGAGTAAATATACTAATATATAAAAGTCCCCAAAGAATAGAAGAAGATATAATAAAATACAAGCTAATTGAAGAATATCACAACTCGCCTTGCGGAGGGCATTTAGGAGTTAGGAAGACAATTTTAAAATTAAAACAGCGATATATTTGGAAAAATATGTCTAAAATGGTAAAGAAATTCATCTCAAACTGTAAGCAATGTCTAATAAATAAACAGATAAGACATACAAAGGAACAGTTAGTCATTACAGATACACCAAACACTAGTTTTGAAGTTATAGCAATTGATACTGTAGGTCCTTTAAAAATTTCAAACGGTTACAGATATATACTGACAGCACAATGTGAACTGACAAAACTTGTCATGGCTTATCCAATGGAAAGCAAAGATGCAGCAACAGTTGCATCAACACTAGTAAATCATTTCATTCTTAAATATGGCATTTTTAAAGTTATAAAATCAGACAGAGGAACTGAATTTGTAAACGAACTAATGAAAAACATTTGCAAATATTTAGATATAAAACAAACATTTTCAGCACCTTACCACCACGAGACATTAGGAACCATAGAACGTAACCATAGAGTACTCAATGAATACATGCTTAACTTTGCAACAGATAATGAGTGGGATAAGTGGATATCTTTTTACACTTTTGCTTTCAATACTTCTCCAAATATAGACACAGGCTACTCGCCTTATGAATTAGTTTTTGGCAAATTACCATATATGCCAACTGATACAAAAATTAATAATACACCGGTATATGACATTGACTCATATGCCAATGAACTCAAAATAAGATTAAAAACAACAATTGATAAAGCAAAACAATTCATAAACAATGTAAAAGACAAAAGAAAAAAAGATAGCAATATAAAAACAAATAAGTTAAAGGTAGAAATAGGAGACTTAGTTTTAGTAAAATTAGGTAATAGAAAGAAAAACCAAAGTCCTTACCATGGACCATATAAAGTAGTTGAAACAGAAGAAGTAAATACTTATATAGAAATTAAGGGACAAATAAAGAAAATGCATAATAATAACTTGATTAAATATACAATAGACACATAAGTTAACTATTATTATGGGAACAAAAATAAAAATATTCATTCAAATTTAACAGTTAAAAACATATATTTTATTCATGTACAAGAACTATAAAAAAAAAAAAAAAAAAAAAAAAAAAAAAACAAAAAAAAAAAAAAATGTTTATATAATTATAAGAATTAAGTAATATTTTAATCCTACATTTTACATCTAAAATAGTCTACCAAAAATAATAATAAGAACTAAAATAGTGAATTTAATTTTCCACTAGATCATCACAATTATTTTAAAAAATTTATCTCCTCATACATGAACACTCATTCGAATATAAATTTTTTCTTAAGGGCAAGGGTGTAGTGTACTTATTGCACACACTTTAATTTACACACTAACCTACCACAATGTAGTTTAGTCATTAACAAACATTGTATACATTAGTATACGTTTGTAAAATACCCAATGACCCACTGCAGCGTTTAGTCACGCTCAGCCAGAAACTTTAGACTTTTGTAAACAAAGTCATGAGTAAGCGAAGCATTGACACTTTGTAAGTGCTCGCAAACTCAAAGTCCAAGCAGAAGCTTGTAACAAAGGAATTATGCTGCGTTTGCATAATTCTTTCATTATTCCAATAGGAATGGGGATTCATGTATTGGTGAGAACTTAGAATTAAGATATTTACATGTTACAATTAGAATGTAAAAAATATTTGTAAGAGAGTTTCTGGAAAGAGAATTCCAGAAATATGTATTGGAATGTGATCGATTTGCCAATAAAAATCAGAGTCGATCCCAGAATAAAGGCATTCGATAATTCTGATTCTTGAAGAGACAAACAGAAAAACTTAAAAGTCTTTCTTTTTTTTCTTAAAAAGTAGCTTGGTTAGCTGCAAAATAAACTAAACCAAAACCAATGTAAGAGCGGCTTTTTAGCCAACACTACAGAGCTTAGTAAGCTTTTAAAACTATACTAATTATTTTTTTTCTCCAAACAAATAACTTTACACTTTTATATTGGTCAAAAGACTTCATTTCTGGAAAAATATCAATTTTTTTGAAGATTTAAAACTACCTACAATGATTTTATTTAATGTTTAAAATTCTGAAATCAAAATCAAATTCAAATTCAATTCAATTCAATTCGATGCAAATTCAATTAATTGTCATATTGGACCATTTTCATTCATGCTAATGCAAAATGTACATATTTATATTAATTAGCACACAGCAACACTGAAAATGAGAAGTGATAACAGCGCCATCTATTGGAGATGCCATAGCGTTTAAAATAAAAATTGCCACCACAACAAAAAAACGTATGCACTTATTTCTTCTATATTTATTGTAATTGTTTATTGTTGAGTTTTTTTGGGTAAAATCACTATACGTATAAATTGCTTCATTATGTATTTCTAACGAAGAGTTCAACGAACGATGACTATGCGAACGATGTTGGATTAAAGCTGAAATATGTATTTCGAACACAGCTTATCGTTAGCTCATTTGACAAGTTATGTTTGCTACTTACACTCAAACTGTTATACACAAGAGCTATCAAACGTGACATTGCCAATTCAAACATTAGGGAAGTTTTCTGTATTTTCTTAAAAGATTTCATGCATTTTTGTACTTTTCGTGTTGTTGGCAATGCTTTGGTTCTAGTCTGTGTTGTAGGTTGTGATGTAAGCTGTGATGCAGGTTGTTCTATTGGCTACAATTGTGCTGCCTTCGACCTTTGAGTATATATATATAGAGAAACCACTTCAGCAAAACAAATTTAGGGAGTAACTCTGCCGCTTAGATGGCGCACTTACTCAACAATCTGTGGCAGCCCCGTTCGCCACCTATCAACTGTTCTACTGCTAACAACTAATTGGCATCATTGCCATTATTTGACATTCCTTTATATTCTGACTATTCTTTTGTTTTATTCTTTTAAATGTATATTGTAACTTAAGTTGAGCGAGTTAATAAATTGAAGTAAACTAAATATTAGATATTAACACTAAAGTGGTGACCCCGACAACAGCTAGAATAAGCTGAAAAGATTAAAATCTTGCTCCTTAAGATTTGAAGCCAATTTTATTGTGCAAACTTACATTTTCTGCACTAACACACACACACACGCTTATCGGCCGGCGCAGCAGCAGAGCCAGCAGCTTAGCGCAGCGACACAGCGCAGCAATATTCTCGAACATTCTGAAAAGAGGTTATGTCAAACGGCCGTTACGAGTTACGCTCAGGAGTGGTACGAGATTCAAGCGACGAGGAGTTCTTTGATAGCAACATGGCTCATTTAAATGATGAAGTTAAGCAGCAACTGCAAACAGTGCAGAACAGCATCGAATCACTTCAAAATGTGTACGCTCAACCGAATGCACGTGCAAACTGGCAACGCATGCATGTTCCACATTTCAACAAAGAAAGCCCCCAACTCTGGTTTGCTCAATTGGAGCGATCATTCCGACTAAGTGACGTGACATCAGACAATGACAAATTCGATTGGGTCACGATACACCTGGAGCACGATGTTATCCTCAGCGTAGAAGATCTTGTTACAAATCCGCCGGAACAAAATCGGTATGACACGCTTAAGTCAAGACTGCTAACCAAGTTCTCTGAATCTGCGGAAAGCAAGCTGCGACGTTTGCTTCAAGGCGGAGGCACTGCTGGGATGAAACCGTCCGAAATTCTATCGCACATGAAACGTCTTGCTCCTGACCCTGGCAGTGCAGCAGTCATCCGAACCTTATTTTTAGGACAGATGCCGGATTCCATTCGTCCCATGCTCACCGTGTGGAAAGAAGATAGTCTTGATCAGCTTGCACTTATCGCTGACAAGATGTTAGATGCAGTTAAATCCAACTCGATTTGTATGTTGACGGCGCAGGTCAACACGCCAATTGCGTCATCTGCTACAGTTAATTCTGTATCAAGTGATAGCATGTCCCTCACGGAGATTTCGGCTACTCTCAGAGCACTTTCTGAGTCTGTCAAAAAAATTCAAGGTGAGCTTAAATGTCTAAAACAAAGTACTAATCAGCGGTCTTCTTCCAGAGCTCGATCCCCGAAGAGCCGCGCATTTGAAACAGCTAACAATTCTGAATCGAAGCTATGTTTTTTTCATTCCAAATTTGGCGATAAAGCTCGCAATTGTCGCCCCAATTGCGCTCACTCAAATTCGTCAAACTAAGGTTGCTGTCGTCAGTCACGCTGGTCAGCGGCAGCAACAACAAAACCAACTCCAGCGAAAACCAACACTACAACAACAAAACCAACTCCAGTAAAAACCAACCCTGCAACACCTTACATGAGACACGACTGCACATTTTTGATCGCCGAAATCGCATTCGATTTCTCGTTGATTCCGGTTCAGTGGTATCTGTCATACCGCGCAACATGGTCAATATGAAGGTCAAACCCAATGCTTTACAACTGTATGCAGCCAATCAAACGATTATTCAGACTTTTGGTAACCATATACTTCAACTGGATCTGGGGCTACGTCGTGCATTTAACTGGTCATTCATTGTGGCCGACACGCACACAGCAATAATTGGTGCGGATTTTCTTACACAATTTAATCTTTTGATTGACTTAAAGCACCACCGCCTTATCGATACAGCCACTGGTCTGATCTCGGGTGGTAATTTAGTAGATACAACCGAATTCGCTGTTTCTACAGTCAACAATGCTAATGATTTTAGAGGACTATTAACAGAGTTTGTAGAAATTACTAAATCAACTAGCAAAATCAACAGCAGCGACAATACTCGACGCCACAATGTTGTACACCGCATTGATACAAAGGGAAACCCTATTGCTGATCGTGCTCGACGTATTACTGGCGACAAGTTCACAACCGCAAAAATTGAATTCAATTTTTTACTTGATCAAGGTATTTGTCGGTCATCGAAAAGTCCTTGGGCCAGCCCATTGCATATGGTTGCTAAGAAAAGTGGTGGATGGCGCGCATGCGGTGACTACCGAAAGCTAAATGCGGTCACTGTTCCCGATCGCTATCCTATTGCACATATCCACGACTTCTCAGAACAGCTTCATGGAAAACGCATTTTTTCAACAATCGACCTAGTTCGTGCATATTACCAAATTCCGATGGCTGAAGACGACATTGAAAAAACGGCCGTATGCACACCATTTGGACTTTTCGAATTTTTGTTCATGCCTTTTGGTTTGAAAAACGCTACACAAACCTTTCAGCGTTTTATGAACAGCATTTTTAAAGGTATAGATTTTGTCTACATTTACATAGACGATATTCTTGTTATGTCTAGCTCGGAAAACGAACATGAAGAACATCTTCGCACCGTTTTCTCCATTTTACAACAACATGGTTTGACGATTAACGCCAATAAATGTCACCTTGGAAAAAAAGAAGTAGTATTTCTCGGCTACGTCATCAATGCCGACGGACTACGACCACCCTTGGATCGCATAGCAGCCGTAGCGAATTACAAACAGCCAGACACAGTGTGTGACCTCAGCAGATTTCTTGGTTTCATCAACTACTACCGCCGATGTATTCCTCACGCCTCAGAGCTACAAGCTCAGCTTAATGAATACACTCGCAACATGCGAAAAAACGACAAACGCAAAGTTAACTGGACTTCTGAAGCGATTCAGGCATTTGAAAATTGTAAACGCAGCTTAGCCGAAGCCACATTACTTGCACACCCTGTACCTGATGCGAAACTAGCCTTAGTGTGTGATGCTTCAGACGCAGCAATTGGCGCAGCGTTAGAGCAATTTTGCAATGACGCTTGGCAGCCACTGGGATTTTTTTCACGAAAGCTAAGTCATTCTGAGCAACATTATAGCACGTATGATCGCGAGCTCCTAGCTATCTACGACGCCATACGTTATTTTAAACACATGCTGGAGGCTCGAGCCTTTGTAATTAAGACAGATCACAAGCCGCTAATACATGCCTTCAAGCAGAAACCCGAAAAAGCAACACCTCGCCAGCTTCGACATTTAGATTTTATATCTCAATTTTCAACCACAATTTTGCACGTATCTGGAACGGACAACACCGTGGCGGACGCGTTGTCTCGCCTTAATGCTATTTCGATGCCTTCCGCCGTAAGCTATCCAGAGCTTGCAGCCGCGCAAGCTGATGATGAGGAGCTTATAACACTGCTACAAGGAAGTACGTCACTAAAGCTTCAAATTGTTCATTTTGATGATAACTCGATTTACTGTGACGTCTCTACTGGGCATGTGCGTCCTTACGTGCCCAAAAAACTACGCTACAAAATTTTTGCTGTGGTCCATGGTTTATCACACCCAGGTAGCAGAGCCACGCTACAACATCTACACCAAAAGTATGTTTGGCCTTCGATGCGAGGAGATGTGACTTCTTGGGCAAAGAATTGTTTGCCATGCCAGCGTGCCAAAATACACAAACATAACACATTTTTGCCTGAGAAAATCGACATTCCAGACAACCGTTTCGACCATGTTCACCTCGACATTGTCATTATGCCACTTGTCAACGGATTTCGGTATTGCTTGACAATGATTGATCGATTTTCACGCTGGCCAGAAGCTGTTCCGCTCAGGGACATATCGGCTGAAACTGTCGCGACGGCGTTTTGGACCAATTGGATTGCCAGATTTGGTTGTCCTAAGACTCTGACAACGGATCAAGGCACTCAGTTCGAGTCGGCATGTTTTAAGGCGCTTGCAAAACTGATTGGATGTCAGCATATTCACACCACCGCCTACCACCCACAATCGAATGGGATGGTAGAACGCTGGCATCGTTCCTTCAAGTCTGCGTTGATGTGCCATCCTGCAACTCCATGGCCAGAGCTTTTGCCTACAGTTTTGCTCGGGCTTCGAACATGTTTTAAGGAAGATCTACAGGCATCCACAGCAGATATGTTATACGGTAGCCCAATAAGATTGCCTAATGAGTTTTTTGAAGACTTGGACAAGCCTATCGACCCAAGTGTTTTCCTCGACAAGTTTCGAGGGTATATGCAAAAAATACGACCAGTTCCAGCTGCTCATCACTCATGCAAGAGAATTTTCATCCTTAAGAATTTGTATGACTGTTCACATGTGCTTTTAAGAACAGATGCCGTCCGACAGCCGTTAGAACCACCTTATACAGGTCCATATGAAGTCATCAATCGTCCTACAGACAGAGTTTTCACCTTGAAGATCAACGGAAAAGAGGTAGCGATATCAACAGATAGATTAAAACCCGCTTTTATCATCAAAGATGACTTATCTACTGGTTTCAAAGAGTCTTCGCAATCGAAACAAGTTCCACGAACGTACGAGAAGGAATATCGTGTGAGATTTCTGAACCAATCGTAACCTTGTTACTAGAGGGGGAGTACTGTGGCAGCCCCGTTCGCCACCTATCAACTGTTCTACTGCTAACAACTAATTGGCATCATTGCTTTTGTTTGACATTCCTTTATATCCTAACTATTCTTTTGTTTTATTCTTTGAAATGTATTTTGTAACTTAAGTTGAGCGAGTTAATAAATTGAAGTAAATTAAATATTAGATATTAACACTAAAAATCGCTGAGATGCTGACAAAGACTATGATTGAGGCAAATGATGCATAAAGAAATTTGTAAACATAAGTGTTTATGAGTAAGTATGTATGTATGTGTGCACAAAACTAACAAAGCCTGTTGCTGTTGAAAAGATTTTATTTTTTACAGGAGTTTAGAGAGGAAAAAGTAGTCCTTGATCTAGATTTAAATATCTAAAATTTTGAAAAATAATGTGTCGATAAATCCTACATGTCGACAACTTTTTAAGTTATTTTTTTTCATTCAGTTAATTTTGGGCATTTTTATTTCAGTTTTGTGATTTTTTAAGAAATTGTAAAAGCATAAATTTTGCCAGTTATTTTTGAAATGCAGTGAATTCTCCAAACAAATATGTGTTTTGAACATACTATTGTTCCAACGAATATTTTTATGCTTTTTATTTTAATAAAGATTAACATTAAATATAACATAAAAACAACAGTCTCGTTCAGCGGATCTACAACTTTGTCTGAAATCTGTCAAACCATTAAAGCGTTATCTACTAAAGTGGATTCAATCATAAACGATTTTAACAAATTAAAAAAATCAAACACGATGCAAAGCAATTCACATTCACGTAGTCGATCACAAAGTCGCGACAAAGATAGTTTTATGGAGCCAAATAAATTATGTTTTTTTCATGCCAAATATGGTGACGCTGCTCGTAATTGTCGACATAATTACCCACGGTATAAGCCAAAATCGGAAAACTAATTGGGCTGTCGTCAGTCCATGCTGCTGGCGACAGCACTCACAGCTGTAACAGCGATAACAATAAAATATTTAACAAACCAACATTGTATAACCTCAAAGAAAGTCGTCTGCATATTCTCGATAAAAGCACATCCACTCGATTTCTTATTGATTCAGGTTCTGTTGTTTCAGTGTTCCCACGATCATTAGTAAATCGACAACTCAAGGCAGGTACTTTTAAACTTTTTGCTGCAAATCAATCTGAAATCTCAACATTTGGTGAACACATCTTACAACTCGACCTTGGACTGCGACGTGCATTCAATTGGTCTTTTATCATCGCTCAAGTTGACTCAGCCATCATCGGTGCAGATTTTTTGTCAAAATTTACGAAATCAACGCCTTATTGATTCTAAAACAGGGCTAACTACACAGGGGAAAATGCTTAAAACTACTGAGTTTAATATTTTAACTGTTAACGCCTCAGCTGACTATAGCAACTATAGCGACATGCTCAAAGAATTCGTCGATGTTACAGCAAATTCACTGAATAAAAAATCTAAAAATAATTTCGTTTCAGTCCTACACCATATTGAAACGCATGGTCAACCTATCGCAGAGAGGCCACGGCGACTTTCGGGAGAAAAACTATCATCGGCTAAGGCAGAAATTGAGCTTCTCATTGCGGAAGGCATCTGCAGACCCTCCAACAGCAATTGGGCAAGCCCACTCCATATGGTGCCTAAAAAAACTGGTGGTTGGAGGGCTTGCGGTGACTACCGTAAATTAAATTCACGAACGCTACCTGATCGTTATCCGATCGCTCATATACATGATTTTGCTGAGCGGCTAAATGGCAAAAAAGTTTTTACTACACTGAAAAAAAAATGTTTTAAAATTGACGACAATTGTTATTAATTTGACGATATTTGTGTTTAAAAAATAGCTTGCAACAAATTTCGTCAAAGTAAGAGCAAATGTATTTAAAAATTTTGAAAAATATATGAAAAAAAAGTCAAATTAACAACACATTTTGTGAACACATTGTGTTTAATTTTAAGCTAACTTTTTTTTTTCAGTGTACACTTGATCTCATCCGCGCATACTACCAAATTCGTATGGCTGATGAAGATATCAAAAAGACGGCGGTCTGCACACCATTTGGCCTTGTTGAATTTTTGTATATGCCTTTTAGCCTCAGAAATGCAACGCAGACCATTCAGCGATTCATGGACAATATTTTCCGAGGTATCAATTTTGTTTATTGTTATGTAGATGATTTTCTTATCATGTCTGAATCTGAAGAATAGCACCGCAGTCATCTTCGAATTGTTTTGGATAAGCTTCGACAGCATGGACTTGCTAATAATCCAACCAAATGTCAATTTGGTCAATCTAAGGTCCAATTTCTCGGCTACATAATTAACGAAAATGGTTGCAGACCACCACATGACCGAGTTTCAACTATAATAAATTATCCTAAACCGGTTACAATATGTGAGCTAAGAAGATTTCTAGGCATTTTAAATTATTACCGTCGATGTATTTCACATGCTGCTCAGCTTCAAGCACCTTTAAATGAATTTCTTCATGATTCGAAAAAAAATTACGAACGAAATATTGCTCGGAACGCAGCAGCTAACGAAGCATTTGAAGCCTGTAAAAAAAGTCTTGCAGAAGCATCGCTTTTGTCTCATCCTGTTCCAAATGCTGAGCTTGTTTAAGTCACGGACGCGTCAGATATTGCAATTGGGGCAGCTTTGGAGCAACAAACTGCTGACGGCTGGAAGCCTCTTGGCTTCTTTTCAAAAAAATTGTCTGAAGCAGAAAAAAAATACAGTACTTACGACCGGGAGTTGCTTGCTATATACCAGGCCATAAAATACTTTCGTCACATCTTGGAAGCGCGTCATTTTGTAATAAAAACCGACCACAAACCACTTGTTTACGCTTTTTCTCAAAAGACGGACAAAATTTCGCCAAGACAGCTCCGACAACTGGATCTAATTTCTCAGTTTACTACAGAAATAATCTATATTTCAGGACCAAAAAATACTGTGGCCGATGCACTGTCCAGGCTCAACGAAATCTCCATGCCAATTTCAATCGACGCAAGTCAACTACACGCAGCGCAAGAAGAAGATGCTGAACTGAAGCTTATAATAAATGGTAGTTGCTCTTTAAAATTACAAAAAGTAAATTTTGCTCCAGATACCACCGTTTTTTGCGACATCAGTTCTGGATATATTGGACCTTATGTTCCACAAAAACTTCGAAAACAAATCTTTTCAACTGTGCATGGACTTTCTCACCCAAGTGGACGCTCAACCTTACAACAACTCCGGCATAAATATGTTTGGCCCGGTATGAAAAAAGATGCACTTGATTGGGCACGAAATTGCTTACCTTGTCAACGAGCAAAGATTCAGAGACACAACAAACTAAATCCAGCTAAAATCGATATGCCTGACAATAGGTTTGATCATGTCCACTTGGATATCGTAGTCCTGCCATTAGTAAATGGTTACCGTTATTGTCTCACTATGATAGATCGCTTCACTCGATGGCCAGAGGCAATTCCTCTGAAAGATATTCTAGCAGATACTGTTGCTACGGCTGTTTGAACGCACTGGGTAACTAGGTTCGGTTGTCCAAAATCGATTACTACAGACCAAGGTTCTCAGTTTGAATCTGCTTTATTCAGAGCACTAACTCAACTAATTGGTACTAAACGGATTCGAACAACGGCGTATCACCCACAGGGTAACGGCATGGTTGAACGATGGCACAGGTCTTTCAAAGCAGCACTAATGTGTCATCCAAATCAACCATGGATAGATCTTTTACCAACGGTTCTCTTAGGACTCAGGACGTGTTTCAAAGAAGATCTTAAAGCATCTGCATCGGATATGCTTTACGGTGGACCCATTCGATTGCCTAACGAGTTTTTCACTAATGAAGAAATGCCTGCGGATCCACAAATCTTCGTGGAAAAATTTAGAGAGCAAATGCGTCAGCTACGCCCGGCACCTGCAGCACATCATGTCAAAAAGAGTATGTTCATATTAAAAGGCCTGTATGACTGTACACATGTTTTACTTCGGACCGACGCTGTAAAGGAACCATTAGAGCCGCCTTATTCAGGGCCTTATCTAGTGGTCAAGAGAGTAACTGATCGTATTTTTACATTGAAGATAAACAATAAAGACGTCAACGTTTCTACTGACCGATTAAAACCAGTATTCATCGCAAAGGAAGATCAACTTGTGCGGACTTCGGATACAGATAGTAGTTTGGAAATTACAGAACCACCCTTACGAACCTATTCAAACAGGAAAAAAGTATCGTTTGCGACAAATTGTGACTCGGTCACTGGAGGGGGAGTAAATGTGGCAGCACTTATCTGATCGATATGGCAGTGCGAAAGAATGACTGTCAAAAAAGAAGAAAGAAAGCAAAAAATCATATTTTCTCATTCTCTTAACGGCTGGCTTCTGAACGAGTTCATTTATTTAACTTCTTATTATTTTGCGTTTTATGTATTATATTATTTGAGTTTTATTAATAAAGACATTCAATTATTATACACGTATCCACACGTCTATAAAAGTGGTGTACGTGGCGCCATCTAGTGCGAGAGTGACACAACTCAAAGTAATTTCTCTATATGTATATACTCAAAGGCCAATAGAACAACCTGCAAACACAGTTTACACCACAACCTACAATTTACCTACAACACAGACAAGAACCAAAGCATTGCCAACAACACGAAAAGTACAAAAATGCATGAAATCTTTTAAGAAAATACAGAAAACTTCCCTAATGTTTGATATGTCAGTGCCACGTTTGATACTGCTTGTGTATAACAGTTTGAGTGTAAGTAGCAAACATAACTTGTCAAATGAGCTAACGATAAGCTGTGTTCGAAATACATATCTCAACTTCAATCCAACATCGTTCGCATAGTCATCGTTCGTTGAAGTCTTCGTTAGAAATACATAATGAAGCAATTAATCAACTCTTTACAAAAAAAGAGTCCCTGTGAGAACATTATATCACTCGTTTTCTTCAATAACATTACAACTCAAAAAAATAGATTTTTCAGGAGAAGCATTTTAAGTTTTGAACAGACGAAGGAAATTAATTCACCATTTTCAAAATATGGACAAAACATCAAATATACAAGTACTACTGTAATGAAAATTGTTTAATCCATACAAAGTGACAAAAAAAAAACTGGATATTATCGATTTACATATAATACGATCTAATCGGAAATATATTGAGGTGAATGAATCACAAATTCAATTTTTCTGCAAAAATTAAAGAAGATATCGTTACCAAAATTGTACACAGCATAAATCATGGTAACACGAATATTGCTGTGTAATTAACTCAATTCTTATGTTTTTTGGATTGTAACGTTATTGAAGAAAACGAGCGATATATACTGACATACTGACGCAACTTACTCGTCGCAAAACCTCTCATTGGAAAAATGAAGAGAGGGATTTATTTTTAAAATGAGACCCGAAAATATCTTTAATACCACGGGATCTATATAATAATAATATCTAATAATATCGATTCTAGTTTTATTTATTTTATTATACTAGTGTCGCCTTTGGTCGTAATTCGACCATTTAAAAATTTATTTTTTTTTTTTTTGTATTTTTAGTGAAAACATTTTTTTCTTCCTTCACTCATGTGGAAATATAACCGAACTCATATCGCAACATATGTACCACCGGCAGGAAATCACAAAAAAGAAACTTCATTCTGTGTTTCCATGTTCTATGACTTTTCCTTCCAAAGCTATTCGATATCAAAAATTTGGTTTATATGGGCAGAGCCACACCCCCTTTTCCAATGCGCGCCACGATTTTCTAGTAGATGGATATCACCAACTTCCAACACATATTGAGTTTCATTGTTATATGGCATTTACTTCCAAAGCTATTCGAGATAAAAACTTTAAATTGTATGGGTGGTGCCACGCCCCCTTGTCTAATGCTCGTTCAATTTTTCCCAGTCAAACAACACGACCAAATAGGAAGTTCCTACCTAACTTCATTGATTTGTGACTTATAGTTTGAAAGTTATAACAAAAATTTGGGCTGCTGAAAAGTTCCACGCCCCTTTTTCAACGCCCATAAAATATAACCAGTGAAGTGGTACGTGTGATTTGTGGTCGAATACCGATTTCGGAAGCTGTGTGACCTATAACTCTAAAGCTATTCGATAATATTTTAAAAAAAATATTGTCAAAATCGGTTGAGAAACACGGGAGAAAATGGTTCTTAACTGTTCTGCCTTCGCCTATTTATAAATAGATTACGTATATTAATTATAACTAGTATCGCCTGTGTGGCCGAAATTCGGCCATCCGTTTCTGTAAGGTTACGAAACTCAAGTTGTTTTTCACATAATGAATTGTTCTTAATTTGCATGGAAATTCTTAATGCTTACCTTGACGCTATGAGGAAAATAGTGGTAAAGGACAAAAAAGGAAGCATATATGCGTCAATAACAAAAATTTATTCAACATATAATATTCATTTAAAGTAAATAAATAAATTAAAAGTAAAAGTAAATAAACGGTAGAAAAGTATAACAAATAAATCAAGCTAAATGATGATTCCATATTAAATAAATAAATTAATGACTTAAAATTTCAGTATAAACAATATTTTTTGTAAACACCCTTTCATCAGCCAAATGTCCTTGTCCATTAATAACAGAAACTCGAACGATCTAACTCGACTCGCGGCAACATACAGTTGACCATGCGAAAAAACAGGTAGTCATAACAAAAGTTTGGCGTTCCAGATAAATCTGTGCGTGCTGAACGCACCAACCCATAGCCTGAACAGAATGAACGGCATCAGCGGCGCTCTCTGTCACAGCGTCATCTCAAAATAAACCACCAAGTATTGAACAAAACAAACAATTATCAATGGCTTGGCGTCAAGTGTTATATGAAGCAAGCAGCAATTTAACTATTTTTTTAAAGCTGAGAGAAATGAAGAGAAAGCAACAACAACCACAACAATAATGCTACTCAGCTTTTTTGAAGTGTTTGCGTCACTCCCGCATTCTATTCTTGCTTTTGAAAGCTACAGCAGCAATGTTCAACAGAGCTTTGTCGCTTTGTAGTTTCTCATTGTCCCATTGGTAAAAAAAGCGTTTTACATTTGCTCAGTTTTACCCATCTTAATGACAACATATTCGAATAAAAATGATGTTGTGCAAATCTACTCGATAATACCTATCCATCGATATAAGTATTATGTGAATATGTTGAAGGTAACACAGAAAAAAAGGGAACACAAACTTTTTGTTTGCCTATTAATATATAGATTACGCATAATTTTTTTGACGTAGAATACGTCACTCTCGGTGGTAAGTAGGGTAGTTGATAGTGATCAGGTGTCGGTATTTATATAACTTTTTGAGCCTTTGGTGGGCCTAAAGTACTGATCGTACAATGTTGATGTTAGCACTTGTTAGTCTGCTTGATCCTCAATGCGACAAAAATTCATGTTAGAACTCTCTAACTTATAAAAATTTTACACAATTACATGAAATATAAAGCCAACATTTGATGTTTTTGTTTGCTTAAACTTGCTACTTATTTATCGACAGCTTCCGGTTTTATCGACAAAACCATAAAATTTGTATGGGAGCCCCCCTAAGGAGTAGTCGGAGGGAATAGGTGTCAAAGGCAAAAATGTTCCTTTTGCAAAAGTAATGGGGGTCGGTTATACATATTAACCCTCTCCGGCACTCTCTTAAAGGGTCATATGCTCAGGTGTATGGAATAAATAAACAAAAACCATACAAATTTTATGGGAGACCCTAAGGAGTGGTCGGAGGAAATAGGTGTTAAAGGCAAAAATGTTCCTTTTGCAAAAGTAATGGGGGTTGGTGATACATATTAACCCTTTCCGGCACAAACACAATAAAATTAGTATGAGAGCCCCCCTAAGGAGTGGTCGGAGGGAATAGGTGACAATGGCAAAAATGTTCCTTTTGCAAAAGTAATGGGGGTCGGTGATACATATTAACCCTTTCCGGCACTCTTTTAAAGATCATAAGCTCAGGTGTATGGAATAATTAAACAAAAACCATAAAATTTGTATGGGAGCCCCCCTAAGGAGTGGTCGGAGGAAATAGGTGTTAAAGGCAAAAATGTTCCTTTTGCAAAAGTAATGGGGGTCGGTGATACATATTAACCCTTTCCGGCACAAACACAATAAAATTAGTATGAGAGCCCCCCTAAGGAGTGGTCGGAGGGAATAGGTGACAATGGCAAAATGTTTCTTTTGCAAAAGTAATGGGGGTCGGTGATACATATTAACCCTTTCCGGCACTCTTTTAAAGGTCATAAGCTCAGGTGTATGGAATAATTAAACAAAAACCATAAAATTTATATGGAAGCCCCCCTAAGGAGTGGTCGGAGGAAATAGATGACAAAGGCAAAAATGTTGCTTTTACAAAAGTAATGGGGGTTGGTCATATATATTAAACCTCTCCGGCACTCTCTTGAAGATCATATGCCCAGGTGTATGGCATAAATATACAAAAACCATAAAATTTGTATGGGAGCCCCCTAAGGAGTGGTCGGAGGGAATAGGTGTCAAAGGCAAAAATTTTCCTTTTGCAAAAGTAATGGGGGTCGGTCATACATATTAACCGTTTCCGGCACTCTTTTAAAGGTCATATGCTCAGGTGTATGGAATAAATAAACAAAAACCATAAAATTTGTATGGGAGCCCCCCTAAGGAGTGGTCGGAGGGAATAGGTGTCAAAGGCAAAACTGTTCCTTTTGCAAAAGTAATGGGGGTCGGTGATACATATTAACCCTTTCCGGCACTCTCTTAAAGGGTCATATGCTCAGGTGTATGGAATAAATAAACAAAAACCATACAATTTTTATGGGAGCCCCCCTAAGGAGTGGTCGGAGGAAACAGGTCTTAAAGGCAAAAATGTTCCTTTTGCAAAAGTAATGGGGGTCGGTGATACATATTAACCCTTTCCGTGACAAACACAATAAAATTTGTATGGGAGCTCCCCCAAGGAGTGGTCGGAGGGAATAGGTGTCAAAGGCAAAAATGTTCCTTTTGCAAAAGTAATGGGGGTCGGTCATACATATTAACCCCCTCCGGCACTCTTTTAAAGGTCATATGCTCAGGTGTAAGGAATAAATATTTTGCTAAATAGTTTTTAAAAAAGATGTCATCATAAGCGAATTGACAAATTCTACGTCTTGTGTTACGACATAGTCGAAACTACTGTATCTTTTTATTTTAAAATTTGTTTGCCTTTTTTGTTATTTTATTTAAAATGAGTTGTTTTTATGTTTTGTTTAATGTTTATCTTTATTAAAATAAAAAGCATAAACATATTCGATGGAACATTTTCGATGTTTAAAATACATATTTGTTTGGAGAATTCACTGCATTTTAAAAAAAACTGGCAAAATTTATGCTTTTACAATTTCTTAAAAAATCACAAAACTGAAATAAAAATGCCCAAAATTAACTAAATGAAAAAAAATTACTTCAAAAGTTGTCGACATGTAGGATTTATCGACATATTATTTTTCGAAATTTTAGATATTTAAATCTAGATCAAGGACTACTTTTTCCTCTCTAAACTCCTGTAAAAAAATAAAATCGCTTCAACAGCAACAGGCTTTGTTAGTTTTGTGCACACATGCATACTAGAGTGTCCCTTATTTTGCGATTTTTGGAAATGTCAAGGGGCTGAAAGGTTTTTTTATTCGTTTTTATATTCTAAGAACGAAACTAAAAAAAATTTTTTCTTACGACAACGTTTACCCGTGCCAATCGGGCTCGAAAGTTTCAAAAAAATGCCCATATTAGACCATATTTGCACAAATTAAAAAAAAATATTTTCTCTGCTTTTTATAAATGTTTTACATTTTTTGGAACACATACATAAGAAATATGATATCTACAAAGTTGTTTATGGTGGGCGTGGTTACCGCCCCCGCTGCGTCGAAATTTCTCCCGCAGCCTTTTCCCACTTTTTCATGAAATTAGTGCAATTTAGGTATTAATATCAACAATAAATAAATACATTTTTATAATGCTAAAAGTATGATTACATTTCATTAAATTCACATTATGTACTTACAAAAATTAACAATAAATTAAAAAACTAGTATTTTAACCTGCGGCGGGCGCGCAACAAGCTAATACCTACAAGCAGTCTTATTGCGGCTTTTCAACCGAAATCATAGTTTTTTTTTATAAATAAAAAATATCAAAAACCAAAAATGTATGCCCCTGGAGGGTTAAATTTTAATAAGAAATACAAATTAATTAAAGTTTTTTTTAAGAGCATGTATTTTTTTTTTTTTTTTTTTTGACAGTTCGAGTATATTTTTCGAGTATTTTGGGCCACAATAAGTAGGTTTTGAAGCTGCGCTTCTGATTTTGTAAGCTCGAGAAATTCTTGAGCAAGTTGTACCCCACGCTCCGCAACATCATTTATAATACAAAGATCTTTAAAATAATTTTTTACTCTCTGGTATTCTTCATCTTTTTCCCATTCGTCAGAATCATATTTTAAAAAATTGCATGTCAAACTAATTGCTTCATTATGTATTTCTAACGAAGACTTCAACGAACGATGACTATGCGAACGATGTTCGATTGAAGTTGAGATATGTATTTCGAACACAGCTTATCGTTAGCTCATTTGACAAGTTATGTTTGCTACTTACACTCAAACTGTTATACACAAGCAGTATCAAACGTGGCACTGCCATATCAAACATTAGGGAAGTTTTCTGTATTTTCTTTTAAGATTTCATGCATTTTTTGTACTTTTCGTGTTGTTGGCAATGCTTTGGTTCTTGTCTGTGTTGTAGGTAAATTGTAGGTTGTGGTGTAAACTCTGTTTGCAGGTTGTTCTATTGGCTACAATTGTGCTGCCTTCGATATAAGCAGAATGAATCATGGCCTGCTTCTATTTATTACTTGTAGCTTTGAGTATATATAAGTATATATGTATATACTCAAAGCTTGTAGTTAACCGAAAAAAAATCATCGCCTTTTGCTTGGATATTGCTATTCTTTTATGCAATTTTTTTTTTGTTTAGATCTGCCCAAAATTTAATTGGAAGAAAAATAAAAAAAAGCTTGAATTGGCCTCTAGCTGCCTCACAAGCGCTGAAAAATATTGCTTGTTTTTTTAATATTGAAATGTAAGTAATAACTAAATTGTATTAAATTTTTAATTTATTAATTTTTAGTACTTAAATTGCACTTATTTGTTAATATATAAATAAGTTTTATCATATATACGTATTTTTTTGTTAAAATATCGATTTTAAAATAAAATTTTCTCAACGAATACATCACAACGATAACATGAAAGCATTCGTTTGATTTTGACGTTTGAATTCGGTGTTTCAGTGATCGTTAGAAATACATATTGCAAATATATACTGTACTACGGCATCGTTCGCTAGCTGATCAGCTGTTTTCGTTGTTTGGTAATGTTCGATTTACAAATTCCAAAACATGAACGAACACTGTTGTAAACGAAACGATTGATCGGATAGAAATACAAAATGAAGCCATAAACCTACGAAATATATTTGCTGTTCGACAAGATGCAAAACAATCTAAATATTTTTTGTCCATTCATTTAAAGAATTTGGGTTTGCGATTGGATGATTACGTGGAAGCTTCTGAGCTTGCAATGCTGTCACCATACTGCGTTTTCTCTCAATAGAAACTGCATCATCGAAAAAAGCGAGTGCTACAAGTTCTTCGCCAAGGTACCAAAGATGCCGACCAAATTTTTGACTTGCAGCAATGAATATTTTTTGTTAATTATCTTGTATGCTACCAAATCTTTTAAAAAAGACAGATCCTGATTTGGAGGTTTTATGCTATTAGTAGCTTCAAACCAGACTTTGATGTATAGTAGAACTACAAAAATACAGACTTGACGGATTCCGATAATAATGAATAGCATAAAAGCTCCAAATAAGGCTCTGTCTTTTTTAATTAATTTGTATTTGTTATTATAATTTAACCCTCCAGGGGCATATATTTTTGGTTTTTGATATTTTTTATTTATAAAAAAAAACTATGAATTTAGGTAGGTATTAGGTTGTTGCGCGCCCGCCGCAGGTTAAAATACTAGTTTTTTAATTTATTGTTAATTTTTGTAAGTACATAATGTGAATTTAATGAAATGTAATCATACTTTTAGCATTATAAAAATGTATTTATTTATTGTTGATATTAATACCAAAATTGCACTAATTTCATGAAAAAGTGGGAAAAGGCTGCGGGAGAAATTTCGACGCAGCAGCGGCGGTAACCACGCCCACCATAAAAAAACTTTGTAGATATCATATTTCTTATGTATGTGTTCCAAAAAATGTAAAACATTTATAAAAAGCAGAGAAAATATTTTTTTTTCAAATTTGTGCAAATATGGTCTAATATGGGCATTTTTTTGAAACTTTCGGGCCCGATTGGCACGGGTAAACGTTGTCGTAAGAAAAAAATTTTTTTAGTTTCGTTCTTAGAATATAAAAACGCATAAAAAAACCTTTCAGCCCCTTGACATTTCCAAAAATCGCAAAATAAGGGACACTCTAATGCATACATAAACACTTATGTTTACAAATTTCTTTATGGATCATTTGCCTCAATCATAGTCTGTGTCAGCATCTCAGCGATTGTTGAGTAAGTGCACCATCTAAGCGGCAGAGTTACTCCCTAAATTTGTTTTACTGAAGTGGTTTCTCTATATATATATACTCAAAGCTTGTAGTTAACCGAAATAAATCACTGAGTTTTGCTTGGATGTTGTTATTCTTTTCTGCAATTTTTTTTTTGTTTAGATCTGCCCAAATTTGAATTGGAAGAAAAATAAAAAAAAAGTTTAAATTGGCCTCCAGCTGCCTTACAAGCGCTGAAAAATATTGCTTGTTTTTTTAACATTGAAATTTAAGCAACAACTAAATTGTATTAAATTTTTGATTAATTAATTTTTAGTACTTAAATTGCACTTATATGTTAATATATAAATAAGTTTTATCATATATACGCATTATTTGTTAAAATATCCATTTTAAAATAAATTTTTCTCAACGAATACATCGCAACGATAACATGAAAGCATTCGTTTGATATTGACGTTTGAACAAAGACAATATATTATGAAGACATTGCATCTGAACGTCTCTTTCAATATTGAACAGACATTAGCATGCAAGTATAAGCCTGGAGAAAAATTTGAGCACTTCGAAATAAAAAGCAGGGCTGACGATGAACTTACGTTTTTCGAAAGCTGCGTGAATAGTAAACGCGAGAGCCGACTTATTAATAGACAGACGCCGAAAACATATTAGAGCAACAAGAACGGAAGTCACGCATCTCTTTTGCACCCATTCATTTTTGTTTGATTATATTTTTTCATTAGAATCCTCAAGAGGCTGCTGCTTTGTTTACATTTTTTTTGCATGCTTTTTGTTGTTGCTCAACTTTCTCATTTTTGCAGGATTTTATTTGCTGCTTTGACTGATGGCTTTGACTGCATTTCATTGATCTTCAGAAAAGTTATATTTTTGCGATTTTGTCTATTTCAATGGAGCTATAGATAAATCGCTGTAACTTTTTTAATTCTTTTTGGATTAAAATGCACTCAAGTACAAAATTATAAATAAATTCATTACCTTTAAAATTACATCAAAAATAATTTTTGTTCTTAATAAATTTATTTATTTATTTTACTGTTAAAAATATCTATCTATCTTAAATATATCTAATACCTAAACTCATAATGAAATTTAATGCCATCAAAATTATTTTTCTACTAACTATATTATATCTATATTCTATATATATTTTCTTATTATATTATTTCTATCTATTTATGTTTATCGATCTCTTATGTACCTAGATAAAAAAATTATTTAATAAAAACAAATTATATTGGTTTAGTTGCCATGCAGGACAATATCCTGCTAGACCAACTGGTTTGTATTGATGATGCTGTATTTACTTTGTTTCGACTAAAATATCCAATCAAAATATTTTAGTAAAGTAAATATGCCTTATTTGTTATTGTAAATAAACTATAAATCAATAAATTATAAGATCCTTAAGATCCGTTTAGCTTGATATACATTTTCAGATTGAATTTTATTTAAAACATTTCATAAGTAAGTAAAGTCAAAATTTATATTATTTTAAAGATTTCAAATAAGAAAATTACTTAAAAAAATAAAGCTAAAGTGTGCAACAATTAAAAGTTATCAATAAGAAAAAAACTAAAAGTTAATTTATAAAATAAACAACATTAAAAATAAGTTTTATATAAAACACAATAATTAAATATTTGTTAACAAATAAAAAAGTTTTTATATAATATAAATAACAAAAACAAAAATAATTTTATAAAATTATGACAATATTAAATGAAAATTAAAATCCTAAAATAAATCAATTAAAATAAAATATAAAAATTAAAAAGTGTCAAATAATATATATAAATAAAAAAATAAAAACTATATAAATTAAAAAAATCATTTTTTTCCCATTTTATTGATTTTTTTTTTATTGAAGCGTGAATGCTACAACAAACCCTTTTTATTTTCTTTTCAAACTTTATCTTGTTTCTTTAAAAATATATATAGAATTTTACTTAATTTTTATAAATAGCATTAATTTTCGCATTTAAATTCTTTATTAAACAATTTTGCAAATTTTTGTTAAAATGTCGTTATTTTTTGCAATTTTTATTTAAATTAGTTTTCATCAGGGATAGATAATAACGATTATATTTCAAATTTTTAGATCAAGAGATCGTATTCAAAAAGATGTGAAATTATTTTAAATGTAGCAATATGAAGTTAGTGAGTTAGAGATTCCGTTTTTGGCATGATTTATTTTTTCATTATTTTTAAGATAGAAATCAACTTCAATCAATTATTTGTGATCGTTTCTTTTTTTTTCAATCAGAGATAAAAGTCATTATTTGATCGTTATTTTTTCGATCAGAAATAAAAATAATTTTGTGATCGTTATTTTTTCGATCAGAAATAAAAGTTGCTTGTGATCAATAATAAAAATCAATCATTGATGGATCATTTTTTGGTCACATTAAAAAAATTATTTTTTGATCGAAATTATATTGACCAAAAAAAGTAACATCCTTGTCTTAGTCCTTATTCAAATCCTTGTCCTAGGTCTTATTCAAACTCTTGGCGAAGTTCTTGTTCGAAGCCTTCATCTTACGATTTTTATTGTTTTGATCAGAAGTAAAAGTTATTTTTTGGTTTTAATTTTTCTCTTCAAGACTAAGAATTATTTTTGATATTTATTATTTTGCTCAAGAATAAAAATTGTTTCTCAATTTTTATTGTTTCCCTCAAGAATAAAAGTTATTCTCAATGTTTATTTTTTACGCTCAAACATAAAAATCATTCGTCCAGTTTTACTTTTTGTAGGTAGGGAATAAATATATAAATGTCATAAAATTTGTATGGTAGCCCCCATCAGGGTCGGAGGGAATAGGTCCCGAAGGGAAAAATGTTCTTTTTGCAAAAGAAATGGGGGTCGGTTATACATATTAATACTTTTACATGGCCAATAATTTATTCATACATTCATACAAAATATATAATTTTTGTTTTGTTTATAAATTATTCGAAGTATTACCCTTTAAAAAACATATGCATGTTGTCAGTTTAGTTGGTTTTTGCATTTCGTTCAGTGGCGTTCCTAGGCTTGGTGACACCCGGGGCGGATACTCATGGTGTCACCCCTATAAAAAATTTCTAAATGCAAAAAGAAACCAATTCGATGAGGTTAAGTTTTTTTATTGAACAAACAATAAGAATTTGTAAAAAACAACAAAAATATTACATTTTCAGGTGTCTACATATTTCGATATGTAGGCATAAGGTAAAAAAGAAAACTTATTAACTTCGCAGTCTTAAGAACTGACGGAACAAAAACATTACATTTTCAGGTACATTTTTGTATATGTAGGTATAAGGTTAAAAAAACACAGGTGCGTCACTGGACACACGAGAGAAGCGAAGCATTCTCGCAATTTCATAGATTTGATAATTTAATGGCTTTTTTTGATTAAAATCATTTTTAAATTTAAAACTTTAAATTTGACGTTTTTGTATGGGAGCACCCGTAAGGAGTGGTTGAAGGGGATAGGTCCTCAAAGGAGAAATATTCCGTTTGCAAAAATAATGGGGTTGCTCATACATATTAACCCTCTCCGGCCCACCCTTAAGGCCCACCTGTTCAGTTGTAGGGAATAAAAATACAAAAATCAATTAATTTGTTTGTAGCTTAACGACATCTAGTAGTAAGTAGAAGCACGTGTTGGTTTTTTAGTACTCTTATGTGTATAGCCAATACACAACCTTTATTGGCTATTGTGTATTGGCTAATGGTTATTGTAGGAGATGAAGTATATGTAGCCAATACAATTCCTATAAATAGATTGTTTTGATCTACTGCAACAAAGCTTTAGTTAATTTTTAATACTGAATCAGCGATAGTTCCCAACGAAGGGTTTTGGTTCGATGGTTAAACCGTTAAACTTCAGTGAAGAGGACTAGGTTCAAATCCTGTAGTGAACGAAAAATTATTTTTAATTTCAAATTTTCTTGTTGCAATAGACGCAAGCAAAAAACAATATCAATTCTAAAAAAAAAGGTGTCGGAAAAAAGTGTCGTTTTTTCTGATTTCACTCTAGCAAATCGCAGAACGAGGCGTAAAAACCTTCGCTTCAAAAAGAAATCTTATTAATAGCGTTGTCTTAAAAACTACCTTTTCTTACTTTAAGAGCTCCAAAATTTTAAATAACCTTATCGAAATCAATATGGGGTCATTTGCAAAAAAAAACGTACACAAAGAGGTTTTCATGTTTTGTTTTTAATGATTTTTACAATTATTCTAAAAATTTATAACTTCAAATTTGGTTTTCAAATCTATAAACCAATGCAAAAAAAAATATTTGAGAGAAATCGGAGATGGTCAGTGCATCTGATCACTTCAATGTGAAATGGACGATATCAGTAAGTAAACACAAAAAGCAAAAATGAGGTCAAAGTCATACATAGGTACCATTATTTTTGCTTTCGTTTATATTCTTCATTTCGTTCCTTATCTAGCTTTATTTTTTCCGGCGTTAACTTTGCTATTTTACTCTCAGAGGAGGATTTTGTATGCAATTGACCCTATTACTTGCAAGCTCGTTTTCCCAAGGAAGACCTTAAATAAGTCTTAATTAATTTTAGCTTTGAAAAACTCCTTTCGCATGAAGCTACTGATACACAAATTGTTGAAATAATTTCAATGCGACAAAATGGGACACAAATTTTTTAACGTAATGTATTTGTACCTTTTTCTTTCTGTTTGAGAAATGAAAAAAAAAAAAAACGAAATGGTGTCACCCCTAATATGGTGGTACCCGGGGCGGACCGCCCCCCCCCCTTCCCCCCCCTAGGAACGCCACTGATTTCGTTATTTGTTATTGTTTTCTTTTTTTTATACTGTTACCAGCGAAAAAAAATAGGATAGTGTCATCAATAGCGCTATCGATGGTTTCTTTTTTTTTTTTTTTTTTTTTTGAGACTATCGTAACTATTGATAGTTTTTTTCTTAAACTATCAATGGTGAGACTATAAATCGTTAAATAATAATCAATCAATTAAATCAAATGAAATAAAAAAATAATTTTTTAAATTTATATATAATTTTATAATAAACGTATTAATCGTAACAATCATAATAAATAATCGATCAATAAAATAGGCGGAAAAATGATTTTTTGAATTTATATAGTTTTTATTTTTTTTATTTATATGTATTATTTGACACTTTTTAATTTTTATATTTTATTTTAATTGATTTATTTTAGGATTTTAATTTTCATTTAATATTGTCATAATTTTATAAAATTATTTTTTTTTGTTATTTATATTATATATAAACTTTTTTTATTTCTTAACAAATATTTTATTATTGTGTTTTATTTAAAGCTTATTTTTAATGTTAGGTGCGTTTTTTTGGCATCGCTATATACGCTTAACAATATTTTCTCATACAAAAAATGCTTAGCTAAGACAGGATAATTATAGCCGCTTAGCTCATAGTCGCCGATAGAAACACTATTGCCAGATCAAGAAAATGATAGTCTACGTAATTTATTGGCATCACTTTTTGAAAAACAACCATGTTTATGTCACATAAAATAAAAAAAAAATAATAAAAAATAAAAAACAATAAAATTAATAATGTTCAATATTTGACAGTAACACGCAATGCTGCCAAGTTCTGAAGAAAAAAGTTAAGCGAAATATTAAGCGCCGATGAGCGTTTTTTTGGACAAGCGTATATAGCGATGCCAAAAAAACACACCTGTTGTTTATTTTATAAATTAACTTTTAGTTTTTTTCTTATTGATAACTTTTAATTGTTGCACATTTTAACTTTATTTTTTTTAAGTAATTTTTTTATTTGAAATCTTTAGAATAATATAAATTTTGACTTTACTTACTTATGAAATGTATTAAATAAAATTCAATCTGGAAATTTATATCAAGCTAAACGGATCTTAAGGATCTTATAATTTATGGATTTATAGTTTATTTACAATAACAAATAAGGCATATTTAATTTATTGAAATATTTTGATTGCATATTTTGGTCTAGCAGCCAAACCAGTTGGTCTAGAAGGCTATTGTCCTGCGTGGCAACTAGACCAATATGATTTGTTTTTATTAAATAATTTTTTTATGTAGGTACATAAGAGATGGATAAACATAAGTAGATAGAAATAATATATGACAATAGATATAATATATTTAATACAAAAATTTACAATTTTTGATGGCATTTCATTATGGAATGAATTATATTTATTTTACAATAACAAATAAGGCATATTTACTTTACTAAAATATTTTGATTGGATATTTTAGTCGAAACAAAGTTAATACAGCATCATCAATACAAACCAGTTGGTCTAGCAGGATATTGTCCTGCATGGCAACTAGACCAATATAATTTGTTTTTATTAAATAATTTTTTATGTAGGTACAGATGGATAAACATAAGTATAAAGAAATAATATAATAAGAAAATAGATATAGAATATAGATATAATAAATTTAGTTCAAAAATAATTTGGTGGCATTCAATTTCATTATGAAATAAATTATGTTTATTATATAAGCAGATTCGGGGCGGATTTAGGTAGATAAATATTATTAAAAGTAAAATAAATAAATAAATTTATTAAGAAAAAAAATTATTTTTGAAGTAATTTTAAAGGTAATGAATTTATTTATAATTTTGTACTTGAGTGATTTTAATCCAAAAAGAATTAAAAAAGTTACAGCGATTTATCTATAGCTTCATTGAAATGGACAAAATCGCAAAAATATAACTTTTCTGAAGATCAATGAAATGCAGTCAAAGCCATCAGTCAAAGCAGCAAATAAAATCCTGCAAAAATGAGAAAGTTGAGCAACAACAAAAAGCATGCAAAAAAATGTAAACAAAGCAGTCGCCTCTTGAGGATTCTAATGAAAAAATATAATCAAACAAAAATGAATGGGTGCAAATGAGATGCGTGACGTCCGTTCTTGTTGCTCTAATATGTTTTCGGCGTCTGTCTATTAATAAGTCGGCTCTCGCGTTTACTATTCACGCAGCTTTCGAAAAACGTAAGTTCATCGTCAGCCCTGCTTTTTATTTCGAAGTGCTCAAATTTTTCTCCAGGCTTATATTTGCATGCTAATGTCTGTTCAATATTGAAAGAGACGTTCAGATGCAATGTCTTCATAATATATTGTCTTTGGTTTGAATTCGATGTTTCAGTGATCGTTAGAAATACATATTGCAAATATGTAACTGTACTACGGCATCGTTGGCTAGCTGATCAGCTGTTTTCGTTGTTTGATGCTGTTCGAATTACAAATTTCAAAAACACGAACGAACAAAATACAAGCCATACAAAATGAAGCCATAAGAATTCCTATGGATTTGCAATGGCCGCCGCATAAAAAATGCTGCAAAGGGCGCATATGGAGCATGTCTTTGATATTAAACGAAAAGCAAAGACAATATATTATGAAGACATTGCATCTGAACGTCTCTTTCAATATTGAACAGACATTAGCATGCAAATATAAGCCTGGAGAAAAATTTGAGCACTTCGAAATAAAAAGCAGGGCTGACGATGAACTTACGTTTTTCGAAAGCTGCGTGAATAGTAAACGCGAGAGCCGACTTATTAATAGACAGACGCCGAAAACATATTAGAGCAACAAGAACGGAAGTCACGCATCTCTTTTGCACCCATTCATTTTTGTTTGATTATATTTTTTCATTAGAATCCTCAAGAGGCTGCTGCTTTGTTTACATTTTTTTTTGCATGCTTTTTGTTGTTGCTCAACTTTCTCATTTTTGCAGGATTTTATTTGCTGCTTTGACTGATGGCTTTGACTGCATTTCATTGATCTTCAGAAAAGTTATATTTTTGCGATTTTGTCTATTTCAATGGAGCTATAGATAAATCGCTGTAACTTTTTTAATTCTTTTTGGATTAAAATGCACTCAAGTACAAAATTATAAATAAATTCATTACCTTTAAAATTACATCAAAAATAATTTTTGTTCTTAATAAATTTATTTATTTATTTTACTGTTAAAAATATCTATCTATCTTAAATATATCTAATACCTAAATTCATAATGAAATTTAATGCCATCAAAATTATTTTTCTACTAACTATATTATATCTATATTCTATATATATTTTCTTATTATATTATTTCTATCTATTTATGTTTATCGATCTCTTATGTACCTAGATAAAAAAATTATTTAATAAAAACAAATTATATTGGTCTAGTTGCCATGCAGGACAATATCCTGCTAGACCAACTGGTTTGTATTGATGATGCTGTATTTACTTTGTTTCGACTAAAATATCCAATCAAAATATTTTAGTAAAGTAAATATGCCTTATTTGTTATTGTAAATAAACTATAAATCAATAAATTATAAGATCCTTCAGATCCGTTTAGCTTGATATACATTTTCAGATTGAATTTTATTTAAAACATTTCATAAGTAAGTAAAGTCAAAATTTATATTATTTTAAAGATTTCAAATAAGAAAATTACTTAAAAAAATAAAGCTAAAGTGTGCAACAATTAAAAGTTATCAATAAGAAAAAAACTAAAAGTTAATTTATAAAATAAACAACATTAAAAATAAGTTTTATATAAAACACAATAATTAAATATTTGTTAACAAATAAAAAAGTTTTTATATAATATAAATAACAAAAACAAAAATAATTTTATAAAATTATGACAATATTAAATGAAAATTAAAATCCTAAAATAAATCAATTAAAATAAAATATAAAAATTAAAAAGTGTCAAATAATATATATAAATAAAAAAATAAAAACTATATAAATTAAAAAAATCATTTTTTTCCCATTTTATTGATTTTTTTTTTATTGAAGCGTGAATGCTACAACAAACCCTTTTTATTTTCTTTTCAAACTTTATCTTGTTTCTTTAAAAATATATATAGAATTTTACTTAATTTTTATAAATAGCATTAATTTTCGCATTTAAATTCTTTATTAAACAATTTTGCAAATTTTTGTTAAAATGTCGTTATTTTTTGCAATTTTTATTTAAATTAGTTTTCATCAGGGATAGATAATAACGATTATATTTCAAATTTTTAGGTCAAGAGATCGTATTCAAAAAGATGTGAAATTATTTTAAATGTAGCAATATGAAGTTAGTGAGTTAGAGATTCCGTTTTTGGCATGATTTATTTTTTCATTATTTTTAAGATAGAAATCAACTTCAATCAATTATTTGTGATCGTTTCTTTTTTTTTCAATCAGAGATAAAAGTCATTATTTGATCGTTATTTTTTCGATCAGAAATAAAAATAATTTTGTGATCGTTATTTTTTCGATCAGAAATAAAAGTTGCTTGTGATCAATAATAAAAATCAATCATTGATGGATCATTTTTTGGTCACATTAAAAAAATTATTTTTTGATCGAAATTATATTGACCAAAAAAAGTAACATCCTTGTCTTAGTCCTTATTCAAATCCTTGTCCTAGGTCTTATTCAAACTCTTGGCGAAGTTCTTGTTCGAAGCCTTCATCTTACGATTTTTATTGTTTTGATCAGAAGTAAAAGTTATTTTTTGGTTTTAATTTTTCTCTTCAAGACTAAGAATTATTTTTGATATTTATTATTTTGCTCAAGAATAAAAATTGTTTCTCAATTTTTATTGTTTCCCTCAAGAATAAAAGTTATTCTCAATGTTTATTTTTTACGCTCAAACATAAAAATCATTCGTCCAGTTTTACTTTTTGTAGGTAGGGAATAAATATATAAATGTCATAAAATTTGTATGGTAGCCCCCATCAGGGTCGGAGGGAATAGGTCCCGAAGGGAAAAATGTTCTTTTTGCAAAAGAAATGGGGGTCGGTTATACATATTAATACTTTTACAGGGCCAATAATTTATTCATACATTCATACAAAATATATAATTTTTGTTTTGTTTATAAATTATTCGAAGTATTACTTACTTACTTACTTACTTACTTACTTAGGTGGCCATTGCAACCCGTCGTCGGGTTTCGGCCGACCTCATCAGCTCTCGCCAGGCGCCTCTGCTTCGCGCGCGCCTTCTCCAATTGTTTTCACCAAGCGCGGTTAGGGCTTCCTCGACCTGGTCAATCCATCGGAGGCATGGTCTTCCTCGTCGTCGTCGTCCTTCGGCTTTCGATTCGAACACCTTTTTCGCTGGAGCATCGTCATCCATACGATGGACATGACCCAGCCAGCGTAGTCGCTGGATTGCTATACGCTGAACTATATCAATGTCGTCGTAGAGCTCATACAGTTCGTGGTTCATTCGAATGCGATAGTCGTCGCCAACTCGAATCGGACCGAAGATTTTGCGAAGAACTTTTCTCTCGAACACCCCAAGAGCGGCTGCGTCTGCTTGCGAGACAACCCATGCCTCAGCGCCATAGAGAAGCACAGGTATGACGAGCGTCTTGTAGAGTGTTAGTTTCGTCGATCGAGAGAGGGCTCTACATCGTAATTGCTTACCAAGCCCATAGTAGCACCTATTAGCAATCATTATTCTTCGCTTTATCTCCAGGCTGACATCGTTGTTGCTGTTAACGGCGGTGCCAAGGTAGGTGAATTCCTTGACCACTTCAAAATTATATTTGCCTGTTGAAACGTGAGAGCCTAGACGCCGCGCTCCCCTGCCTGCAGGCAACATATACTTCGTCTTGCCCTCGTTTACCGCCAAACCCACTTTGGCTGATTCCTTTTCGATAGCGGTGAAAGCAGCGGTGACATCTCTCTTGGTTCTGCCGATTATATCAATATCATCAGCATACGCAAGGAGCTGAACACCTTTGTAGAAAATGGTGCCATTGCGATGCACACCGGCCTTTCGTAGGATCCCTTCCATGATGATATTGAAGAGATCACAGGATAACGGGTCGCCTTGTCTGAAACCTCGTTCGGTATTAAAGGTTTCGGAGAGGTCATTTCCTACCTTAACGGAGCTGCATGTGTTGCTCAACGTCATCCTGCAGAGTCTTATCAACTTTGCAGGTATACCAAACTCAGACATTGTTGCGTATAGGCAATCCCGCCTCGGGCTATCAAACGCAGCTTTGTAATCGACAAAGAGATGATGCGTGTCGATTTGGTTTTCGTGGGTTTTTTCCAGGATTTGGCGCAATGTAAAAATCTGGTCTATGGTGGACTTACCAGGTCGAAAGCCACACTGATAAGGTCCAATCAGTGTTTTCATTTGCGGCTTAAGTCTTTCACACAGTACGCTCGAGAGGACCTTATATGCGATGGAAATAAGACTGATACCTCGGTAGTTGGCGCATATTGTTGGGTCTCCTTTCTTAAGTATGGGGCAAAGCACGCTGAGATTCCAATCGTCGGGCATGCTTTCCGCTAGCCATATTTTGCTGATGAGTTGATGCATGCACCTTGTCAATTCATCGCCGCCGGCTTTAAACAATTCAGCTGGCAGGCCGTCAGCACCCGCTGCTTTGTTGTTTTTGAGCCGCTGAATAGCAGCTCGAACCTCGTCATGGCTAGGTGTCGGGACTTCTATTCCATCATCGTCAATTGGTTGTATTGAACTGCATTCTCCTTGGGCGGAATTGGTGGGATCGTCGCCCGTAAGTAGACTGGAAAAATGCTGTCTCCACAATCTCATTCGAAGTATTACCCTTTAAAAAACATATGCATGTTGTCAGTTTAGTTGGTTTTTTCATTTCGTTCAGTGGCGTTCCTAGGCTTGGTGACACCCGGGGCGGATACTCATGGTGTCACCCCTATAAAAAATTTCTAAATGCAAAAAGAAACCAATTCGATGAGGTTAAGTTTTTTTATTGAACAAACAATAAGAATTTGTAAAAAACAACAAAAATATTACATTTTCAGGTGTCTACATATTTCGATATGTAGGCATAAGGTAAAAAAGAAAACTTATTAACTTCGCAGTCTTAAGAACTGACGGAACAAAAACATTACATTTTCAGGTACATTTTTGTATATGTAGGTATAAGGTTAAAAAAACACAGGTGCGTCACTGGACACACGAGAGAAGCGAAGCATTCTCGCAATTTCATAGATTTGATAATTTAATGGCTTTTTTTGATTAAAATCATTTTTAAATTTAAAACTTTAAATTTGACGTTTTTGTATGGGAGCACCCGTAAGGAGTGGTTGAAGGGGATAGGTCCTCAAAGGAGAAATATTCCGTTTGCAAAAATAATGGGGTTGCTCATACATATTAACCCTCTCCGGCCCACCCTTAAGGCCCACCTGTTCAGTTGTAGGGAATAAAAATACAAAAATCAATTAATTTGTTTGTAGCTTAACGACATCTAGTAGTAAGTAGAAGCACGTGTTGGTTTTTTAGTACTCTTATGTGTATAGCCAATACACAACCTTTATTGGCTATTGTGTATTGGCTAATGGTTATTGTAGGAGATGAAGTATATGTAGCCAATACAATTCCTATAAATAGATTGTTTTGATCTACTGCAACAAAGCTTTAGTTAATTTTTAATACTGAATCAGCGATAGTTCCCAACGAAGGGTTTTGGTTCGATGGTTAAACCGTTAAACTTCAGTGAAGAGGACTAGGTTCAAATCCTGTAGTGAACGAAAAATTATTTTTAATTTCAAATTTTCTTGTTGCAATAGACGCAAGCAAAAAACAATATCAATTCTAAAAAAAAAGGAGTCGGAAAAAAGTGTCGTTTTTTCTGATTTCACTCTAGCAAATCGCAGAACGAGGCGTAAAAAGCTTCGCTTCAAAAAGAAATCTTATTAATAGCGTTGTCTTAAAAACTACCTTTTCTTACTTTAAGAGCTCCAAAATTTTAAATAACCTTATCGAAATCAATATGGGGTCATTTGCAAAAAAAAACGTACACAAAGAGGTTTTCATGTTTTGTTTTTAATGATTTTTACAATTATTCTAAAAATTTATAACTTCAAATTTGGTTTTCAAATCTATAAACCAATGCAAAAAAAAATATTTGAGAGAAATCGGAGATGGTCAGTGCATCTGATCACTTCAATGTGAAATGGACGATATCAGTAAGTAAACACAAAAAGCAAAAATGAGGTCAAAGTCATACATAGGTACCATTATTTTTGCTTTCGTTTATATTCTTCATTTCGTTCCTTATCTAGCTTTATTTTTTCCGGCGTTAACTTTGCTATTTTACTCTCAGAGGAGGATTTTGTATGCAATTGACCCTATTACTTGCAAGCTCGTTTTCCCAAGGAAGACCTTAAATAAGTCTTAATTAATTTTAGCTTTGAAAAACTCCTTTCGCATGAAGCTACTGATACACAAATTGTTGAAATAATTTCAATGCGACAAAATGGGACACAAATTTTTTAACATAATGTATTTGTACCTTTTTCTTTCTGTTTGAGAAATGAAAAAAAAAAAAACGAAATGGTGTCACCCCTAATATGGTGGTACCCGGGGCGGACCGCCCCCCCCCTTCCCCCCCTAGGAACGCCACTGATTTCGTTATTTGTTATTGTTTTCTTTTTTTTATACTGTTACCAGCGAAAAAAAATAGGATAGTGTCATCAATAGCGCTATCGATGGTTTCTTTTTTTTTTTTTTTTTTTTTGAGACTATCGTAACTATTGATAGTTTTTTTCTTAAACTATCAATGGTGAGACTATAAATCGTTAAATAATAATCAATCAATTAAATCAAATGAAATAAAAAAATAATTTTTTAAATTTATATATAATTTTATAATAAACGTATTAATCGTAACAATCATAATAAATAATCGATCAATAAAATAGGCGGAAAAATGATTTTTTGAATTTATATAGTTTTTATTTTTTTTATTTATATGTATTATTTGACACTTTTTAATTTTTATATTTTATTTTAATTGATTTATTTTAGGATTTTAATTTTCATTTAATATTGTCATAATTTTATAAAATTATTTTTTTTTGTTATTTATATTATATATAAACTTTTTTTATTTCTTAACAAATATTTTATTATTGTGTTTTATTTAAAGCTTATTTTTAATGTTAGGTGCGTTTTTTTGGCATCGCTATATACGCTTAACAATATTTTCTCATACAAAAAATGCTTAGCTAAGACAGGATAATTATAGCCGCTTAGCTCATAGTCGCCGATAGAAACACTATTGCCAGATCAAGAAAATGATAGTCTACGTAATTTATTGGCATCACTTTTTGAAAAACAACCATGTTTATGTCACATAAAATAAAAAAAAAATAATAAAAAATAAAAAACAATAAAATTAATAATGTTCAATATTTGACAGTAACACGCAATGCTGCCAAGTTCTGAAGAAAAAAGTTAAGCGAAATATTAAGCGCCGATGAGCGTTTTTTTGGACAAGCGTATATAGCGATGCCAAAAAAACACACCTGTTGTTTATTTTATAAATTAACTTTTAGTTTTTTTCTTATTGATAACTTTTAATTGTTGCACATTTTAACTTTATTTTTTTTAAGTAATTTTTTTATTTGAAATCTTTAGAATAATATAAATTTTGACTTTACTTACTTATGAAATGTATTAAATAAAATTCAATCTGGAAATTTATATCAAGCTAAACGGATCTTAAGGATCTTATAATTTATGGATTTATAGTTTATTTACAATAACAAATAAGGCATATTTAATTTATTGAAATATTTTGATTGCATATTTTGGTCTAGCAGCCAAACCAGTTGGTCTAGAAGGCTATTGTCCTGCGTGGCAACTAGACCAATATGATTTGTTTTTATTAAATAATTTTTTTATGTAGGTACATAAGAGATGGATAAACATAAGTAGATAGAAATAATATATGACAATAGATATAATATATTTAATACAAAAATTTACAATTTTTGATGGCATTTCATTATGGAATGAATTATATTTATTTTACAATAACAAATAAGGCATATTTACTTTACTAAAATATTTTGATTGGATATTTTAGTCGAAACAAAGTTAATACAGCATCATCAATACAAACCAGTTGGTCTAGCAGGATATTGTCCTGCATGGCAACTAGACCAATATAATTTGTTTTTATTAAATAATTTTTTATGTAGGTACAGATGGATAAACATAAGTATAAAGAAATAATATAATAAGAAAATAGATATAGAATATAGATATAATAAATTTAGTTCAAAAATAATTTGGTGGCATTCAATTTCATTATGAAATAAATTATGTTTATTATATAAGCAGATTAGGGGCGGATTTAGGTAGATAAATATTATTAAAAGTAAAATAAATAAATAAATTTATTAAGAAAAAAAATTATTTTTGAAGTAATTTTAAAGGTAATGAATTTATTTATAATTTTGTACTTGAGTGATTTTAATCCAAAAAGAATTAAAAAAGTTACAGCGATTTATCTATAGCTTCATTGAAATGGACAAAATCGCAAAAATATAACTTTTCTGAAGATCAATGAAATGCAGTCAAAGCCATCAGTCAAAGCAGCAAATAAAATCCTGCAAAAATGAGAAAGTTGAGCAACAACAAAAAGCATGCAAAAAAATGTAAACAAAGCAGTCGCCTCTTGAGGATTCTAATGAAAAAATATAATCAAACAAAAATGAATGGGTGCAAATGAGATGCGTGACGTCCGTTCTTGTTGCTCTAATATGTTTTCGGCGTCTGTCTATTAATAAGTCGGCTCTCGCGTTTACTATTCACGCAGCTTTCGAAAAACGTAAGTTCATCGTCAGCCCTGCTTTTTATTTCGAAGTGCTCAAATTTTTCTCCAGGCTTATATTTGCATGCTAATGTCTGTTCAATATTGAAAGAGACGTTCAGATGCAATGTCTTCATAATATATTGTCTTTGCTTTGAGTATATACGTATAGAGAAATTACTTTGAGTTGTGTCACTCTCGCACTAGATGGCGCCACATACACCACTTTCAGATTTCTACGCTGGTTTGTATATTTTTATTTTTAATATCGACATTGATCAAACATACAAATGAACAGACAGACAGCAATGCACAAACACACACACACAGTGTTGTTTTGTTGGTTGAGCTGTCGCATTAGTTGTGTGTGCGGTATGATCCCGTTAAGTTGCGACTTGTTTGTTTGTGTTTTTGTGCTGCTGAGGCAAGCGCATGCGTGTAGCATTTAATTCTTATATGAACTTTTATTGAGTTTGGATGTGCGACTCATTATATTTCTATTAAATTTTCAAAGAAAAAAATGCCATCAAAATGCGTACATAAAAATTGCTATAATGTTTCTACACCATGTGGTTCGTTAATTTTTCATTTACGAACTGATCAAAGTCGAATGCTTTGGGTCAAGCATTCAGACAATGAAGAATTAAAAAATTTGTCTCTATATGGAAAGGCAACAATTAAATTTTGCGAAAAGGATTTAAATACATCATGTATAGTTCAACGAGATATACAGCCCTATTCTGCTTGTTAACTTAACAGGGAATTGTTAAGAAACTCTTGTTAATGTTCTTGTTATGTAATGTAAATATTCGTATTCTGGCAAATTATTTACAATTTGAAAGCTCTCAAAAGCTATTAAAGTTCACCACGCATGGTGAAAACGTAAATGCCTTAGATATAAAGCGTCAGTTGTTTTTATATTTCTCTTTTCTTGCTTATTTTGATTGCTTATGTTTGTTTTTCTACAAGTAAGATGGAAAATGTTAAGAAATAAATAATTTACTAATTCTTTTCAATTGTTTTAAGTTTCAAAATAAATTTTTTTAATAGCCAAGCAATTTTCGAATGTTTTGCAGTCTTTAAAATTTATTTTTTCTTTGATCTTCTTCAGTATCAATGCTAAAAAGAAGTAAAAAGTAAGAATTCATCCATTTTTTTATTTTATTTTATTTACACAGCATTTGTTTGGCTTAATACTGAACTATCTTTCGTTGTTAAGTTATTTTCTGTCATTAACAAAATAGTAAAGAAAGAAGCTTTCAAATTATCACCAGAATACGAAACCTTAAGAATTTGTTAATATTAACTATTTTTTTAATGTGGTGAGCTTAGTTAAGCTGCCAGAATAGGGCTGTTAGTTTTCTTTTACAGCAGAGAAGATTCCTTTCAATTTGCTGTAAACGGTGAAATGCATTAAATCTAAAAGTAAATGCAGTCATTTTTTTTTCTCGGTGTATGATCTTGCACTTGCCTTTGTATTGCAGTTGCACCAACTCATGCATGTACGATTGCAACAAATTACTCTTATTTTGTTCACATAAATGAAAAAAATTAACCTTTTTTTAACTTTACAGCCCTATTCTGCTTGTTAACTTAACAAGGAATTATTAAGGAGCTCTTGTTAATGTTCTTCTTATGTAATGTAAATGTTCGTAGTCTGGAAAATCATTTACAATTTGAAAGCTCTCAAAAGCTATTAAAGTTCACCACGCATGGTGAAAATGTAAATGCCTCAGATATAAAGCGTCAGCTATTTTTATATTTCTCTTTTCTTGCGTATTTTGATTGCTTATGTTTGTTTTTCTACAAGTAAGATGGAAAATGTTAAGAAATAAATAATTTACTAATTGTTTTCAATTGTTTTAAGTTTCAAAATTAATTTTTTTAATAGCCAAGCAATTTTCGAGTGTTTTGCAGTCTTTAAAATTTGTTTTTTCTTTGATCTTCTTCAGTATCAATGCTAAAAAGAAGTAAAAAGTAAGAATTCATCCATTTTTTTATTTTATTTTATTTACACAGCATTTGTTTGGCTTAATACTGAACTATCTTTCGTTGTTAAGTTGTTTTCCGTCATTAACAAAATAGTAAAGAAAGGAGCTTTCAAATTATCACCAGGATACGAAACCTTAACAATTTGTTAATATTAATTATTTTGTTAATGTGGTGAGCTTAGTTAAGCTGCCAGAATAGGGCTGATAATGAAAAAACTTCTAAAAACCTCCATACCGACTCAGTATCCAAATATTTTCCCATGTACGGAAGGTAGCTTGGATCTTTGTTGTGAAATGCTTTTAGCCCTCAAATGCCCAACAACACCGATTTCATTAAAAAAAAAAATATGTTGTGCTAAATGATCCCCTGAACACGACCCCGTTTTTATTTTTTGGAAAAATTTTTTGTTTACAAGTTATTAAAGAAAACATGGTTGTATCCAAAAAGATACAGTGGGTATTCCGACGTATATCATCAATCAGCTTGCTTGTAGGAGTTCAATGCAAAAACGTGGAAAACGATTCCTTTTATGATAACTAGAGTAACTTGTAATTTTTTTTTACTCAAAAATTGTTAATAGTTTAAAAGATATTTCATGTCAAAAAACGAACTTTCCGTAAAAATTAAAAAAAAAACAATTTTTTGAATTTGACGGTCAATAGTTCCCAAACCAACGAAGTTACGCCAATAATTAAATTTTTGTTTTATACTTGCAATTTTCTGAGTGAAACTACATATCCAGCATTTAATTTTTGCAATATTTAAAAAGAAATAGCTTATTTTCTCGGTTGCATCAAAAAAGATACGCTGGGCATTTAAGGGTTAAGTTCATGTATAGAGCAAAATATCGAGTCTAAGCCAACCCGTATTTTAATTCAAACATCAACGATTGCTCGATCAAGCATCATTCATTATGTATCACCTCATTTAAAGGCTATATCTTTAGAAGAAGAGACTTATGAGTCCTTTTATGTCGACCCGGGCTGAGAATCTATACGAACAAATTAAAAAATAATAAAAATGGCTAAACTAATTTTTTTTCTCCTAAACATCCAATAACCTTGTTCAAAACTCACGCATTCCACGGCACATCTTCAGATCGCCAAAAGCCAAAAAACTGAGTGTCGAAGATATGGTTACAAGCAAGATTAATCAACTCTTTACAAAAAAAGCGTCCCTGTGAGAACATTATATCACTCGTTTTCTTCAATAACGTTACAACTCAAAAAATTAGATTTTTCAGGAGAAGCATTTTAAGTTTTGAACAGACGAAGGAAATTAATTCACCATTTTCAAAATATGGACAAAACATCACAAGTACTACTGTAATGTACATTGATTGATCCCTGCCAAGTGACAAAAAAAGTAGATATTATCGATATATAATACGATCTAATTGGAAATATATTGAGGTGAATGAATCACAAATTCTACTCTCTTGCAAAAATTAAAGAAGATATCGTTACCAAAATTGTACACAGCATAGATCATGGTAACACGAATGTTGCTGTGTAATTAACTCAATTTTTATGTTTTTTGGATTGTAACGTTATTGAAGAAAACGAGCGATATATACTGACATACTGACGCAACTTACTCATCGCAAAACCTCTCATTGGAAAAATGAAGAGAGGGATTTATTTTTAAAATTAGACCCGAAAATATCTTTAATACCCCGGGATCTATATAATAATAATATATAATAATATCGACACTAGTCTTATTTACTTTATTATGCTAGTGTCGCCTTTGGTCGAAATTCGACCATTTAAAAATTGTTTTTTTTTTTTGTATTTTAGTGAAAACATTTTTTTCTTCCTTCACTCATGTGGAAATATAGCCGAACTCATATCGCAACCTATGTACCACCGGCAGGAAATCACAAAATAGAAACTCCATTCTGTGTTTCCATGTTCTATGACTTTTACTTCCAAAGCTATTCGATATCAAAAATTTGGTTTATATGGGCAGAGCCACAACCCCTTTTCCAATGCGCGCCACGATTTTCTAGTAGATGGATATCACCAACTTCCAACACATATTGAGTTTCATTGTTATATGACATTTACTTCCAAAGCTATTCGATATAAAAACTTTAAATTGTATGGGTGGTGCCACGCCCCCTTGTCTAATGCTCGTTCAACTTTTCCAGTCAAACAACACGACCAAATAGGAAGTTGCTACCTAGTTTCATTGATTTGTGACTTATAGTTTGAAAGTTATAACAAAAATTTGGGCTGCTGAAAAGTTCCACGCCCCTTTTTCAACGCCCATAAAATGTAAACAGTGAAGTGGTAGGTATGATTTGTGGTCAAATACCGATTTCGGAAGATGTGTGACCTATAACTCTAAAGCTATTCGATATCGCAAATTTGGGTTGTATGGGATGTGCCACGCCCACAATATTTAATTGGTGCCCTCCTTCTCCCCACTCTTATTGATTTAAAAAAAAAATTATCAAAATCGGTTGAGAAACACGGGAGAAAATGGTTCTTAACTGTTCTGCCTACGCCTATTTATAAATAGATTACGTATATTAATTATAATTACGCATAATTTTTTTTATTTTAAAATATTTTTGCCTTTTATGTTATTTTATTTAAAATGAGTTGTTTTTATGTTATGTTTAATGTTTATCTTTATTAAAATATAAGGCATAACAAAAATATTCGCTGGAACAATAGTTATGTTGAAAATACATATTTGTTTGAAGAATTCACTGCATTTTGAAAAAAACTGGCAAAATTTATGCTTTTACAATTTCTTAAAAAATCACAAAACTTAAACAAAAATGCCCAAAATTAACCGAATGAAAAAAATTACTTCAAAAGTTGTCGACAAGGAGGATTTATCGACATATTATTTTTCAAAATTTTAGATATTTATATCTAGATCAAAGAATACTTTTCCTCTCTAAACTCCTGTAAAAAATAAAATCGCTTCAACAGCAACAGGCTTTGTTTGTTTTGTGCACACAACATACATACATACTTACTCATAAACACTTATGTTTACAAATTTCTTTATGGATCATTTGCCTTAATCATAGTCTGTGTCATCATCTCAGCGATTGTTGAGTAAGTTCGCCATCTAAGCGGCAGAGTTACTCCCTAAATTTGTTTTGCTGAAGTGGTTTCTCTATATATATATACTCAAAGGTTGTATTTACGCAGCCTTTAAACGCCAGTTTCGGCGTTTAAGTTACGCAGCTCTTAACCCATTTTCGGCCGCTGGTCGATTTCTCGACCAAGAAATTTAACCTTATTTCAAAAAATTCTATCTTACCTTACACAGAAGTGTGCAAGTTATCGCGATGGGCCCGGTGTCAAAATAAAGCTTGATTCATTGGCTTTCAAAGTATTTATAAGTCACCAAGATTGGCTCGTTTGCACCTGGTGCATACCTAAATGGACACCTTTTTTGGACATTTTTTAATTAAATTAAATTTATTATTGAAATTGATAAAATTATATATCGAATGATGAGGAGGTTCAAACTTAACAAAACTTTCATCGCCTGGCCATTTACTGTATATTGATCATATACCAGCAGAGAGACATGATGGAGTTTTGCAACCCTACACCATATAGGCTGCGTAAATACAACCATGATTTTAGTTTGCCTTTTCGTTTAATATCAAACACATGCTTCATATGCGCCCTTTGCAGACGGGACTATGGCCACAAACTATGAAAATTTGGTGCCCATGATAAGAGCCCGCCGATACGATCGTAAGACTAAGAAAACGGACACAGTGCCGCAGCCACATTTGATCAACACCCATAATTGGTACATAGGTGGCGTCGATTTGCATGATAATGCTGTGGCAAATTATCGAGTTGGCATTCGAGGGAAAAGTAGGCTTCTCTTCAGTCACAGTCTTAACACAGCAGTTGTAAACGCTTTGAAGTTGACCTGCTTTATTGCCAAAGAAAGCAATTCCACACCTCCAACGGAAATCGTTTCCGCAGTGAAATCACTCGCTATTTGCTCACCATATCCGAAGAAAGTGACGCTCAGTCCGATGAGTCGATAGAAGACGAACAAGATCGTCCGCTTGGTTTGCCACGAACTGCTGTTCGCAACCATTTCATCATTCGTTCATCTGGCGGAAAATATCGTCACTGCTAGTAAAGCAGTAAGCACACCATCAACATTTGCCAGCACTGCAACGTTACCTCGCATTCCAAATGCTTCACATTATACAGCCCACATATATATATAATTGTAATTATTCAAAATTTGATATTTTGATACCGCTTCTTGATATTTTGATACCGCTTCTGGCCAATGGTCGAAAATTCGACCACCCCTGCCCCCGCCAGCCGAAAAATTGCAAAATTTTTTTAAAGTGAAAAACTATTCTTTAGGGTCATACTGAAATGTGTTTTGAATGATTCAATTTTTCTCGAAAAAAAATGGCATTGGTCGAAAATGGGTTAAACGAAAAATGTTTATGAATAACGTTTTCTTGTTTAAAGCCCGTTTAAAGTTACGCTGCCTCTAAAATGTGTTTATGAATAAGGCTGTAAATGTTGAGTGATAGTCGATTCTAATAGTGGATGGTCTATATATTATGCCCTCATACTCAGTTTTATCGGATTAGGTCAAATAAGAGAGAAATTCAGGGTCAAACTTCACCTTTAAGTCACAAATTTTTTCTTAAATTAAATTCAAATTCTATGTAGTAACTTCATCTAAATATCTGCAATGGATGATTCTTTACATTTTGAGACCATTTTTTGCTCAAAAAGTTACGTAAGGGCTTTAATATTTTCTTCGAAAACAGGGCTTTCAAAAAAAAAAAAAATAAAATTTTCAATAGTTCAGTTACTATGTCTTCAAAAACAATCAGATTTTGCTGAATTTTTGCATCCACCTTAAGTAAAATAAAATAACCCACCTGTAAAAAGATCACAACAATGTGTGTGCATGCAAAGATATTCGGATTCAAAGATTACCAACGGTGGTTAGTTCGTTACTGTAAGCCCTAGCTTAAAATTATTCAAATGAAACTTATAGACCCACAAATTTTCTTCAAAACTGTCCTACATTTTAACCGAAAGAGTTACCGTTTTAAAGATATGCGCGTAAATGTGTAATTACAACATATATGAAAAATATATGAACTTGAGAAGAAATAGAAACAAAAAAAATTTTTATTTTAACCGTTTTAATTTATTCAATTCAATATCTATTCAATAAAGTCGTAGATCTCAAATAGGTTTTAATTCTTTTGAATGTAGAAAATGATTTTTCAGCAGTTGCTCCACTTGAAGGCAATCTTATATATAATAAGAAGATATACTTCAGCATCACAGCAGTGTAATAGTTGCATTGCACTAGTATTTGAATGATACATCTCCAACTCTTAATCAAAGATCTTTCTAAAACCTCTGAAGATTCTTTGAAGAAAATGTAATATCTTTTACAAAGTTTTCTCACAGCTTGTATAGATAATGTAATGCAAACATTCCCACGTAATGGGCCGTATGGCACGCGTGGCCCTTCATATAAATTTTTTTCTATTTTAATTTTGTCTTTGTGATGAGCCAAAATTATAAAACGCCTGCAAAAAACAACAACACAAATTTTAAAAATTTTTCAAAAAAAAAAAAACATTTTCCAGTGAACTTTGCAAAAACAAATGCATGCAAAACCAAAATAAAAAAACACACACTCGATGATGTCGTTGCTGAAGCTGATTGGCCCGTTACTTGTGTGTCGAGCTATTTTTCATGACGTGATTTTATTGCATTGTAATTGTTTTTGTTTTGTTGGATTTTTTTGCCGAACGCAACGATAGCAACATTTTGTGTTTGTTTTTTTTTTTTTTAAGAATTGGCCCGCTCTTAAAATTTATTGGGCCCCACTGATGTAATGCTTTTCGAGGTGATGGAATAAGGAACCAGTATTAAAAATTAATACAAATCCACAGTAGTTGTTGAAAATCGACTTTTTAAATCCATCATCACATTTTCCAGCATAGAAATATAAACAGCTTGTCTGAAATATGCTATGGGATCTTTTACAGGATAATTGTCGCGGTTCTTTTGAAAACTTGCTACATGTGGCATTTTAATTTCTACTGCAATATTATTTGCAATGTTTTTAGCTTCTTTAAAAATAGTTTCAAATTTTATCCTACAGGATTCTCGTTTCTTCTGTAATAAATTTAAAGTATCTTGAATCGTATTCTGACTTAACATCAATTTGTTTTTTTTTTAAGGAAACAGCTGAGGGCTTGTGTGTTACTCAACACATCAGAGAGGCAAGCGACTGCAACTAAAAAATTCGACTCACAAAGAACAATTCTCAAAGCGTTTGCTTTTGACGACTCTTTGGAATCATGCCACTGATATATATGGTGTAGGGTTTCAATCATTTTTGGAAGCGCAAAACGAAATTGCAAAACTCCATCATGTCTCTCGACCCATCTATTTTCACAAATGCTTTATTCTGAATATGGTTTGAGACTAGCTTAGGGAACTTGTATATTCACAAAGCTTTGGGGGGAAGGGGGCGATCGCCCTTATCGCCCCACCGTGGATCCGCGCTTGTGCCAAAGTACCCTGCTACAGCAAAAGAAAGAATCAAATGCTTGTTCTTCGAAGGAATTGGTCGCTGTGGTATTAAACAGCGAGTGGTCCACGATATTTTTGGATGACTGACTGGAAATATTAGAATGGATTACTCTGAATTACACGGACAATTTATCGGGACCATCTTCATCATTGCAAAACACGAAGAATACATCCACATCTTACACGACTGTGCCTACTCTAACGGATCATGTAGATGCAAATTCTTCATGCAGAATTTTCACGCTCGAACATTGATTACACACAAAAGTTATTATTTTTTATATATTTAATAAATATAATATAATACTTTTTCAACAGTATCTGGAATTACTAATTATTTAGGACGAACTATACTATTTGTTCCTGGACATCGCCTGGTGAAAGTGAATTCCAGGGAGTAAAGCTATATGTTTACGATTACGGAAAAATTTGGAAGAAGACAAAGGATCAGTGGTGGGGGGGAAATAAGCTATCGCTCGACCTTTGTCATTCAATCTCCAGCAGACAAGAAATACTTAATGCTTATAAAGCTTCTATTTGCAGTTTTGAAGAATATACAACAGACGAATATACCAACAGATAAAAAAAAGAGGAAAAAGAGTCGAAATTATCGTATTCCTGAAAAGTTATTCTACATAACCAATTATAAATATTTTGACCCTCTAATGCATGATTTTTGCGTGCTCACTTTTACAATTACAACTGACCAGTGGCGGATTATCCATAAGGCAAACTAGGCACGTACCTAGGTTTACGAGGTTACAAAGGGGCGCGCGCGAAGGATTTGAAAAAAAAAAACTCAAAAAACTCATACTTTCTGTGTCACACAAGCTCTTGTTCTTGCGTTCTGTCGTTACCGCATGTGTGAGACACAGATTCTTTTAATAAATCAACAGCTCGAGCAGGTGTTTATAAAAGTTTGGAAGAGTCACTTCCAGATATTCCCGATGCTTTGATTGTTATCGGGAGCAATCCTGAGCAAAAACGTTCTGCTGTATGTGAAGCTAAAGGCATAAGGTAGTAACTTATAAACTAATTTCATGATTATGTTTTGGGGTTTTATTTTGGTTCATATGAACAAAACCATTAAAAAAGATTACAGTCCCTTAATATTGATATATGTACAGTTATTCAAAAGTATAACCTGATTCACATAATTTCTGCAGAAAAGGAAAATTTTAATAAATATGAACAGCAAGCTTTAGAGCCCTCATTAGTTAAAGAATATGAGAAGAACACAATGAGGATACGGAAGAACTTCAAAAGAGATGAAAAACATACTGCAATTTGAACAGCAAATTTTTGTTTAAAAAAAAAAATAAATAAATAACTGGTCAGTACTTGAAAGGACTTTGACCTAGCTTCTTATGATCAATTGTGTTGTGCGTGTTATTAAGTTTGTACACAATTGACCGAGAACCGGACCTACAAGTTTAACGCCGACTCCGAACGGCTATGAACGGAATTTTCTTGTTGTCAAGAAACTTTACATGGCATTTTGATTACTCCCTGAGGTTTGTCATTGTCTGCAGAGAGGTGGTGGCTGTACAGAAAAATTATTTCAATTCAAATAATTTTCTGTCGCTGCTGGGGTTCAAACCCGGGGCTCCAAGTTCGTTGAGATAGAAGCCACGCACTTTAACCAACTACGCCACGGACGCCACCGCCAATTTATGTTTTAAAGCAATTTTATTAATTTAAACTACGAAGAAGTTCAAAATAGAGCAAGTATGTTAGTAAAAATGTATTCTGATGATTTAGAAAAGTGCAGAAAAGTTGATCGTATCCATGTACGTTCTTATTTAACAATGGTAGCTCGAGACGAAGTACTACCTCAAACAACCAACTCGATTTTAGATCGCGAAATAAAGAACTTGAAATAATTTGCCCCAACATTATAGAATATGCTTATCGAAACAAGCAATTGCAGAAGTGACCGGAGTTTTTCCTATCTAAAGAGAGTAAAAAATTATCTTTGCTTGATCATTACTGATAAGAGATTAAATTCGTAAGCAATACATCGAATCAAACTTATTGCTATCATTGTCATAGCATTCATTGATTGAAATTAATTGAAGATGTCAATGACTATTTCGGAACACCAAAATGTAGACCCAGAAATTTAAAAATTTTGTTTAACAATTGTCATTAAATGCCAAATTTTTAATAAATAAATATATAAATCATAACATTTTTTATTATAAGAGGGGCGCCAATTAGGTGCTTGCCTAGGGCGCTCTCGACATTTATCCGCCTTTGCAACTGACAATAATTACAAAATGCGTTAAGCTAGAAAAAATTTTCATTACAAAAATTGTTACTCGAAGTTCATAGGACCTATATATGTATAATCTATGATTTGAGTTTTGAATTTGGAAAAAGGTTTTCAGTGGAGGGTTAAGCACATTAGAATGGATAAGTTCAAAATACAATTTTTTTTTAAATTAATTCTGTGTTAATAAGAAATAGTATTCAAATATTAACTGTAATATCACAGATTCTAAAAAACAAGCAAATAAGCGTTGTGTTGTTTATTAATTAATTAATTAAAGCTTTGCGTTTGATTGTATTTCAGGATAACATTTTAAAGAGATTAAATAATGTATATATAAAAAATGTGCAACATGTGAACCGTTTATTTTTAACGATTTTTATAACGACCTCTAGTAACAAGTAGAAACAACATCCAATCCTTAGTGAATATTGTGTATTGGCTTTCTTTTAGTTCGTTAGGTCCTTTAGTTCGCATGGACACACCGAAGATTCAAACCATAGCTCGGTAAATTTAGTTATTTTTGCTCTCGTTCGTTTTGTTCCTACTCGCTGCAAAATCAATTGAACTAAAAAGAACTAAAATAACAAGAAACACTGTGGGAATCGTTAAATTTAACTGGTTCGTTCATGAACTACCCAAGCCTAGCCAATACACATTTCTATAAATAGATTATTGTGATCTACTGCAAAACAGCTTAATTGCTTCATTATGTATTCAGAGACTATATACAGAGACCAGAGACTATATATTGTTAAATTGTTATTATTTGATTTTAATTTAATGTCGTTTCATACTTTTAAGATTTTTAAAATTATTGAAAGTATTAACAAATTGAAGAAATAGTTGGAAATTTGTAACTAATTTTTTTTATCTTTTCAGCGTGTTTTGATGTTTTGGTTTCATTTTTGTGTATTAAAAATTACTATTTTATTCGATGTCTTTAAATATCTTATAAGTAATAACAACTATAAACGAAACAAATTTATATGTTTATATTTTATATCTTTCTGTTTTCAAGTATTTATTCAAGTTAAATAAAATTAATTACTTTTTTAAACACAAGCCAAACCTTTAAAAACAATTAAAAAATTAAAATATTTATAATTTAAATAAATTTGCGAACATTTCAATAAAATTCGATAAATATAGTAAATTAATGTATTTTGTAGTTCGAGTAAATTATTATGATAATGAAAAGAAAGTTAAAAAATTGTAAAAAAATATCTTAAATATATAAAAATGAAAACCAAAATAGTTATAAAACGCTGAAAAAAATAAAAAAATTGTAAATACAAATTCCCAACTACTTATTAAATTTGTTAATACTTTCAATAATTTTAAAAATCTTAAAAGTATGAAACGACATTAAATTAAAATCAAATAATAACAATTTAACAAAAATTGTAAAATTGATAAATCAAAATTTAAATGTGAAAATCAATATAATATATAAAAATTAAACAAAATTCTTTATATATTTTATTTTATTCTTTAAGCGTAAGAATAAAATAAAAAATATAGTTTTAGCAGCATATAAACTCATCAATAAACAAGAAGTAATCAATAAATCAAATCAAATAAAATTAAATAAATCCATTTCTTAATTTTCAGTTTTATATTTAATTTTTACTTATATTTATTTATATATATTTTTCTTATGTGTAATTTATATTTTTTATTTAGACTTTTGACGCTTTTTAATTTTTATATTTTATTTTTATTGGTTTATTTAAGCACTTTCATTTTTATATAATTTTCTCACAATTTTTATAAAATGGCATTTTTTAAATTATTATTTTTGTTTTATTTAAACTGTTATATTTTTTAACAAGTTTTTAGTTTTTGCGTTTTATTTAAAATTTATTTTTAATGTTGTTTGTTTTATAAATTGCTTTTAGTTTTTTAATTTCACTCTTATTTTTAATTCTATTTATTTTTAATTTTATTTAATTTTGTTAAATTTTAAATTTTTCGAACTTTAACTTTAATATTATTCCAAGTAATTTTTTATTTTAAATATTTAAAATAAGTTTTATATTTAATTACAAAATATTTTTAACAAAATTAAGTCCGAACATTTATATAAAACTTATTGGATCTTAAGGCCATAATTTTAAAATATGTTTTCTTGTTCGTTATAGTGTAATAGTTTATTTACAATAACAAACAAGGTATATTTAATTTATTTAAATATTTTTATTGCATATGTTATTGACAACAAGGCAAATACAGCAGCAACAAGACTTATTATTGAAGCTTGCGATTGTCCTGAGTGGCAGCTAGACCAATATATTTATTATGAAATAAATTATATTTATTATATAGGTTCAGAATTAGTGGATTTAGATAGATAGATATAATATTAAGTTAAGTTAAAAAAAATAATAAATTTAGTAAAAAAATAATTGTTGATGTCATTTTAAAGGTGATCAAAATTTCTAAAATTTTGTCTTCGGGTGCATTTCAATTCAAATTGAATTAAAAAAGTTACAGCGATTTTACTATAGCTTCATCGAGATAGACAAAAAAGGAAAAAATATAAATTTTCTGACGATCGCCAAATATTAAGCTAAAAATCTAAGCGAAACAAAAACCTGCAGACAAAGGAAGAAGGAAGAGCAATAACAAAAACCATGCAAAAAAAATGTAAACAAACAAGTTAGTCCGTCCGCATAGAATTCCGATGAAAATAATAAAATCAACATTAAAACCGACAACTTTGTTGATAAGATTTTGATGTTTTAGAGTCTATCAACAAATGCTAGCAACACAAATTTGCCGTCAGCGCTGCTTTTTCGCTGCCCGTGCCAATGTTTTTCGCCTGGGCCAATCTTTACATCATTCGGTATTCACAATATTGGTGTGGTGAATCTCATGCAATGTCTATAGAATATATAGTCTCTGCCTACTCTATACTCAACTAGCTGTAGACTTTGTTGTTGTTTTCCCATACAAATTTTTAAATAAGCGACATGAATTGAGTATAGGCTGGCGAATCGAACGCAGTTGTTGTTTTTGCTTTGCGTGCAAAAGCGATGATATGATCCGGATCTCCTATGAAAAAAACGCAGCTATTATAATTATTCAATGATAATGATATAATTATAATAATGATATATTTATTACTTGTAGTTAACCGAAAAAAATCACCGCCTTTTGCTTGGATGTTGTTATTCTTTTCTACATTAATGGATTGTTAAAATATCCATTTTAAAATAAATTTTTCTCAACGAATACATCACAACGATAACATGAAAACATTCGTTTGATTTTGACGTTTGATTTTCGGTTTTTAGTGATCTTTAGAAATACATATTGCAAGTATGTAACTGTACTACGGCATCGTTTGCTAGCTGAGCAGCTGTTGTTGTTTGATTCTGTTCGAATTACAAATTTCAAAAACACAAACGAACACTGTTGTGAACGAAACGATTGATTGGATAGAAAACAAAATGAAGCAATAAATTTATAGAATTATTGAAGCGAAGTGAAGCTGGAGTGAAATATGAAAAAACGGCTCTTTTACCGACACCGTTTTTCTTAGAATTGATATTGTTTCTTGCTTGCGTCTATTGCAACAAGAATATTTTAAATGAATGGCTTCATTTTGTATTTCTATCCGATCAATCGTTTCGTTCACAACAGTGTTCGTTCGTGTTTTTGAAATTTGTAATTCGAACAGAATCAAACAACGAAAACAGCTGCTCAGCTAGCGAACGATGCCGTAGTACAGTTACATATTTGCAATATGTATTTCTAAAGATCACTGAAACACCGAATTTAAACGTCAAAATCAAACGAATGTTTTCATGTTATCGTTGTGATGTATTCGTTGAGAAAAATTTATTTTAACAAAAAATGCGTATATATGATAAAACTTATTTATATATTGACATATAAGTGCAATTTAAGTACTAAAAATTAATTAATTAAAAATTTAATACAATTTAGTTATTACTTACATTTTAATATTAAAATAACAAGCAATCAGCGCTTCTGAGACAGCTGGAGGCCAATTCAAACTTTTTTTTATTTTTCTTCCAATTCAAATTTGGGCAGATCTAAACAGAAAAAAAAAAATTGCAGAAAAGAATAACAACATCCAAACAAAAGGCGGTGATTTTTTCGGTTAACTACAAGCTTTGAGTATATATATATAGAGAAACCACTTCAGCAAAACAAATTTAGGGAGAAACTTTGCCGCTTAGATGGCGCACTTACTCAACAATCGCTGAGATGCTGCCACCGCCTATGATTCAGGCAAATGATCCATAAAGATATTTGTAAACACAAGTGTTATGAGTAAGTATGTATGTATGTGTGTACAAAACAAACAAAGCCTGTTGCTGTTGAAGCGATTTTATTTTTTTACAGGAGTTTAGAGAGGAAAAAGTAGTCCTTGATCTAGATTTAAATATCTAAAATTTTGAAAAATAGTATGTCGATAAATCCTACATGTCGACAACTTTTGAAGCAATTTTTTTTTCATTCGGTTAATTTTGGACATTTTTGTTTCAGTTTTGTGATTTTTTAAGAAATTTTAAAAGCATCAATTTTGCCAGTTTTTTTTTCAAAATGCAGTAAATTCTCCAAACAAATATGTATTTTGAACATAACTATTATTCCAACGAATACTTTTGTTAATGCTTTTTATTTTAATAAAGGTAAACATAACATAAAAACAACTTATTTTAAATAAAGGGCAAAATGGTTTTAAAATAAAAAATAATGAGTAATTATAATATAATATAAGTAACAGTGGCGTTCCTAGGCTTGGCGACACCCGGGGCGGATACTCATGGTATCACCCCTATAAAAAATTTCTAAATGCAAAAAGAAACCAATTCGATGAGATTAAGTGTTTTTATTATTATCTTTATATTTTCCGAAAAAAAAACAAACAACATATCGTCCCCTTCATGCCAAAAGCGCCAATGTGAATTTTTTGTTTTTTGGGAAATTGAGTTTAAAGATTCGAATGGCTCAGAAAAAGCGAAACATTAACATTTTCCAAAATTCTTTTTCGGAAAGGGATGGCACATGTCTTCGTTATACACAGTTAAAATTTGGTTCCCGTTACTCTACAAAAACATTAAAAAATGAAAAAAGCTCCATCAAAAAAATGTCTTTCATACGTACACAGCAAATTATGTTCTTCGTCAACAGAAAAAAACAAACAATGTCAAAAAAATGATGATTTTTTTTTCAATTATTGAAGAAAGCTGAGGACAATGTATTTTGATAAAAAAATGACAAGAAGTGTCCATTTCGATTTTTGTGATTTGTTTTAATCTCAAAAATAGCATTTTTCTGGTAATGTATTCAGTTTTTTCCATATAACTCTCAGGTCAGAAGGTAAATATCTGAAATTATTGGTTCAAGACATTAACAATGCTTTGAAAAATAAACTGCAGAAGGACTTTTGCAATTGTCTTCATTACCACAGTTTTTATAGAGTCGCATGTACAAAATTTTCAGAATTGTTAATTTCCTTTATGCCAAAAAAAAACCAATGTGCACATTTTTTCACTAAAACTGAGCTTGTAACCGCTACTGATGAGATAGATCAATGATTTTTTTTTCTATTTTTGAATAAAGGTGAGGACAATGTATTCTGATAAAAAGAATTGTCAAGAAAGCTCCATGTCGATTTTAGGGAATTTTTAAATCCTAAAAGTGTACCATTCTTGAGAGAAAAGTTAATTCTTAGCTGCTACAAAGTAGGAAGACCACTGATTTTCTTCACTTTTGATGGAAAAAAAATATTCTGAACGTATCCTCAAAAGAAAAATAGAAAAAGTTATTTACTAATATTGGAATTATTTAAAGTGAAAAAATGTGCACATTGGCGTCGAGAAAATCAAACAGATGGTTTTAGCATGGAATTTTATAATTTTTTCTAGACCGAATTGGATTTTCTTGTTTTGGGGCATTAAAATGCACTAGATGCAATTAAAAACTCAAAACCCATGTGTTTTCACATTGGCGTTTTTGGCATAGAGGGAATGATATGACAAACAATAAGAATTTGTAAAAAACAGAACAAAAATATTACATTTTCAGGTGTCTACATATTTAGATATGTAGGCATAAGGTAAAAAAGAAAACTTATTAACTTCGCAGTCTTAAAAGCTGAGGGAACAAAAACATTACATTTTCAGGTACATGTTTGTATATGTAGGTATAAGGTAAAACAAAGAAATCTTATTAATGGCGTTAATAACTAACTAACTTCTTAAAAACTAACTTTTCTTACTTTAAGAGCTACAAAATTTGAAATAACCTCATCTAAATCAATATTACTTGCAAGCTCGTTTTCAATGGATAAAATAGCAAGATCGGAAAGCCTTGCCTGTCACATGGAAGACCTTAAATAAGTCTTCATTAATTTTAGCTTTGAAAAACTCCTTTCGCATGAAGCTGCTGATACACAAATTACAAATTGTTAGAAATAATTTCAATGCGACAAAATGGGACACACATTTTTTAACGTAATGTATTTGTACCTTTCTTTTCTGTTTGAGAAATTAAAAAAAAAATCGATATGGTGTCACCCCTAAAATGGTGGTACCCGGGGCGGACCGCACCCCCCGCCCCCCCTAGGAACGTCTCTGATAAGTAAAATAATAAAATAAATAAAACAAGTAACGACATTATTAGATATTATTAGATAGATCCCGGGGTATTAAAGATATTTTCGGATCTTATTATACAAACATTTGTTTTTCTTAATTAGATATTTCTTTTTAATCCGATGTGATATCTTTTTAGAAGCTTTTTAGACTTTTTCTCTTATACGCAAGTTCTTAACGGCGTTTTAAAGTTCTTAATTGAAAATCTTATGAACACTTGTATTAAAAAATCCATAATAAGTTTGGAATGACGATTACGATTACGATGGAGTAGACAAAATATTTCTTTTCGTAATTTTAAACTTCTTTAAGTACTTTTCATAAGTTTCGCACTCAATTTTTGAAAGAAATTTGTGCACAAGCCATCCAGCCACATAAGCATTAGCACAATTCTGTAAGTTAGTATTTTGAAAGGGTCTTTCATCTTTTATTACATCGAAAATGTCTGCAGTATTATTTTCTGTATCATCTTCCATTTCCTCTTGAGAGAAATTCATAAGGTTATTTTCGTTGTCTTCTCTATGACTTTCTTTCGAAGGTGGAATTAAATTTAATAAAGTTATTATCTATTATTATCGGTTATTATCGTCATAACCGCTCAAAGACGATGATTTAAACAATTATTATTTAAAGAATTCTGGAAACAAATTTCTACAAACTCGTGCTGCTGATGGATTGCTTTCATATGATCCCCTATTTGTTCTCAGCATAGAAATGTTGTTCTTAATAGGATCTTGGTTTAGATGAGAAGTTAGAAGATATTTTTGGTCAGGATCGCTTGAAATATGTCTCCAGAGCTCCACGATGCCATTCAAGGTTTGTTGTAGTCCCGTAAAGCAGTATGGCACAGCCATTTTTGCTTCGCATCTCCTAGCAAACATTTTTTGTAGCGATTCTTGTAAATTATGCAAGTTTTCGTGGTAAGTTTTAGAAATAGCATTTCTATCAGGATTACTTGAAGAAATGCCAGTACTGTTAAGATTATCGAACAATTTATTCATAAACAAAAGAAATTGAGCGGTGTTTATTGCTATAGGTTTTTCCTGCTCAGAGAATACATTGTTGGCTATTGCTGCAAAAATCCCTGTTGCGGTCTTATTGCTGAAGATTTGGGTCGCGAGTTTTACAGAAAGCTTTTGAAAAGCGTCTGGTTTTATATGTTCTCTTGTGATTCCATAGAGCACCTTGGCAGTACCTGAATCACAATCGAAAACCTTCTCCAATATTTTCCATGACACACGATCTGGAGTAAGAATATTTGAAACTAGCAGACGGTTTCTTCATTGCCTGAATGCTTGACCCAAAGCATTCGTCTTTGATCAGTTGGCAAATTGAAAAATGACAACGAACCGCATGGTGTAGAAGCATTGCAGCAATTTTTATATACGCATTTCGACGGCATTTTTTCTTTGAAAATTTAATAGAAATATAATGAGTCGCACATCCAAACCTCATAAAAGTTCATATAAGAATGAAATCAGTGTTGCCACTCAATACATTTTCTCCGTAGCAAAATACGTATCAAATCTGTCTGCAATGTAGCAAACAAAAATTTTTAAGTCTAGCAATAATAATTAAAAGTAGCTATTTGGCAGAATTTGTTTTTATCAAAAATTATATTCGTTAATATTTTTATTTTATTCAAAAATAAGAACAATTATTGTTTTAAATAATGTTGAAAAAAACCAATTCAAATAATGTGAATAAAGAAATGATTTAAAATTTACTTGATTTTAAAGTTTAAATCAGGGCCTTAGTTGTTACATCTGAAATTTCCTCTGTAATTTGTGTCGCTTTCATTCTGCCACATTTCAAACGTTTGACCACTTCTGAATCCGAACAAAATTCAGCTAAGAGATCAGGAAGACATCCATTAGCAGGAAATGTACGTTGTGTGCTATCAAGAACATGACCATCGTTAATTCAGCGCTTTTCACCATAAAAAAATGAGTATATTTGATTTTGTCTGGATTCCACGTTTTGTACACGTGCAGAACATTTAGCGTGTCTATAAAGGTGTGACAAAATATTGACAGTACTCTTGTTGCACGCTTCGCAAAAATCCGTGCCATTTTTATTTTCCAGCCACTCCACAGGGTGTTTATTTGCATCGAAAAAAATGGAGTTAGAGTAGTGAATGCACTAAAGGTATGAACACAATTTGTTTTTGTTTTAACATATAGTGTTCTTTTTCTAATTTTTTTTTATTGAAAATACAAAAATTGTTTGAAATTATGTAAATGTAGCATTTTAAGAAGTTATGTAGCATTGTAGCTTTTCATTTTAAACGTAGCAAATTTGCTACAATTGTAGCAAAACGGCAACGCTGAATGAAATGCTACACGCATGTGCTCGCCTCAGCAGCACAAAAACACAAACAAACAAGTCGCAACTTAACGGGATCATACCGCACACTTTTGTTATTGTGCACACAGCACACACAATTAATGCGACAGCTCAACCAACAAAACAACGCTGTGTGTGTGTTTGTGCATTGCTGTCTGTCTGTTCATTTGTATGTTTGATCAATGTCGGTATTAAAAAAAAAATATACAAACCAGCGTAAAAATCGGAAAGTGTGGCAGCACTTATCTGATCGATATGGCAGTGCGAAAGAATGACTGTCAAAAAAGAAGAATGAAAGCAAAAAAATCATATTTTCTCATTCTCTAAACGGCTGGCTTCTGAACGAGTTCATTTATTTAACTTCTTATTATTTTGCGTTTTATGTATTATATTATTTGAGTTTTATTAATAAAGACATTAAATTATTATACACGTATCAACACGTCTATAAAAGTGTGGCAACTCGAGGTAATAGCACTGCCTACACAAATTCAGCAACCTAAGTTAAATTGCAACAATGTTCATTCAGCTGCAAGCGCCAGATACATAAAATCAACGTCTGATTCGAATAGGGTGACGCAAGCTAGCAGCAACTGATTTACAACGTTTTACTTCTAATAATAAGTCTTTTAATCTTTATTTACATTAAACAATAAATATTAATAGTTAATTGTGGAGTTAATTGTGGAGGCTTTTCATTACTACGGAGTTGAAGTCAACACGGTTTACTATAAAAGTGGTGTATGTGGCGCCATCTAGTGCGAGAGTGACACAACTCAAAGTAATTTCTCTATATGTATATACTCAAAGCAGAGACTATATACAGAGACTATATATTCTATAGACATTGCATGAGATTCACCACACCAATATTGTGAATACCGAATGATGTAAAGATTGGCCCAGGCGAAAAACATTGGCACGGGCAGCGAAAAAGCAGCGCTGACGGCAAATTTGTGTTGCTAGCATTTGTTGATAGACTCTAAAACATCAAAATCTTATCAACAAAGTTGTCGGTTTTAATGTTGATTTTATTATTTTCATCGGAATTCTATGCTGACGGACTAACTTGTTTGTTTACATTTTTTTTGCATGGTTTTTGTTATTGCTCTTCCTTCTTCCTTTGTCTGCAGGTTTTTGTTTCGCTTAGATTTTTAGCTTAATATTTGGCGATCGTCAGAAAATTTATATTTTTGCGATTTTGTCTATCTCGATGAAGCTATAGTAAAATCGCTGTAACTTTTTTAATTCAATTTGAATTGAAATGCACCCGAAGACAAAATTTTAGAAATTTTGATCACCTTTAAAATGACATCAACAATTATTTTTTTACTAAATTTATTATTTTTTTTAACTTAACTTAATATTATATCTATCTATCTAAATCCACTAATTCTGAACCTATATAATAAATATAATTTATTTCATAATAAATATATTGGTCTAGCTGCCACTCAGGACAATCGCAAGCTACAATAATAAGTCTTGTGGCTGCTGTATTTGCCTTGTTGTCAATAACATATGCAATAAAAATATTTAAATAAATTAAATATACCTTGTTTGTTATTGTAAATAAACTATTACACTATAACGAACAAGAAAACATATTTTAAAATTATGGCCTTAAGATCCAATAAGTTTTATATAAATGTTCAGACTTAATTTTGTTAAAAATATTTTGTAATTAAATATAAAACTTATTTTAAATAAGTTATAAAATTGTGGCATGTTTTTTATATAATAAGTTTATTTATTTTATAATTCTTAAAAAACATATTTTTTAAGAATTATATTGTGAGCTTAATGCCAAATAATTCATGAAGCAACAGGTTGCTACAACAACAACGTTCTTTGCAGAACTAAACCAAGCTGACTAGACCATGGTTTCGTCGGACGCTACTCCGACTCATCAGTAGTCTCAGTGGTTCTAGCAGTCCACTAACTTTGATAAGCTAATAAGCGTAAGAGCAATAAAACCAAAGTGGAATTATAGAAGCGCCTATACTTTATCAAAGCAATGTTTTTCTACTCTTTTGCTAGTAGCAAAATTTCAAAAAGTTGACTGCATTGATTCTGCAAAGATTTTGTTGTTGCGCTTTTTTTGTTTACTTCTTTATCACGTATCAATCTAGGCTCCAACATTTTGTTGGTATTAAACCATAGAAGGCGTGAAGAAGGTTTTTTTGAAAGCAGATGTTCATTATATGCGCAAACATATAATATTTCATCATGTTTTCGTAGGTCGGGATCGCACCAGTTTACATGAGTTATAAAATTGTGGCATGTTTTTTATATAATAAGTTTATTTATTTTATAATTCTTAAAAAACATATTTTTTAAGAATTATATTGTGAGCTTAATGCCAAATAATTCATGAAGCAACAGGTTGCTACAACAACAACGTTCTTTGCAGAACTAAACCAAGCTGACTAGACCATGGTTTCGTCGGACGCTACTCCGACTCATCAGTAGTCTCAGTGGTTCTAGCAGTCCACTAACTTTGATAAGCTAATAAGCGTAAGAGCAATAAAACCAAAGTGGAATTATAGAAGCGCCTATACTTTATCAAAACAATGTTTTTCTACTCTTTTGCTAGTAGCAAAATTTCAAAAAGTTGACTGCATTGATAATGATTAAGCTCACAATATAATTCTTAAAAAATATGTTTTTTAAGAATTATAAAATAAATAAACTTATTATATAAAAAACATGCCACAATTTTATAACTCATGTAAACTGGTGCGAGCCCGACCTACGAAAACATGATGAAATATTATATGTTTGCGCATATTATGAACATCTGCTTTCAAAAAAACCTTCTTCACGCCTTCTATGGTTTAATACCAACAAAATGTTGAAGCCTAGATTGATTTCCAACTATTTCTTCAATTTGTTAATACTTTCAATAATTTTAAAAATCTTAAAAGTATGAAACGACATTAAATTAAAATCAAATAATAACAATTAAACAAAAATTGTAAAATTGATAAATCAAAATTTAAATGTGAAAATCAATATAATATATAAAAATTAAACAAAATTCTTTATATATTTTATTTTATTCTTTAAGCGTAAGAATAAAATAAAAAATATAGTTTTAGTAGCATATAAACTCATCAATAAACAAGAAGTAATCAATAAATCAAATCAAATAAAATTAAATAAATCCATTTCTTAATTTTTAGTTTTATATTTAATTTTTACTTATATTTATTTATATATATTTTTCTTATGTGTAATTTATATTTTTTATTTAGACTTTTGACGCTTTTTAATTTTTATATTTTATTTTTATTGGTTTATTTAAGCACTTTCATTTTTATATAATTTTCTCACAATTTTTATAAAATGGCATTTTTTAAATTATTATTTTTGTTTTATTTAAACTGTTATATTTTTTAACCAGTTTTTAGTTTTTGCGTTTTATTTAAAATTTATTTTTAATGTTGTTTGTTTTATAAATTGCTTTTAGTTTTTTAATTTCACTCTTATTTTTAATTCTATTTATTTTTAATTTTATTTAATTTTGTTAAATTTTAAATTTTTCGAACTTTAACTTTAATATTATTCCAAGTAATTTTTTATTTTAAATATTTAAAATAAGTTTTATATTTAATTACAAAATATTTTTAACAAAATTAAGTCCGAACATTTATATAAAACTTATTGGATCCTAAGGCCATAATTTTAAAATATGTTTTCTTGTTCGTTATAGTGTAATAGTTTATTTACAATAACAAACAAGGTATATTTAATTTATTTAAATATTTTTATTGCATATGTTATTGACAACAAGGCAAATACAGCAGCCACAAGACTTATTATTGTAGCTTGCGATTGTCCTGAGTGGCAGCTAGACCAATATATTTATTATGAAATAAATTATATTTATTATATAGGTTCAGAATTAGTGGATTTAGATAGATAGATATAATATTAAGTTAAGTTAAAAAAAATAATAAATTTAGTAAAAAAATAATTGTTGATGTCATTTTAAAGGTGATCAAATTTTCTAAAATTTTGTCTTCGGGTGCATTTCAATTCAAATTGAATTAAAAAAGTTACAGCGATTTTACTATAGCTTCATCGAGATAGACAAAATCGCAAAAATATAAATTTTCTGACGATCGCCAAATATTAAGCTAAAAATCTAAGCGAAACAAAAACCTGCAGACAAAGGAAGAAGGAAGAGCAATAACAAAAACCATTCAAAAAAAATGTAAACAAACAAGTTAGTCCGTCCGCATAGAATTCCGATGAAAATAATAAAATCAACATTAAAACCGACAACTTTGTTGATAAGATTTTGATGTTTTAGAGTCTATCAACAAATGCTAGCAACACAAATTTGCCGTCAGCGCTGCTTTTTCGCTGCCCGTGCCAATGTTTTTCGCCTGGGCCAATCTTTACATCATTCGGTATTCACAATATTGGTGTGGTGAATCTCATGCAATGTCTATAGAATATATAGTCTCTGCAGAGATTCACCACATCTATATTGTGAATACCGAATGATGTAAAGATTGGCCCAAGAAAAAACATTGGCACGGGCAGCGAAAAAGCAGCGCTGGCGGCGGACCTTTGTTGCTAGAATTTGTTGATAGACTCTAAAATGTCAAAATGTTATCAACAAAGTTGTCGAGAAGCCATGTTTATTTTATTTTTTCCATTGCAATTCTATGCGGACGGACGGCTGGATTGTTTACATTTTTTTTTGCATGCTTTTTGTTGTTGCTCAACTTACTCACTTTTGCAGGATTGTATTTACTGTTTTGGCTGCATTTCATTCATTGATCGTCAGAAAAGTTATATTTTTGCGATTTTGTCTATTTCAATGAAGCTATAGAAAAATCGTAATTCTGTAACTTTTTAAGTTTTGATTGGATTGAAATGCATCCAAGGACAAAATTGTACATAATTTTATCGCCTATTAAATGGCATCAAAAATTATTTTTTAACTGTATTTATTCATTTTTTTCCCTAAAATTTTTTTGCATGGTTTTCTTCTTGCTCAACTTTTTCAGTTTTGCAGAATTTTCTTTACTGCTTTGGCTGCATTTCATTGATCGTCAGAAATGTTATATTTATGCGATTTTGTCTATCTCAATGAAGATATAGAAAAAACGCTGTAACATTTTTAATTCTGATTGGATTGAAATGTACCCAAGGACAAAAATCTAGAAAATTTCAACATATTCATAATGCAATCAAAAAATATTTTTTTACTACACTTTTTTTTGCATATGTTTTGTTCTTGCTATACTTTTTCATCTTTGCAGGACTTTCTTTGATCGTCATGCGTTATAAAAGTTATATTTATGCGATTTTGTCTACTTATCTCAAATTATGAAGCTATACAAAAATCGCTGTGACTTTTTTAATTCTGATCGGATTGAAATGACACCAAAGACAAAATTATAAAAAAAAGTTTATCACCTTTAAAATGGCATCAAAAATTAAAATTGTTTTACTAAATTCCTTCATTTTTTTTCAATACTACAACTATTCTTATTTTATTGAATCTATCTATGTACCTATTCTATATATCCACCCGTTAGCGCAAAGTAGATTTTTATCTTTAAGTTTTTATAAATGCACTTGCGAAGTGATATTTCTTTATCTTTACGTCCTAGTGCTATTGAGAAAGCGTCTTTTTGTGACTTGTGTTTTTTGTGTTTTTAGAGTTTTTACCGTGTCCTAAAATTTTCAAAAACTTTAGTGTCGTTTGATCGCGTATTTTTTTGAAAAGTGACCGAGTGTTAACATTCATAAATTGAACCATCTGTTTTTTCAAAACAAATCCCAACTCTTTTTTTAAATTAAAAACTAGACTTTCAAAAACTATATCATCGTTGTAAACGTGTATTTTTGAAAAGTGACCAAGTGTTTTTAAAATTTAAATTATACCTATCTGTTTTTTTCAAAACAAACGCAAACACTATTTTAAAAAAGATACAGTAGTTTCGACTATGTCGTAACACAAGACGAAGAATTATTCAATTCGCTTTTGATGACATCTTTTTTAATAAATATTTAGCAAAATATGTATTCCATACACCTGAGCATATGACCTTTAAAAGAGTGCCGGAGAGGGTTAATATGTATCACCGACCCCCATTACTTATGCAAAGGGAACATTTTTGCATTTAACACCTATTTCCTCCGACCACTCCTTAGGGGGGCTCCTATACAAATTTTATTGTGTTTGTGCCGGAAAGGGTTAATATGTATGACCGACCCCCATTACTTTTGTAAAAGGAACATTTTTGCCTTTGACACTCAAATCGTACAACTCCAGGGTGGTTCGACGAAAATGGTAGTTGTATATAAAAACATTTTTAAAAAAAGAAGAAAATAAATATAATAAAATTTATCATAACATTTGAAAATATTTAAAAAAAATATAATAAAATGACAAATTGTGCAGTACATACAACAGTTTAAAAAACTTAAGAAGTTTTATATTTATATTGAACCAAAAAGCAGTTACAACATGTTTATGCATGTTTTGCATATTTTACAAAATTTTTAAAGTTTTTTAATATTAAAAAGCTTTGGAATTATTTAACGTTTGTAAGCTGTTATCAAATATTTTTATGAATACGGCTGTAAGAATTTACATCCATAAAAAAATAAAAATACTTATAAAAGCATGAAGAAAAAATTGCTTCTAAGTAAAAGCAACAAAAACAAAAAATGAATAAAAGCATAAGGAACACATTGCTTCTGAAAAAAGCGGTCCATTCAGTAGCTAGTTGCTCAGTGCTGAGAGGTCGACCAATGGACTTAATTATTGTGATAGCAAAAACTTTTATAAAAATACAAAAAATTCAATCAGACGGACTATGGACTTCGGACAGACGGACTTAGACAACAATATCGATTTCCTACAGCAAATTAATGCGGATTAACATTTGGACAGACTAACAGACTGACGGACAAAAAGAGAAAAGGACAAACGGACGAAGTGACAGACGGATTCTTTTAAAAAATCAGAACGACGATTTGACAGATGGACTTTCAGACGGACAAACGGACTTTTTAACGATTGACAGGCCTTTGCATTGTTTTGGGCTTGCCGTTCGTTGGATCGGATTCTTTTGCTATTCTTTTCTTCGGACTCTAGTTTTTCTTCAAACCATTTTGAGTTCTTTCGAATCAAAACAGTTATCAGAAATTCTAGAATGGTTCACCTGTGCTCAAAACAGCTACCATTTTCGTCGAACCACCCTGGAGTTGTACGATTTGACTGTCAAAGGCAAAAATGTTCCTTTTACAAAAGTAATGGGGGTCGGTCATACATATTAACCCTTTCCGGCACAAACACAATAAAATTTGTATAGGAGCCCCCCTAAGGAGTGGTCGGAGGAAATAGGTGTTAAATGCAAAAATGTTCCCTTTGCATAAGTAATGGGGGTCGGTGATACATATTAACCCTCTCCGGCACTCTTTTAAAGGTCATATGCTCAGGTGTATGGAATACATATTTTGCTAAATATTTATTAAAAAAGATGTCATCAAAAGCGAATTGAATAATTCTTCGTCTTGTGTTACGACATAGTCGAAACTACTGTATCTTTTTTAAAATAGTGTTTGCGTTTGTTTTGAAAAAAACAGATAGGTATAATTTAAATTTTAAAAACACTTGGTCACTTTTCAAAAATACACGTTTACAACGATGATATAGTTTTTGAAAGTCTAGTTTTTAATTTAAAAAAAGAGTTGGGATTTGTTTTGAAAAAACAGATGGTTCAATTTATGAATGTTAACACTCGGTCACTTTTCAAAAAAATACGCGATCAAACGACACTAAAGTTTTTGAAAATTTTAGGACACGGTAAAAACTCTAAAAACACAAAAAACACAAGTCACAAAAAGACGCTTTCTCAATAGCACTAGGACGTAAAGATAAAGAAATATCACTTCGCAAGTGCATTTATAAAAACTTAAAGATAAAAATCTACTTTGCGCTAACGGGTGGATATATAGAATAGGTACATAGATAGATTCAATAAAATAAGAATAGTTGTAGTATTGAAAAAAAATGAAGGAATTTAGTAAAACAATTTTAATTTTTGATGCCATTTTAAAGGTGATAAACTTTTTTTTATAATTTTGTCTTTGGTGTCATTTCAATCCGATCAGAATTAAAAAAGTCACAGCGATTTTTGTATAGCTTCATAATTTGAGATAAGTAGACAAAATCGCATAAATATAACTTTTATAACGCATGACGATCAAAGAAAGTCCTGCAAAGATGAAAAAGTATAGCAAGAACAAAACATATGCAAAAAAAAGTGTAGTAAAAAAATATTTTTTGATTGCATTATGAATATGTTGAAATTTTCTAGATTTTTGTCCTTGGGTACATTTCAATCCAATCAGAATTAAAAATGTTACAGCGTTTTTTCTATATCTTCATTGAGATAGACAAAATCGCATAAATATAACATTTCTGACGATCAATGAAATGCAGCCAAAGCAGTAAAGAAAATTCTGCAAAACTGAAAAAGTTGAGCAAGAAGAAAACCATGCAAAAAAATTTTAGGGAAAAAAATGAATAAATACAGTTAAAAAATAATTTTTGATGCCATTTAATAGGCGATAAAATTATGTACAATTTTGTCCTTGGATGCATTTCAATCCAATCAAAACTTAAAAAGTTACAGAATTACGATTTTTCTATAGCTTCATTGAAATAGACAAAATCGCAAAAATATAACTTTTCTGACGATCAATGAATGAAATGCAGCCAAAACAGTAAATACAATCCTGCAAAAGTGAGTAAGTTGAGCAACAACAAAAAGCATGCAAAAAAAAATGTAAACAATCCAGCCGTCCGTCCGCATAGAATTGCAATGGAAAAAATAAAATAAACATGGCTTCTCGACAACTTTGTTGATAACATTTTGACATTTTAGAGTCTATCAACAAATTCTAGCAACAAAGGTCCGCCGCCAGCGCTGCTTTTTCGCTGCCCGTGCCAATGTTTTTTCTTGGGCCAATCTTTACATCATTCGGTATTCACAATATAGATGTGGTGAATCTCATGCAATGTCTATAGAATATATAGTCTCTGGTCTCTGTATATAGTCTCTGTCTCTGTATATAGTCTCTGGAGTAGGTCAATTATCAGTTGAGTTGAGTAAAGTTGCGTTGCCAGTTTCTTATTTTTTAGTTGGTTTGTGTACGGAATAAGGTTAAAGTAATAGATTTTGTTAAAATTTAATGTAAGTACAAAAACAAAATTAATTTATTGGCAGACTTTCCGCCCTATTCTGCTTGTTAACTTAACAAGGAATTGTTAAGGAGCTCTTGTTAATGTTCTTGTTATGTAATGTAAATGTTCGTACACTTGCAAATCATTTACAATTTGAAAGCTCTCAAAAGCTATTAAAGTTCACCACGCATGGTGAAAATGTAAATGCCTTAGATATCAGCTGTTTTTATATTGCTCTTTTCTTGCTTATTTTGATTGCTTATGGTTGTTTTTCTACAAGTAAGATGGAAAATGTTAAGAAATAAATAATTTACTAATTTTTTTCAATTGTTGTAAGTTTTAAAATGAGTTTTTTTAATAGCCAAAGAATTTTCGAGTGTTTTGTTGTCTTTAAAATTTATTTTTTCTTTGATCTTCTTCAGTATCAATGCTAAAAAGAAGTAAAAAGTAAGAATTCATCCATTTTTTTTATTTTATTTTATTTACACAGCATTTGTTTGGCTTAATACTGAACTATCTTTCGTTGTTAAGTTGTTTTCTGTCATTAACAAAATAGTAAAGAAAGGAGCTTTCAAATTATCACCAGAATACGAAACCTTAACAATTTGTTAATATTAACTATTTTGTTAATGTGGTGAGCTTATTAAAGCTGCCAGAATAGAGCTGTTTATGTGGTCTGTAAAAACAACAGTGTTGCCAACTATGCAGTAAGTAACAGCTAAGTGAGTAGCCGTTTTTTTCGTAGTTGAGTTGAGCACTGGCGAATCGAACGCAGCTAACATATGATCCAGCAAGTGAGCTGGATATCCAGCTCACTCCCAAAACAAACAGAATAAAATCCCACCTTGTTCAAGGTCAGTTGCTTCTGCTTCGCTGACAAGTGTTTTCGTTTGTGTTATTTGATTTTTATGGAAATTGTCAAATTGTGTAAAATAATAATTTAATAGAATTGAGTTTTTAGGCTACAAATAATGCTGCAGTTTATTAAAAATGCATTAATAATTAACCCTAGAACTGTATCGCTATTTTTTTTCCTGTATCGCGGGGTGAAAAAACACCCCAACTTTCAAGGGCCCGTATCTCGGACACAGTGTGATATTGCAAAATTCTTCATCAATTTCCGTATCAAATGGGGTGAAATGTTCGATATTGAAATCATCTGTATATAAGTGGAAAGTGATATAAGTTGTTTGGGTATAAATTTTATTGTGACTCCGATATATACATATGTGGTCGCAATCAATAGCCACCTTAAGCGAATTAAGGAACCACTGAGTTTTCAGCCATATTCCAAAATCCGCCGTAACATATATATTCAGTCGAATACGTAATGACGTTCACATTTAAACCACAATTGAACCAATATAATTCTGACAAAAAACAATTTTTCAATTTAAATTCTTCAAATTTGTTCTTTTTATTTCTCTGTTGTTGAAATCAGCAGTTTTCGAATTTTCGAAATTAAATTTATTTCCGTTCGGAATCTGAAATGGAAAATTTTTCGTATTCGTAACGTAGCCTTACGTTCGGAAATTCATTTCGACGGATTCTGCAATTGGCCTGATTGATTTAGATGAGTATTCCACATATACAGGGTGTCTCGCAACTGAGTGCAATTAAAGAGGTGAAAGGTGTGTAGAGTTGAGCACAAAATCGTATGGGATGGGGTCTTTTTCCACACACTTAGGATCAAGGTTAATTAATATTTCATGACTTTTATTCACTTTATTGTTTCTAGAAGAAAAAACATTTTTCGATATACGCAATCAGAGAAACGCAGAAAATATTGCATGAAAACCCTTAATATTTCTTTCTCATTCATAGACAAAAACACAGTGCAATTAGTTATGCAGTAGACAATATCATTTTTTTCTAATAAGTATAATTTTCTTATCACAGCTAATTAACCCTGTATATACTAATACTAATACTTAAGTACTAATTAACCCTGTAGCTCCTAAGTGTATATATGCACAATTAAAATCGAGAAAGTACAACGTGGTCGGTATTGAAAAGTTATGAAACAAAAACCACAGAGCCTATCATAGAACTTATTTGGAGAACAAAATCTTTAAACCAATATTTCTCGAAAGCATGCTTTTCGCTTTGACTTTTATTGCCCGAGACCACAGATATATTCCACAAAATTTACTGAAGCTTATTGGTAAATTCTCACCCTTTAAAACCGGAACAATGTAAGGAGGAGGGTCATCATCTTGGTTATATTCTTCCAATGCAAAATCATCGGGATCAATAAATTCTGAAATTATTATATGCACACAAAATATTTTAAAGAAGGTGGCAGTAATACTTACTGTCTACATCTGCCATATTTAATAGAACTGTTGAATCAGAAGTTTCATATGAAGATGTATCAGGAAAAATAATGTTATAAAAACACATTTGTTTTAAATTTTTGTGTAAGCGTAATACTGAGGGATTACGTTCATATGATCCTCGGTTGTTTCTTACAACAGATATTGTGTTTTCAAGACAGTCGGAATTTAACGTGACGTTATAAGATATTGTTGGTTTTTAGATTTTATATCTTCCTATAATTGAAGTAACCCAATAATTGTTTGGCGTAGACCGTTGAAACAATGCACAGAACCTTTTTTTTCTCGCTTCCATAACGATATCCAAACAACTGACTCTTGCAAGTGGGATATAATATTTATGTGAGTGTCTGATATAGCATTCTTGTCAGGATTATTTGAAAACTTGTTTTTGCTGTTCAAATTGTCAAAAAGCTTATTTAATTTAAAAAAGAAATTTGCTGTAGCTAACGCTATAGGCTTTTCATGTTCTTCGAAAACATTTGTTGACATTGCTGCAAATATTGCAGTAGAAACATGATGACTGAATACCTGTGTTGCTAATTTGGCTGTCATTTTTTGAAAGTTATTTGGGTTTATATGGGCTTCTGTGAGCTTATGCATCGATCTAATCAAACCGCTTTCGGCATGAAATAATTTTCGGAGTATTGTCCAAGACACTACATTCTTCTCAATGACAATATTAGAGACCAACAAATTATTTCGGACACTTTTAAGTAGATGTAGTACAACATCAAAGAGACAAACGATTTTTTTTTCCAAGACTGTGATATATGGAGTATCAACAGCAGCGCCCAATTTGATATAGGCACTTCTATTCGGTGCTCCTTTATCACACACAATTGCAATATACAAACATCTATATTTTCTTGGATCAAAATAGTGACAGTAGATATAAGGATCTACGCTAGCATATCTCCCTTCACATTTCCACAGTAGTAGCCAATTATCTAGCAAAAACAAAATTAAATTAATTTAATTCTTGTTGCCGGATTGTTAAAGGTTTTTATTTTTTGTTTTTTTTTAATATCCTCTATCAATGTACCATGAAAAAAACGATCTCAGAACGATTCAAGCGATCTTTCTGAAATTTTAGTATGTTGTTGATATGCATACACTGAAAGAAAAATAATTTAAAATTGAGGACAATTGTTATTAATTTGACGAATTTTGTGTTAACCCTACACTGCATATCGTATCACCATTTGCTTAATTGCATTTATATCAGCACCACTGTAAATTTCGATCAAGATTCTTTTTATTAGCAATACCACAGTTATAATTATGAAAAAAAGAGAGTCCCGTTAAAATTATTTAATCTATATATATAAAAAAGGAGTTTATGTTTGTAAGGCCGCAATAGACTCCTAAACTACTCATCCGATTAGCATGAAAATTTGTGTATAGAAGTTGGAAGTTTCTAAAAAAGCAAAAAGAGAAGTTTTTTGGTACGGTGCGTGTTTGTGGGCTATCAATTTCGATCCACCTTGAACACTAGAGGGCGCTGTAGTACAAATTTTGTACAAAACTGCCTAAAACTCATAAACTGCTAATGCGATTAGAATGAAAAGTGGTATATAGTGGGTTTCATATACGTTGAGTATTCTGCTGCTATCGTTTTTGACCTATATTGAACACCAGAGGGCGCTATAGTACAAATTTTTTACAAAACCACTTAAAACTCCCAAATTGCTCATGCGATTAGATGAGACAAATGTCTAAAATGTAGATTTTAGACATTTTTTTCAAGCACAAGATGGTTTTAATTTCTGTCACACCCCCTTTTACCGCCCACAAATCAATAAAAATGCTATATTGCCTATGGTTTTCGTCGATTTGGCTACATTTTGGTAATTTAGTTTGTATGCTCACTGTCGGCAACTGATAAACAAAAAACAATCAGATATTCAATTTTGTGACTTTCGATTCAAATATCTCCGCTGCTTTTTTATATATTGTGTTAAATTTTTTTTTTGTCTTAAAGCTTCATCAAAATACTATGAAAACCTTATTGCAAAAATACCGTTAATTGAGTAAATATATTTTAAATATTTTTTTCAAAAAAGGTCTGAAATATTGGAGTTTTCCTCAAAAACAGACTCAAAAATTATTTTTGTTGCAAAAATAATTTAAACTCAAATTCACAAACTTTTAATTATATTTAAAAGTTATAACATTTGTAAGTAAAAGTTGTTTCAATTTTACGCAAAAATTAAAAACCATTTTTGTGATTGAAAAAACAAGGCCTACCCCTTGATTTTTTTGAAGAATTTTTTTTTCCATTATTGTGGTTTCATATTTTTGAATAAATTAAAAAGCTAAAATAATAATTTATTAAAAAAAATTATCTCAGTATCTCTTACCAATCAAAAGTTATAGCCAATAATCTTTATTCAAAATATATATACAAAAAGCAAAATGATGTCTGTGTGTTGGCTGGAAACTTCAAAATTTCTGAGTCGATAGAGCTGAAATTTTGGCAGTACATTTTTTTCAAGCACAAGATGGTTTTAATTTCTGTCACACCCCCTTTTACCGCCCACAAATCAATAAAAATGCTATATTTCCTATGGTTTTCGTCGATTTGGCTACATTTTGGTAATTTAGTTTGTATGCTCACTGTCGGCAACTGTACTAAAACTGGGCAATGTCCATCTACTAGAAAACTGGGACGGGCATTATATAAGGGGGTGTGGCTCCGCCCATACAATTAAAATTTGTATCATCGAATAGCTTTGAAAGTAAAAGTAGCAGTATTTACATACAAACTCAAAATGGAGTTACTATTTAAACTGTAACTGTAACGGGCAGTGGAAAATGACAGTGGTGTTAAACTATGGGTCTAAGAAAAGTTTCGAATATAATTATTATGTTGCGATATAATTGCTGGGTGCAGCAACGCGCGCCGGGAAAAGCTAGTATTTAATATATTATCCAAGTTGATAAAATAATAAATATTTCACAAAATAACTCTTAAAATTTAATTGTGAACAAAAATAAATGGCAAGTAAAATGTACCTTATTCAAAATATATAATCAAACGGCTTACATAATCAAAACAATTATAAAACACAAACATTAAAATGCTACCAGCAGTACATGTTTCCATGAAGCATTTATTCCTCGAAGCATTAACAGAAGAGAATGGGATGCAAAAGCTTGGTTTCTTCCAAATTCAGCCAAATCCTTTGAATTATACTCCAATTCTTTTTTAATACTCATTTCATCAAAAACAAGAACACATTTTTTGTCTTGATTAGGAAGAAGATCGAGTTTGTTCTTTAGCATTTTCAAAATTTGAAATGAAATGCCTGTGTGATCGTAAATCACCTGTGGGATCGTGAAATGGTAATGTATCGTACCACCGCACAATTGTCCTTAGTGAAGGTAGTTCAAATCCTTCTTGCATCAAAAATTTATAAAAGGATGGGGACTTATAATGAAATTTCAAAAATAATTCTTTTTCATCTACATTCCATTTTGAATTCATCAAATGTAAAAGCTGGCTCTTTATGAAGATGCCTACGCTCTTCTTTTTTCCAACATTTTTTTGCAACATTTCGTCTATTTTATCGTTTTGAGGTATTTTATTAATTTCATTTGGCCTCATATACGTATTTTTTGGAGATTTCAGGAGCTCTTCAATGGAGGGGTTAATGTTTTCTTCTTCTTCGTCATAAACGAGATTAAGATTTGAAATGCTGAGCTCGTTGGTGTGATTTGTTTTCGCCATACAAAAATTTTTAAATTTATTTGAATATGTTTTTGGTTCATCCGTTTTGTTAACACTTAGCGAATAACACTCATCATCTTTGCTTTCAAGTTCTCTATTTTGTTCAAAATTTATCTCTGCCAATACTGGTCTTTTTTCTAAATTTGATTTATTACTAGTTTTCTTTTGTTTTTTGTCACTATAAAAAATTGGTACTGCACTTAATTTTTTTAATTTAGAAGAAAAGCTGTTTCCCGAGTTTTTGATCCAAATTTCACGCCTATCATCTTTTGGCATAAGAAATCTTGGAATGCCATTGCTTTTTTTATTCTCACACCCGACGTAGTCACAAAACTTCATCTCACTTAATTTAAGATATATCTTTCAAATAATTTTTTAAAATAAACAACTTCTACACGCTACCGATGCATATAAAAAAGTAAACAAAATGAGCAACAATTTAGCAATTTCTGATATAATGAAAAAAAATATCCTTAGAAAGTAACTGTTTAATTAGAAAAGGACTATTCCATTTATCAAAACAAGTGGACAAGTGGAATACTGAGGGAAATTTTCTACATCCAAGCGAAGACAATTAATTTGGGTTAAAGAATTGGATAATTATGTGTAGTGCAAATATCTGCCACATAGCTGTAATATCGCTTCAACGTCGGCAGTGCCACCTTCTATTTGTAATTATTCAATGTCATTATGCTTATGTCGAAGGCAGCACAATTGTAGCCAATAGATCAACCTGCAGCACAGCTTACACCACAACCTACAACACAGACTGGAACCAACATGGATTGCCAACAACACGAAAAGTACAAAAAATGCATGAAATCTGAAATGAAAATACAGAAAACTTCCCTAATGTTTGATATGGCAGTGCCACGTTTGATAACTGCTTGTGTATAACAGTTTAAGGGCCGTTTTCTCAATGTCCGGTTCTTCTTTGCCGGTGGTTCACGCAAAGAGCATATATTGTAAAGAGGTTTCATGAACTTAACAGAGCACTGTTAATGTTAATTATAAGCGGCCGAGTTTAATTGCTTCATTATGTATTTCTAACGAAGACTTCAACGAACGATAACTATGCGAATGATGTTGGATTGAAGTTGAGATATGTATTTCGAACACAGCTTATCGTTAGCTCATTTGACCAGTTATGTTTGCTACTTACACTCAAACTGTTATACATAAGCAGTATCAAACGTGGCACTGCCATATCAAACATTAGGGAAGTTTTCTGTATTTTCTTTTAAGATTTCATGCATTTTTGTACTTTTCGTGTTGTTGGCAATGCTTTGGTTCTTGTCTGTGTTGTAGGTAAATTGTAGGTTGTGGTGTAAACTGTGTTTGCAGGTTGTTCTATTGGCTACAATTGTGCTGCCTTCGACATAAGCATTATTACTTGTAGTTAACCGAAAAAAAATCATCGCCTTTTGCTTGGATGTTGCTCTTCATTTCTGCAATTTTTTTTTCTGGTTAGATCTGCCCAAATTTGAATTGGAAGACAAATAAAAAAAAGTTTGAATTGGCCTCTAGCTGCCTCACAAGCGCTGAAAAATATTGCTTGTTTTTTAATATTGCAATTTAAGTAATAACTATTGTATTCAATTTTGAATTAATTAATTTTTAGTACTTAAATTGCACTTACATATATGTTAATATATAAATAAGTTTTATCATATACACGTATTTTTTGTTAAAATATCGATTTTAAAATAAAATTTTCTCAACGAATACATCACAACGATAACATGAAAGCATTCGTTTGATTTTGACGTTTAAATTCGGTGTTTCAGTGATCGTTAGAAATACATATTGCAAATATGTAGCTGTACTACGGCATCGTTCGCTAGCTAATCAGCTGTTTTCGTTGTTTGCTTATGTTCGATTTACAAATTCCAAAACATGAACGAACACTGTTGTGAACGAAACGATTGATCGGATAGAAATACAAAATGAAGCCATAAGTCCTATCGAAAGCATCACCGTGAATGACATTTTTTCACTCTCCCACCAGCGCATCAAAATTTTGGAGAGTGGCAGTTAGAACTTGAGACGAATGCCTGAATGAAACTTCCACTATTTTTATCCAAGAATAATAGATAAAAAGATTGCGCAGTCCCAGCGCCGAGAAAAAATCTACTGCGCAGCTACGTCATCCGGGTTCTCAACTGTGACATATACTATAATGAATACATACAAAAGAAAATATCAAAAAGCAAATAGCTAGCACAAGCAGCGTAAGTATTTAAGAGCCGCCGCACACTACAAACTTTTAGTCGGCCGATAGTTTGATGATTAATTGGCCGCGACTGACAAGCCAACTATTAAGTTGGTTGTAGGTGCGCACACTGTGCCCGGATATTTTACCAATTGCTGGGTTGCATTTGAGAAACATTCTAATGGGGAGTTTTAAAGTTATTTGGCTGTTTTGAGTTTTATAAAATTTTCCGTTACTGACATATTTTTTGTTGATTTTGGTGCGGGTATGAATATTAAACAATTTTTTTATTAGGTTATTATGTAACCGGGCGTCTTGACTAGCAATAATTCATTGCATGCCATCTGTCAAAGATCAAATATTGCCAATGGAGACCACTAAATTGCCGAAGTTAACAATTTTCAAGACATATATTACCAACACGAACTTGGCAATGAGCTGTCAGTTTTCTTGTTTGGCAGTCATTTTTATATGTGTTGAGAATTAAAGTTACTAAAACAATTAAAAAATTAAATTAAGTTCTTGAAAATGGAGTGGCGTGGAGAAGAAATTTGTAAAATAATAAATTTATACCTCAATAATAAATTTGAGTGCTGATTAAAAAAATTAAGCACGCGCGAGCAGCGTACTAATTTGTTCAGCATCATTTTAAAATTAAATAACATCAAAAACTCACCCTTGAAATATTGCCATTGCTTGCAATGGATTTTGACAGATGGCATGCAATGAATTATTGCTAGTCGAGACGCCCCGTAATAAGCAGCATTCAACATTTTGCTGGCACTAACGCTATCTTATCTTATATATATTACGCAAACCCAAATTTTGTCCGGCGTAAGGCTTTTTAAGTACAAGTCCAATTTTAATAAATTTAGTATGGTTTGATAGGTTTAGACCTATAGATGTGCAAACTGGACTTTTTATTTCTTAAAAATTTATATATTTTAAGTTATAGCTTATTAAAGTTGCCATATAATTGCATATAATTGTTGTTGTTATGTTGTTTTTTTCTTTTATTAACAGACCAGCTGAGAACAACGTTATCAAACTCAGAGCAAAACTATTCGCTGCTCACATTTCGCTCTCTTTTGTCTCTTCTTAATAGGCCGTCTTTTAACAACAAAATTAAAGTCAGACAAATATAAAGCTTTCGCAAGCCGCTCGTGCTGAACGCTCGCAACCAAGATACATACAAGTTTTTTTATTGCAATTTTCCGCTCACATTTCACTTAATTATTATTATTATTATTCTTATATTATTCTTATTATTTTTAAGTTATTCTTATTCTTATATTATCATTATTATTATTATAGTTACTGGGGGCAGCAACACGCACCAGTGGTCGCTAGTCTTTTATAACAATAATTAAAACTTATTATTCCTATTTGCAATCTGCAAAAGGCAACACTTATCCCCATTCATACTGCAAAAAGCAGCACTTTTCAACGAAGGCCGTGTGCTATTCGGAATCTTTTCACTCGGATGATGAAATCTTGACAGTCTGAAAGAGAATATTTGGCACTTTGAGGTGAATATGATTGTCAAAATTTCATCGTCCTTTTGGCACAGCATAAATCACAATTTTATTTCAACTACAGAAATTGTATTCATCTCAGTAATTTATTTCCTACCACGAGTGAAAAGTTTCCGAATAGCACACTGCCGAAAAATAAAATTACAACAAAAACAAACAAAATGGCCACCAGTTGGCAAACTATTTGATCGGTTAGTGTGCGGACTTCCATAGCACGCCATACCCACTTGGCAGTCTGAAGATATTTGCCAGATTTTAAAATCAAGTGGAAATCTGACCTCCCATTTTATTTTTTAGTTGGGTTTGATTCAATCGTTAGGTGTGCCGACTAAAAGTCTGTAGTGTGCGGCGGCTCTAAGTCTTTACGAAATAGCAAACAAGAAAAACATAACAAAATGAAAATAAAGAGGCAATAAAAGTGCTGTCAAACACATCAAGCAACGTAGCTGCTTTTTCTGTGAAATGGTGCAAATGCGAGAACACACCCCTATTATAGGTGCATTTTTTTAGGGAATAGTACTGAAAAATATATATGTATACTTTAATTTATTTATAATGACATTAGTTCCACTTCAAGTGGCCAGTTTCAATAAGAAAATGTCGACTTTTTCATTTTTACAAATAAATTACTTCCTATAAAATAAATTGTGACTACATTTACATTTAGCCACTTTGACAAACCCGAGCTACGTCACGTTTTTTCGCGCCAAACTTCATAACAAAGATGGACGACATGCGCAATGCGCAATCTGATAATATATCATTCTTGATTTTTACCGTTTTAAATTTGAATGTATAGATGTGTGTCCGCCTCGTAGCTGACATAAAATAAATTTGCGATATCTGACCTTTTTTCCGATCTTATTTGTTAGGCATGTTTTTTGTTGATTTTAGCTTAGCTTTGTGTTGTTGTTTTGAGCATTGTTTATGTTGTTGGTATCATTTGCACTGCATGTTGGTCGAGCGTTGATCGCAAAACAGATTCATTACTAAGATCAAGCACTAAAGAAATTTTGCGGGAAACATTGCGAAAGTCGTTTAAAGGTCATTGGAGCTATTTACTACTGAAACCATTTTGAATAATGTGTTTTTCAAACCGAAATACGTAATTTTGATGAAAAATCAAAATCATTTATTATCATCTTACCTTTTTTTATTTTTTTCAATATGCATCTGATATTTTTTCGACATACATACTTGTTAAAGTTCGAAAAGAAAACAACTTTAACAAAAAATAAATATGATATTCTTAGTATTCAAATGTTGATATTCTTAGAAGCATACCTATCCTATACATTATTTAAAAAATTACAAAACATTATTCAAATAAAATAACATTATTCAATCAATATTTTATTCGAAGATTAATATCTTTCACAATATCTTTATAGACGACCAGACTGACATTCGGGCGTACAAACATTGTTTTATGCATTAGGAAGCCTTTACATTCGTACACTGACTTTACGCTGCTTTTCGAAAGATTTTCTCTTTCCTTTCTCGAAAATAAATTTATCTTTTAACCATCTCGAGTTTTTCCGGATTAAAACTGTATTGAGATTGTCAAGTATACATAACTTGTGGTCATAATAATTTCCAGTCTCACCGAACCATCCAGATTTTAAAGTATTTGAGGAAGCTTTGCAATATTTTATAATCCGCGCCTTTTGATTCGTGACACCTTTTTTCGAAATAGTATTTGTAAAAGAGTATTTGAATAGTATTTGATGAACTTTTTTAATTCGTAGATTTGATTAATTTGATTAAATTTGAATTAATGGTTATGTATACGTTTCTTATATATAGTTACTAACTATATATATGTATATAGAAACTAACCCCCTATAACCAAGTTTTGTCTATAAAGATATTGTGAAAGATATTTATCTTCGAAAAAATATTTCTTTGGTAATTTCTCAAAGAAAATTTCATGTAATTGCTGAATGTAAGTAAATACTTTTTTTATCAGTTTTTTTTTTATTAAATTGCGATATTGTAAATACCTACATAAAAACTTTGATAAGTTAATAACACGGTGTAACAGTGAAAATAAACTCGGCTCGAGACATAGCAGAGGTTGTAGGTCTAGTTCAACATAAGATAACTGCATACTTAGTTTTTTTAATATACCCTCAAAATCGGGATTTGTGGTCAAAAAACCGATTTTAGGTAGGCGCATGTATAGTTTGTTATGTAACTCCGTTATATCTAGCTCAATTTTAAAAATTTAAACATTGATAAAAAGAAGAAAAATATACCTTTAATAAAATATACAGACCGTTTTTTTACAAAAAGAATTGACAAAGTTACAGGTCAAATCATTTGAAAATTTCTCATTTCTTTTTAAGTTTTTCAACTTTAACAATGTTTTGTTAACAAATTTTGTTTTTTGGCACTGTTAGTTTTAGTAGGATTCTGAAAGCCTGTTAAATTTTGCGTTCAACAAGCTATCATTTACTTCAATTGGCTCAAATACAAATGCACCATCGAATTTTTAGTATTTGTAATAAAATACAAAATATTTTAATTTTTTTTTTTTTTCTAAAAATGTTTATTTGACCTTTTTCGTTTATATATATTATAATCGATTTCACGTTTTAGGGACCAGCAGAAGTCTGCCAGCATGTTTATGGAATTTTTTCCCTGAAAGCCGGTTTCTATAGCTTCCATCTCCTGGTGGAACCTTTCTCCTTGTTCATCACTAAACTGCCCAAGGCTATTCGGGAAAAAGTTTATATGGGAGTGCAAAAATGTATTTTAATTGACATATTGCAGCCCATTTCTTCGTAGGCACTTAAAAATTCATTTACAACATCTAAGTAATTTCGACTCTTCTTGTTGCCGAGGAAATAAATGCATAACGAAATAAAACTATTCCAAGCTCTTTTTTTCAACTGGATTTAATTTAGAAACGAAATCAGTGTCCAAGAAAATTTTCCGAATTTGTGGGCCCACAAATAAACCTTAGAATAACCGAAATGAATAAATAACTTTTATAAAAGATTTGAACGTGCAGGATACTTTCTTTGATTTTGGCCTCACTTAACCTAGGAAACGCTGCAATCATACTTTTTTTTTTGTTAGCTTTGAACCAAGGATTTCAGGTGGAATACCTATTCAGTCAAGTCTGCCTTGGTTCGAGGTGAAATACCTATTCAGTCAAGTCTGCCTTGGTTCGAAAATGGGATGATAGATTAGTGGGAAGGAAAGGGCAATCAAGTGAAACACGCGTAGGATGTTCTAAGCGTGGTGGAAAGCCAAAGAAACATATGAATTTGAATCAGACGCAAGTGTTATGCCTTTACCTCAGTCAATTCAAGTTATAAGTCAATCTCATCCACAAACTTCTCTACCATCAAATATTGATGAATTTTTAATTTCAGTTAATTAGAAATGAGGATAGATAATTAAGAAAGGTTAAAAGCGAAGGACAATGGCCTGGCCAGGAATCGAACCCTGGACCTCTGGGGTGGCAGTCGAGCACGCTACCAACTCGATTACCGAGGCCGCGGTAGGATTACATTTTCAGGTCGCACCAGTGGAGTATTCAAAACATATTTTTTGCCAACTTGAAATGAAGCACTCCTTTGCTTATATTTGGCTACTCCTTTTGCTTATATTTATTAGTCGCACGACTATCCCATTCGCAAATAATGCAAGGATACTTGGTATATCCACCTTGCATTCCAAACAGTATTGTTAGAGCCTTTAAGTCGGCGACATACATATATCAGAATTTAACATATCAAGAATCACACAAAAAGTTTTTAAATAAATCATACTCTTGCAAGATCCCTCAATAAACAAACGCCATTCATTCGGAGCGTATTTGTGGTTGAAAACTGCAAACAGATCCGTCACATCCGGGCAATACACCAGCTTTATGATAATATATATAAACGAAAAAGGTCAAAAAAACATTTTTAGAAAAAAAAATTTTTTTTTGTATTTTATTACGAATACTAAAAATTCGATAGTGCTTTTGTATTTTAGCCAATTGAAGTAAATGATAGCTTGTTGAACGCAAAATTTAACAGGCTTTCAGAATCCTGCTAAAACTAATAGTGCCACAAAACAAAATTTGTTAACAAAACGTTGTTGAAGTTGAAAAAATTTAAAAAAATGAGAAATTTTCAAATGATTTGCCCTGTAACTTTGTCAATTCTTTTTGTAAAAAAACGGTCTATATATTATATTAAGGGTATATTTTTCTTCTTTTTATCAATGTTTAAATTTTTAAAATTGAGCTAGATATAACGGAGTTACATAACAAACTATACATGCACCTACCAAAAATCGGGTTTTTGACCACAAATCCCGATTTTGAGGGTATATTCAAAAAACTAAGTATGCAGTTATCTTATGTTCAACCAGGCCTACTACCTCTTCTATGTCTCGAGGCAAGTTTTTTGATTTTTTTTCAATTGGTAACACCGTGTAATAGGTATGTTATATACATGTTCATAAATAAATCATGGAAATAAATAAATATTTCTCAATTTAATATTGCAATTTCTTTTGATCTGCTCTAGGGGTTATCTTGTGAAAACTTAAGTAATTAGGAAGCGAATCTGTAAGGCTTTTTGGCTTCATACCAATCAAACTCAAAGCAATTCAACGCTCGACCAACATGCAGTGCAAATGATACCAACAACACAAACAATGCTCAAAACAACAACACAAAGCTAAGCTAAAATCAACAAAAATCATGCCTAACAAATAAGATCGGAAAAAAGGTCAGATATCGCAAATTTATTTTATGTCAGCTACGAGGCGGACACACATCTATACATACAAATGAAAAACGGTAAAAATGGTGGAAGTTTCATTCATGCATTCGTCTCAAGTTCTAGCTGCCACTCCCAAACAATTTTGGGAATTTTTAAACTCGGCCGCTTATAACTAACATTAACAGTGCTCTGTTAAGTTCATGAAACCTCTTTACAATATATGCTCTTTGCGTGAACCACCGGCAAAGACGAACCCGGACATTGAGAAAACGGCCCTTAAACTGTTATACACAAGCAGTTATCAAACGTGGCACTGACATATCAAACATTAGGGAAGTTTTCTGTATTTTCTTTTAAGATTTCATGCATTTTTTTTGCTTTTCGTTTTGTTGGCAGTCCATGTTGGTTCCAGTCTGTGTTGTAGGTTGTAGTGTAAGCTGTGCTGCAGGTTGTTCTATTGGCTACAATTGTGTTGCCTTCGACTTGTAGTTAACCGAAAAAAATCACCGCCTTTTGCTTGGATGTTTATTCTTTTTTACAATTTTTTTTTTTTCTGTTTAGATCTGCCCAAATTTGAATTGGAAGAAAAACAAAAAAAAAGTTTGAATTGGCCTCCAGCTGTACGCATTTTTTGTTAAAATATCCATTTTAAAATAAATTTTTCTAAATGATTACATCACAACGATAACATGAAAGCATTCGTTTGATTTTGATGTTTGAATTCGGTGTTTCAGTGATCTTTAGAAATACATATTGCAAATATGTAACTGTACTACGGCATCGTTCGCTAGCTGAGCAGCTGTTTTCGTTGTTTGATTCTGTTCGAATTACAAATTTCAAAAACAAGAACGAACACTGTTGTGAACGAAACGATTGATCGGATAGAAAACAAAATGAAGTAATAAGTTTATAGAATTACTAGCTGACCCAGCAAACGTTGTTTTGCCCAAACTTAATATTCGATGTTTCCACTTTTTCAATAGATGACGGTGTAGTTTTGAAAGACAAACACAATTTCCAAATTTTAGTCAATTATGACCAAAACGTTTGAAATATAGCATTTTCATATATTTGTGGTCGGCCATGGGCACCTGATAGTAGGCGCTCACAAGATCGATGGTTGAAAAGATGTTTTTGTTAAAAAGTTTTTCTGCAAAGTCGTGAATGTGAGCTATTGGGTAGCGGTCTGGAGCTGTTTGAGAATTAAGTTTTCTATAATCGCGAGCCAGCCACCAGTTTTTTTGGCGACCATATGTATTGGGCTGGCCCATGGACTTTTCGAGGGTCGACGGATTCCTTGTTCGATGAGTAGGTCAATCTCTGCCCTGGCGCACAAGAGTTTGTTACCAGAAAGTCGTCTAGGTCGATCAGCAACCGGTTGGCCAACTGTTTCGATGTGGTGCAATACTGACGTTTCAGTATTAGTTTTGTGTTTGGTACGGGTACTGTTACCTCAACAAATTCTTGTAACAAGTCGCTGAAAGATGATGTGAAATTGAGTGTTGAAATGCCAAACTCTAGAGCTTCTACCATTTCACCTCGAGTGGTAAGTTGCATTTTTGAGACGATGGTTTTTTAAATCAATGGGCAAGTTGAAATGACTCAAAAAATCTACACCAATGATTGGAGTTTGCACGCTTGCAATTGTAAAAGGCCATATAAAAGCGCGACGCAAACCCAGATCCAGTTGCATGAATTGTTCGCCGAAAGTTTGAATTTCTGTTTGGTTGGGCGCGAAAAGTTTAGAATAAGTGGCGTTGAGCCGTTGTTTGACAATCAATCGTGTAATTACTGAAACCACTGAACCAGAGTCAATCAAGAAATTTAAGCGCGAATATGGAAATTTAAGCGTCGAAGATATGGAGTCGAGTCTCGTTTATATAATTTGTCCGGTAGTTAGTTTTAAAATCGTTGTTTGTTGCTTGTGTGTTTATAACATAATCGCTGCTGTGATAATCCGCACGATAAGACGACAGCCCGGTTAGTTTTCCAAGTTTGCCCAGCGAGTGCACATAGGGCGGCAGTTTTGTGCTGAGTCACCGAATCTAGAATGAAAGTAGCACAAAGAATCTGATGCTTCGTTGGCTTTGCGACCGCTGCACTGAGATCGATTTCGAACCTGAGATCGACTTCGTTGCTTGCTGTTGTCGTTGCTATAACTATGTAGTTTGGATTTTTTTTATCTATTTTATTTGATAAATATTTTATAATTTGACCCATTTCAGCCATGGACATAGTATCCTCGTGTGATACAGCTTGCAACGATTGTGTCAGTTGTAGTGGTTTAATTGGCTCTAGAGCAACAGCTGTAGTGGAATTCCCAAAAAGTTAATCGTTATAGTTTGCAATAACGAATGTTGTATTCTCAAAACAGTACTTAGCGACAAAATTGTTAAAATGTAACATTCACAATATAAGCTACAAGTGTCGTTAAAAGAAATCAAAAATATGGCACCACTGTGCTTTTTTGACAGCTAGATAGGCCTTTTCGGTAGATACCAAAGAACTAAGAGATAAGGAAGCGGTGAAGTTGAACAGAAATGAAGTATTTTACAAATACAATGAAAATAATGCAAATACATAAACATTCAAACAGGGCCGCATTAGGTTATATCGTAAATAAAGGCGAAAACTTTTTGGTGTTCAGACGTATTTTTATTATTTAATTTTTATTTTATTTGAAATCAGGTATTTTACAAAAAATGCCAAAAATACGGGAAAAAATTTTTCCCGACAGGACACTTAAAAAAATCTTGCAAAATACGGCACGTCCCGTGAAATACGGCACATACGGTACGACTAGTCGTTCGGCTCATTACCATATTTTCGGGTGCAAAAATTGTGTACCTGGTAAGCTAGTATATAATATAGGATATCACTGTCATATATAAATTTTTGACCGAAAAAATAAGTCATATATTAACTTCTATTTTTAACCGAAAAATAAACATATTTTAACTGGTATTTTTGACCGAATAAATAAAAGTAAATAATAAAAAAAAAAACAAAACAAAAAAACTCGGTAAAAATAACCATTACTTATTGACTTTTTTGAAGAAATTTATAACAGTTACGGTCCCTGATTAAAACTTATCTTCAATCAAAAAAAAATTAGGGCCCTAATGTTTGCCACCCTAAGGAATAAATGCGCTCATGAAGCTGAACTTTTGTTTTGACAGAAGCTCTTGCACATGACTCATGCACACAAATGGCGGGAAACCAACAAGCTATAAAGCAAGATTACCTGTGAAAATAAACCTCCTTATTATGTGTTTTTTGTGAACTTTCACGGCACAACGCATGCTTATTTGATTTTTAATTTTATTTATGTTCGTTTTAAAACAATTTAAAGCGATGACAATCGCTAATTATTTAATATTTTAATGTTTTTTCACCACTCATTTTCTTTGTTTTGATGTGCAAGAGCTTATGTCAAAAAATCATGCTCTATCTCGCTTGAAAAATTCTTCAACACACGCATAGAATGTGTGAGTATAACACCACTTCCTTATATTTTATTTCTATGGTAGATACATGCTGAATCAGCCAAGCAGCAGACAGCTGCATCGTAGCTATTAGCAGAGGCAGCGACCGAATTGCTTCTGCGCTTAAGACTATAACGAACTTATAATTGTTATAACTTTTTTATTATTTTTACTTTTATTATTATTATTTTTATTATTAATGCTCTGAAATGTGCCTTTTATCTGTTAATTTGATTTTATTTAGTCTAAAAACTTTTCTTTATTTTTTTAAACTTAAAATAAAAGCGTAGAAGCTATTGGAAATAACGTTTATAGAATTATTTTTATTTTGATATTTTAACCATGATGGTTAACATATGCCTCGTCGTGTTGTGGCCATTTTATGCATATATATATTATTATTACGCAAACGCTTTTTTTGTGATGACCATCAAATCTATACCGTAATTGCGATTTTCATAAATGGGGTATCAATTGAAAGGCCTTGCTCTGCAGATGTGCAATAAGGTCTTACTTTTTCTTAAATATTCTGTATTTAAATAAAAAAAGGCAAAACAATCTTCTGCAAAAGAAAGTGTGTTTTCTATGTGCTGCCTAAAACTATGTGATAGTTTTTTCTGATATTTTTTAACAGCATTCTATTGTATAATTAAAGCAGTAGAGCAATGCGAGAAACGTACAAATATATTTTATAGGATATGGATTGGGATTTATTGCTTCATTTTGTATTTCTATCCGATCAATCGTTTCGTTCACAACAGTGTTCGTTCATGTTTTGGAATTTGTAAATCGAACATAAGCAAACAACGAAAACAGCTGATCAGCTAGCGAATGATGCCGTAGTACAGTTACATATCTGCAATATGTATTTCTAACGATCACTAAAACATCGAATTCAAACGTCAAAATCAAACGAATGCTTTCATGTTATCGTTGTGATGTATTCGTTGAGAAAATTTTATTTTAAAATCGATATTTTAACAAAAAATACGTATATATGATAAAACTTATTTATATATTAACATATAAGTGCAATTTAAGTACTAAAAATTAATTAATTCAAAATTGAATACAATAGTTATTACTTAAATTGCAATATTAAAAAACAAGCAATATTTTTCAGCGCTTGTGAGGCAGCTAGAGGCCAATTCAAACTTTTTTTATTTGTCTTCCAATTCAAATTTGGGCAGATCTAAACAGAAAAAAAAATTGCAGAAATGAAGAGCAACATCCAAGCAAAAGGCGATGATTTTTTTTCGGTTAACTACAAGTAATATATAAAGAAGCAGGCCATGATATCATTCTGCTTATGTCGAAGCTTTGAGTATATACATATAGAGAAATTACTTTGAGTTGTGTCACTCTCGCACTAGATGGCACCACATACACCACTTTCAGATTTCTACGCTGGTTTGTATATTTTTTTTTAATATCGACAGTGATCAAACATACAAATGAACAGACAGACAGCAATGCACAAACACACACACACAGTGTTGTTTTGTTGGTTGAGCTGTCGCATTAGTTGTGTGTGCGGTATGATCCCGTTAAGTTGCGACTTGTTTGTTTGTGTTTTTGTGCTGCTGAGGCAAGCGCATGCGTGTAGCATTTAATTCTTATATGAACTTTTATGGAGTTTGGATGTGCGACTCATTATATTTCTATTAAATTTTCAAAGAAAAAAATGCTATCAAAATGCGTACATAAAAATTGCTACAATGTTTCTACACCATGTGATTCGTTGTCATTTTTCATTTACCAACTGATCAAAGACGAATGCTTTGGGTCAAGCATTCAGACAATGAAGAATTAAAAAATTTGGCTCAATATGGAAAGGGAACTATAAAATTTTGCGAAAAGGATTTAGATTCATCATGTATAGTTCAACGAGCTATAATAAAAAAAAACACAGGTGCGTCACTGGACACACGAGAGAAGCGAAGCATTTTCGCAATTGCAAGATTTGAGAATTTAATGCAAAACTTTTTTCGATTAAAATAATTTTTGAATTTAAAACTTTAATATAACAAAGTTTTTCGTTTTTGTATGGGAGCACCCGTAAGGAGAGTTCGGAGGGGATAGGTCCTCAAGGGAAAAATGTTCCCTTTGCAAAAATAATGGGGGTTGATAATACATATTAACCCTCTCCGGCCCTCCTGTTCAGTTGTAGGGAATAAATATACAAAAATCATATTTGTTTAGTGTTCATATCTAATATTTAGTTTACTTCAATTTATTTACTCGCTCAACTTAAGTTACAATATACATTTCAAAGAATAAAACAAAAGAATAGTCAGAATATAAAGGAATGTCAAATAATGGCAATGATGCCAATTAATTGTTAGCAGTAGAACAGTTGACAGGTGGCGAACGGGGCTGCCACAGTACTCCCCCTCTAGTAACAAGGTTACGATTGGTTCAGAAATCTCACACGATATTCCTTCTCGTACGTTCGTGGAACTTGTTTCGATTGCGAAGACTCTTTGAAACCAGTAGATAAGTCATCTTTGATGATAAAAGCGGGTTTTAATCTATCTGTTGATATCGCTACCTCTTTTCCGTTGATCTTCAAGGTGAAAACTCTGTCTGTAGGACGATTGATGACTTCATATGGACCTGTATAAGGTGGTTCTAACGGCTGTCGGACGGCATCTGTTCTTAAAAGCACATGTGAACAGTCATACAAATTCTTAAGGATGAAAATTCTCTTGCATGAGTGATGAGCAGCTGGAACTGGTCGTATTTTTTGCATATACCCTCGAAACTTGTCGAGGAAAACACTTGGGTCGATAGGCTTGTCCAAGTCTTCAAAAAACTCATTAGGCAATCTTATTGGGCTACCGTATAACATATCTGCTGTGGATGCCTGTAGATCTTCCTTAAAACATGTTCGAAGCCCGAGCAAAACTGTAGGCAAAAGCTCTGGCCATGGAGTTGCAGGATGGCACATCAACGCAGACTTGAAGGAACGATGCCAGCGTTCTACCATCCCATTCGATTGTGGGTGGTAGGCGGTGGTGTGAATATGCTGACATCCAATCAGTTTTGCAAGTGCCTTAAAACATGCCGACTCGAACTGAGTGCCTTGATCCGTTGTCAGAGTCTTAGGACAACCAAATCTGGCAATCCAATTGGTCCAAAACGCCGTCGCGACAGTTTCAGCCGATATGTCCCTGAGCGGAACAGCTTCTGGCCAGCGTGAAAATCGATCAATCATTGTCAAGCAATACCGAAATCCGTTGACAAGTGGCATAATGACAATGTCGAGGTGAACATGGTCGAAACGGTTGTCTGGAATGTCGATTTTCTCAGGCAAAAATGTGTTATGTTTGTGTATTTTGGCACGCTGGCATGGCAAACAATTCTTTGCCCAAGAAGTCACATCTCCTCGCATCGAAGGCCAAACATACTTTTGGTGTAGATGTTGTAGCGTGGCTCTGCTACCTGGGTGTGATAAACCATGGACCACAGCAAAAATTTTGTAGCGTAGTTTTTTGGGCACGTAAGGACGCACATGCCCAGTAGAGACGTCACAGTAAATCGAGTTATCATCAAAATGAACAATTTGAAGCTTTAGTGACGTACTTCCTTGTAGCAGTGTTATAAGCTCCTCATCATCAGCTTGCGCGGCTGCAAGCTCTGGATAGCTTACGGCGGAAGGCATCGAAATAGCATTAAGGCGAGACAACGCGTCCGCCACGGTGTTGTCCGTTCCAGATACGTGCAAAATTGTGGTTGAAAATTGAGATATAAAATCTAAATGTCGAAGCTGGCGAGGTGTTGCTTTTTCGGGTTTCTGCTTGAAGGCATGTATTAGTGGCTTGTGATCTGTCTTAATTACAAAGGCTCGAGCCTCCAGCATGTGTTTAAAATAACGTATGGCGTCGTAGATAGCTAGGAGCTCGCGATCATACGTGCTATAATGTTGCTCAGTACGACTTAGCTTACGTGAAAAAAATCCCAGTGGCTGCCAAGCGTCATTGCAAAATTGCTCTAAAGCTGCGCCAATTGCTGCGTCTGAAGCATCACACACTAAGGCTAGTTTCGCATCAGGTACAGGGTGTGCAAGTAATGTGGCTTCGGCTAAGCTGCGTTTACAATTTTCAAATGCCTGAATCGCTTCAGAAGTCCAGTTAACTTTGCGCTTGTCGTTTTTTCGCATGTTGCGAGTGTATTCATTAAGCTGCGCTTGTAGCTCTGAGGCGTGAGGAATACATCGACGGTAGTAGTTGATGAAACCAAGAAATCTGCTGAGGTCACACACTGTGTCTGGCTGTTTGTAATTCGCTACGGCTGCTATGCGATCCAAGGGTGGTCGTAGTCCGTCGGCATTGATGACGTAGCCGAGAAATACTACTTCTTTTTTTCCAAGGTGACATTTATTGGCGTTAATCGTCAAACCATGTTGTTGTAAAATGGAGAAAACGGTGCGAAGATGTTCTTCATGTTCGTTTTCCGAGCTAGACATAACAAGAATATCGTCTATGTAAATGCAGACAAAATCTATACCTTTAAAAATGCTGTTCATAAAACGCTGAAAGGTTTGTGTAGCGTTTTTCAAACCAAAAGGCATGAACAAAAATTCGAAAAGTCCAAATGGTGTGCATACGACTGTTTTTTCAATGTCGTCTTCAGCCATCGGAATTTGGTAATATGCACGAACTAGGTCGATTGTTGAAAAAATGCGTTTTCCATGAAGCTGTTCTGAGAAGTCGTGGATATGTGCAATAGGATAGCGATCGGGAACAGTGACCGCATTTAGCTTTCGGTAGTCACCGCATGCGCGCCATCCACCACTTTTCTTAGCAACCATATGCAATGGGCTGGCCCAAGGACTTTTCGATGACCGACAAATACCTTGATCAAGTAAAAAATTGAATTCAATTTTTGCGGTTGTGAACTTGTCGCCAGTAATACGTCGAGCACGATCAGCAATAGGGTTTCCCTTTGTATCAATGCGGTGTACAACATTGTGGCGTCGAGTATTGTCGCTGCTGTTGATTTTGCTAGTTGATTTAGTAATTTCTACAAACTCTGTTAATAGGCCTCTAAAATCATTAGCATTGTTGACTGTAGAAACAGCGAATTCGGTTGTATCTACTAAATTACCACCCGTGATCAGACCAGTGGCTGTATCGATAAGGCGGTGGTGCTTTAAGTCAATCAAAAGATTAAATTGTGTAAGAAAATCCGCACCAATTATTGCTGTGTGCGTGTCGGCCACAATGAATGGCCAGTTAAATGCACGACGTAGCCCCAGATCCAGTTGAAGTATATGGTTACCAAAAGTCTGAATAATCGTTTGATTGGCTGCATACAGTTGTAAAACATTGGGTTTGACCTTCATATTGACCATGTTGCGCGGTATGACAGATACCACTGAACCGGAATCAACGAGAATTCGAATGCGATTTCGGCGATGAAAAATGTGCAGTCGTGTCTCATGTAAGGTGTTGAAGGGTTGGTTTTTACTGGAGTTGGTTTTGTTGTTGTAGTATTGGTTTTCGCTGGAGTTGGTTTTGTTGTTGCTGCCGCTGACCAGCGTGACTGACGACAGCAACCCTAGTTTGACGAATTTGAGTGAGCGCAATTGGGGCGACAATTGCGAGCTTTATCGCCAAATTTGGAATGAAAAAAACATAGCTTCGATTCAGAATTGTTAGCTGTTTCAAATGCGCGGCTCTTCGGGGATCGAGCTCTGGAAGAAGACCGCCGATTAGTACTTTGTTTTAGACATTTAAGCTCACCTTGAATTTTTTTGACAGACTCAGAAAGTGCTCTGAGAGTAGCCGAAATCTCCGTGAGGGACATGCTATCACTTGATACAGAATTAACTGTAGCAGATGACGCAATTGGCGTGTTGACCTGTGCCGTCAACATACGAGTTGGATTTAGCTGCATCTAACATCTTGTCAGCGATAAGTGCAAGCTGATCAAGACTATCTTCTTTCCACACGGTGAGCATGGGACGAATGGAATCCGGCATCTGTCCTAAAAATAAGGTTCGGATGACTGCTGCACTGCCAGGGTCAGGAGAAAGACGTTTCATGTGCGATAGAATTTCGGACGGTTTCATCCCAGCAGTGCCTCCGCCTTGAAGCAAACGTCGCAGCTTGCTTTCCGCAGATTCAGAGAACTTGGTTAGCAGTCTTGACTTAAGCGTGTCATACCGATTTTGTTCCGGCGGATTTGTAACAAGATCTTCTACGCTGAGGATAACATCGTGCTCCAGGTGTATCGTGACCCAATCGAATTTGTCATTGTCTGATGTCACGTCACTTAGTCGGAATGATCGCTCCAATTGAGCAAACCAGAGTTGGGGGCTTTCTTTGTTGAAATGTGGAACATGCATGCGTTGCCAGTTTGCACGTGCATTCGGTTCAGCGTACACATTTTGAAGTGATTCGATGCTGTTCTGCACTGTTTGCAGTTGCTGCTTAACTTCATCATTTAAATGAGCCATGTTGCTATCAAAGAACTCCTCGTCGCTTGAATCTCGTACCACTCCTGAGCGTAACTCGTAACGGCCGTTTGACATAACCTCTTTTCAGAATGTTCGAGAATATTGCTGCGCTGTGTCGCTGCGCTAAGCTGCTGGCTCTGCTGCTGCGCCGGCCGATAAGCGTGTGTGTGTGTGTTAGTGCAGAAAATGTAAGTTTGCACAATAAAATTGGCTTCAAATCTTAAGGAGCAAGATTTTAATCTTTTCAGCTTATTCTAGCTGTTGTCGGGGTCACCACTTTAGTGTTAATATCTAATATTTAGTTTACTTCAATTTATTAACTCGCTCAACTTAAGTTACAATATACATTTAAAAGAATAAAACAAAAGAATAGTCAGAATATAAAGGAATGTCAAATAATGGCAATGATGCCAATTAGTTGTTAGCAGTAGAACAGTTGACAGGTGGCGAACGGGGCTGCCACACTTGTTTGTAGCGTAACGACATCTAGTAGTAGTTTTTTAGTACTCTTGTTTGTATAGCCAATACACAATCTATAGTGGTCTTGTGTATTGGCTAATGGTTATTGTATCCAATACAATTCCTATAAATAGATTATTTTGATCTACTGCAACATAGCTTCAGTTAATTCTTGATATTGAATCAGCAACATATACCAACAAAGGGTTTCGGTTGCTTTAAACTATCAGTCAACGGGCATGAGTTCGATTCCTGCAGCGGGTAAGAAATTATTTTAATTTAACATTTTCTTGTTCAATTGATGCAAGCAAGAAACAATATCAATTCTAAGAAAAAAGGTGTCGGAAAAAAGTGACGTTTTTTCTGATTTCACTCTAGCAAATCGCAGAACGAGGCGTAAAAAGCTTCGCTTCAAAAACTTCTAAAAACCTCCATACCGAAATATTTTTCCATGTACGGAAGAAAGCTTGGATCTTTGTTGTGAAAGGCTTTTAACCCTCAAATGCCCAACAACACCGATTTTATTAAAAAAAAAAATTATGTTGTGAAAAATTAAAAATTTTTTGTTTAAAAGTTATTAAAGAAAACATGGTTGTATCCAAAAAGATACAGTGGGTATTCTGACGTATACCATCAATCAGCTTGGTTGTAGGAGTTCAAGGCGAAAACGTGGAAAACGATTCCTTTTATGATAACTAGACTAACTTGTAATTTTTTTTACTCAAAAATTGTTAATAGTTTAAAAGATATTTCATGTCAAAAAGCGATCCTTCCGTAAAAATTAAAAAAAAAACAATTTTTTTGAATTTGACTGTCAATAGTTCCCAAACCAACGAAGTTATGCCAATAATTAAATTTTTGTTTTATAATTGCAATTTCCTGAGTGAAACTACATATCCAGCATTTAATTTTTGCAATATTTTAAAAGAAAAAGCTTATTTTCTCGGCTGTATCGAAAAAGATACGCTGGGCATTTAAGGGTTAAGTTCATGTATAGAGCAAAATATTGAGTCTAAGCCAACCCGTATTTTAATTCAAACAGCAACGATTGCTCGATCAAGCATAATTCATTATGTACCACCTCATTTAAAAGCTATATCTTTAGAAGAAGAGACTTATGAGCCCTTTTATGACGACCCGGGCTGAGAATCTATACGAACAAATTAAAAAAAAAAAATAAAAATGGCGAAACAAATTGTTTTTCTCCTAAACAGCCTTTTGTTCAAAACTCACGCATTCCATGGCACATCTTCAGATCGCCAAAAGCCAAAAAACCGAGTGTCGAAGATATGGTTACAAGCAAAATAAATCAACTCTTTACAAAAAAAGCGTAACTGTGAGAACATTTTATCACTCGTTTTCTTCAATAACGTTACAACTCAAAAAATTAGATTTTTCAGGAGAAGCATTTTAAGTTTTGAACAGACGAAGGAAATTAATTCACCATTTTCAAAATATGGACAAAACATCAACTATACAAGTACTACTGTAATGTACATTGTTTGATCCCTACCAAGTGACAAAAAAAAGTAGATATTATCGATATATAATACGATCTAATTGGAAATATATTGAGGTGAATGAATCACAAATTCATTTTTTCTGCAAAAATTAAAGAAGATATCAATTAACTCAATTCTTATGTTTTTTGGATTGTAACGTTATTGAAGAAAACGAACGATATATACTGATATACTGACGCAACTTACTCGTTCTTAACTGTTCTGCCTACGCCTATTTATAAATAGATTAAGTATATTAATTATAATTACGCATAATTTTTTTATTTTAAAATTTTTTTGCCTTTTTGTTATTTTATATAAAATGAGTTGTTTTTATGTTATGTTTAATGTTTATTTGGAACAATAGTATGTTGAAAATACATATTAGTTTGGAGAATTCAAAATAAAAAAAAAATAAATAACTGGCCATTTCAGCCCTTGAAAGGACTTTGACCTAGCTTCTTATGATCAATTGTGTTGTGCGTGTTATTAAGTTTGTACACAATTGACCGAGAACCGGACCTACATGCTTAACGCCGACTCCGAACGGCGATGAACGGAAAGTTCTCGTTCTCAAGAAGCTTTACATGGCATTTTTTATTACTCTCTGAGGTTTGCCATTGTCTACAGAGGGGTGGCGTCCGTACAGAAAAATTATTTTAATTCAAAATAATTTTCTGTCGCTGCTGGGGTTCGAACCTAGGTTTCCAAAGTTCTTTGACATAGCGGCCACGCACTTTAACCAACTACGCCACGGACGCCACCGGACGTTTGGAGAATTCACTGCATTTAAAAAAAATGGCAAAATTTATGCTTTTACAATTTCTCAAAAAATCACAAAACTGAAATACAAATGCCCAAAATTAACCGAATGAAAAAAAAAACACAGGTGCGTCACTGGACACACGAGAGAAGCGAAGCATTTTCGCAATTGCAAGATTTGAGAATTTAATGCCTTTTTTCGATTAAAATAATTTTTGAATTTAAAACTTTAATATAACAAAGTTTTTCGTTTTTGTATGGGAGCACCCGTAAGGAGAGTTCGGAGGGGATAGGTCCTCAAGGGAAAAATGTTCCCTTTGCAAAAATAATGGGGGTTGATAATACATATTAACCCTCTCCGGCCCTCCTGTTCAGTTGTAGGGAATAAATATCCAAATATCAAATATACAAAAATCATATTTGTTTGTAGCGTAACGACATCTAGTAGTAAGTAGAAGCAACATTTGTGTTTTTTAGTACTCTTGTTTGTATAGCCAATACACAATCTATAGTGGTTTGAAGAATGGTGGTTTGTGTATTGGCTAATGGTTATTGTAGGAGATGAAGGCTTGTTTAGTGTTAATATCTAATATTTAGTTTACTTCAATTTATTAACTCGCTCAACTTAAGTTACAATATACATTTCAAAGAATAAAACAAAAGAATAGTCAGAATATAAAGGAATGTCAAATAATGGCAATGATGCCAATTAGTTGTTAGCAGTAGAACAGTTGACAGGTGGCGAACGGGGCTGCCACAGTACTCCCCCTCTAGTAACAAGGTTACGATTGGTTCAGAAATCTCACACGATATTCCTTCTCGTACGTTCGTGGAACTTGTTTCGATTGCGAAGACTCTTTGAAACCAGTAGATAAGTCATCTTTGATGATAAAAGCGGGTTTTAATCTATCTGTTGATATCGCTACCTCTTTTCCGTTGATCTTCAAGGTGAAAACTCTGTCTGTAGGACGATTGATGACTTCATATGGACCTGTATAAGGTGGTTCTAACGGCTGTCGGACGGCATCTGTTCTTAAAAGCACATGTGAACAGTCATACAAATTCTTAAGGATGAAAATTCTCTTGCATGAGTGATGAGCAGCTGGAACTGGTCGTATTTTTTGCATATACCCTCGAAACTTGTCGAGGAAAACACTTGGGTCGATAGGCTTGTCCAAGTCTTCAAAAAACTCATTAGGCAATCTTATTGGGCTACCGTATAACATATCTGCTGTGGATGCCTGTAGATCTTCCTTAAAACATGTTCGAAGCCCGAGCAAAACTGTAGGCAAAAGCTCTGGCCATGGAGTTGCAGGATGGCACATCAACGCAGACTTGAAGGAACGATGCCAGCGTTCTACCATCCCATTCGATTGTGGGTGGTAGGCGGTGGTGTGAATATGCTGACATCCAATCAGTTTTGCAAGTGCCTTAAAACATGCCGACTCGAACTGAGTGCCTTGATCCGTTGTCAGAGTCTTAGGACAACCAAATCTGGCAATCCAATTGGTCCAAAACGCCGTCGCGACAGTTTCAGCCGATATGTCCCTGAGCGGAACAGCTTCTGGCCAGCGTGAAAATCGATCAATCATTGTCAAGCAATACCGAAATCCGTTGACAAGTGGCATAATGACAATGTCGAGGTGAACATGGTCGAAACGGTTGTCTGGAATGTCGATTTTCTCAGGCAAAAATGTGTTATGTTTGTGTATTTTGGCACGCTGGCATGGCAAACAATTCTTTGCCCAAGAAGTCACATCTCCTCGCATCGAAGGCCAAACATACTTTTGGTGTAGATGTTGTAGCGTGGCTCTGCTACCTGGGTGTGATAAACCATGGACCACAGCAAAAATTTTGTAGCGTAGTTTTTTGGGCACGTAAGGACGCACATGCCCAGTAGAGACGTCACAGTAAATCGAGTTATCATCAAAATGAACAATTTGAAGCTTTAGTGACGTACTTCCTTGTAGCAGTGTTATAAGCTCCTCATCATCAGCTTGCGCGGCTGCAAGCTCTGGATAGCTTACGGCGGAAGGCATCGAAATAGCATTAAGGCGAGACAACGCGTCCGCCACGGTGTTGTCCGTTCCAGATACGTGCAAAATTGTGGTTGAAAATTGAGATATAAAATCTAAATGTCGAAGCTGGCGAGGTGTTGCTTTTTCGGGTTTCTGCTTGAAGGCATGTATTAGTGGCTTGTGATCTGTCTTAATTACAAAGGCTCGAGCCTCCAGCATGTGTTTAAAATAACGTATGGCGTCGTAGATAGCTAGGAGCTCGCGATCATACGTGCTATAATGTTGCTCAGTATGACTTAGCTTACGTGAAAAAAATCCCAGTGGCTGCCAAGCGTCATTGCAAAATTGCTCTAAAGCTGCGCCAATTGCTGCGTCTGAAGCATCACACACTAAGGCTAGTTTCGCATCAGGTACAGGGTGTGCAAGTAATGTGGCTTCGGCTAAGCTGCGTTTACAATTTTCAAATGCCTGAATCGCTTCAGAAGTCCAGTTAACTTTGCGCTTGTCGTTTTTTCGCATGTTGCGAGTGTATTCATTAAGCTGCGCTTGTAGCTCTGAGGCGTGAGGAATACATCGACGGTAGTAGTTGATGAAACCAAGAAATCTGCTGAGGTCACACACTGTGTCTGGCTGTTTGTAATTCGCTACGGCTGCTATGCGATCCAAGGGTGGTCGTAGTCCGTCGGCATTGATGACGTAGCCGAGAAATACTACTTCTTTTTTTTAAACAAAAATAGCAACTATTTTTAATAAAATTAATATTGGTACTTATGCAGTACTACCCACTGAACCATAAGCGAAGGTTTTGCGTAAGGTGAGAGTTTTGCGAACGTTTTTGGGCAGAATTTATTTCTTAATTTTTGATTTTTTATTGCCATTTTTATTATATAAGTGCTGGCTATAGAGATTAAATTCGTGAAAACTTTTCCCATGAACTTCTTTTTCGAAATTCATAAAAAACTTATTTAGGGCTAGTTTTTCAGTGCGGGTTTAAACTCTAGTCAAATTAAACTAAGCTTAACTCACCAAAAAGGTACGTTAAAAGTCGGTTTAACTAAATATTGTAGCATTCGTTTAAGTTGAATTGACTTAAATTATCATATGATGTGCTTTTTTTTGCTTAAACCGAGTTTAAACGTCCAATTTTGGTGAGTTAACTTCGGTTTAATTTGACTAGAGTTTAAACCCGCACTGAAAAACTGGCCCTTAGAGTCGAAAAATAATTTGTTATGATTTTAGTAGGTAAAAATGCCTCGAAAATTAACCATTAAGGCGAAGCTTTTTACACCTCGTTCTGCGATTGAAATCTGCTGGATGAAATCTGAAAAACCACAATTTTTTTCGCCATTGCTCAACTCAATTATGAAAAAAACGGCTACTCACTTAGCTGTTACTTACTGAATAGTTGGCAACACTTTTGTTTTGACAAAGCCTATTGACAAAGTCTGTCAATAAATTAAATTAAGGGGGAGATACCCCTGGACAGGGTGAAATTAGATTAATAATTTTTTTCAAGTTGATAACATATAATTGGATAATTTTCTTATTTTGCTATATTTTTTGTAAATGGTGGGTATGCAGAGTATCTCCTGTAGCTGTCAAATTTGTCCCACTTATATGAAACAAAAGAGGTTTTTTTCTTCGAGTACTGATATTTTGAAGGGAAGAATAATCCTGTAATATAATAAAAAAAGTTAAAAATTAAAATTTATATTGGATGTTTAATCAAAGGTCCAGATTCGACTATATTTTCAACAGTTTTGACTCCAAAAAAATTATTTTTTCACATGATATCTTTCAACTTGTAGGTACATCCTTCGGGTTAAGTTACATCCGAGCTGTACAAGCTGCTTTTGTCTTGGAGAGACTTTTTCGGTTCTGCTTCGCTACACGTGCCTTATCGGTATTTCCGGCGAAAACTTTGCAATAGGTGCCAATAATTATACCCAGTTCGTTCAAAAGCTTCAAATTTTGAAACCCAGGCCTATCGATCCTGACTCACCAAAACTTATGTTGTGCTTGCATACATAACAAATTAAAAATTCTGATAGTGCAGTAAAAACTTCGAAGAATTCAATAATGCTGTAGCCATGCAAAGGATTTGTGCGAATATGGTCACTACAAGCAGTGTATAATTTTGTTTAACCCTATTCACGTCACGCTGTGTCTTTGGGTCACTATGCAATTTCAAACCAATATAAATGACTTAAAACTTGTTTTAAAGAAAAATTCGAAAAAACATTTGAATTTTTTCCGAAACTATGAGGTATCTCCCCCCTTAGAGGAAAATAATTTTGTTTTTGTACTCACATCACATGTTGACAGAATCTATTAGATTTTACTTATTCCGTACACAAACACACTAAAAAATAAGAACTTGGCAACGCAACTTTACTCTATACTCAACTAGCTGTAGACTTTGTTGTTGTTTTCACATACAAATTTTGAAATAAGCGACATGAATCGGTCGCAATAAGCTGGCGAATCGAACGCAGCAGCTGATATTGTTTTTTGCTTGGTCTATTGCAACAAGAATATTTTAAATTAAAAATAATTTTTGGCCCGCTGCATGGATTGAACTCATGCCCGTCGGCTGATAGTTTAATACATTAACTATCAAACCGAAAACAATTTTTTAAAAATATCGCTGATTCAATATTAAGTATTAATTAAAGCTTTTTCGCAGTAGATCACAATAATTTGATCAATTGTAGAAATGTGTATTGGCTAGGCTTGGGTAGTTCATGAAATTGTACGATTCCCACTCATGAACGATGTGAACTAGTTCAGTGTTTCTCGTTCTTTTAGTTAATTTTAGTTCAATTGATTTTTGAACGAGTAGGCACAAAACGAACTAGAGCAAAAATAACTAAAATTTTAATGTTAAATCATTACATCTACGTTACATTAAGTTGGCAATGCTTTTTCCATCAGCTGTATCATTTATTTTTGCTTGGAAATAATTTCTGACTTTTGCAGCAATCTGCAATTTGTTTTCATATATTTTGTTAAATTTGAGTAAAATAGTATTTTATAATGTTTTCTGCGAAAGCATTTTATAATTTTAACAACGAAAGTGAAAGTAAAAGTGAAAGTGAACCCAAAATTGCTCACTTGTAGTTTTCTTTGTGCTGAACACATTTTAAATATTGTTAATATATGTTTTTATTATAATTTTTTATATAATAATGTTAAATATGCTTATGAAAATGTTTCTTCACAGCAACTTCCATTTAACATTTTGTGGACGATGGCAATTTGTTTATCGTCGTTTTTTGACGTTCCGCTTCGGGTAATTTTCTTACAGCAAATGGTACTGCTGTTACGTCTTCGTTCATTACTGAATCAGCTGCTCTCGTTTATTGTAGAATAAACGATTTACATCAAGCAAAAACAGCTTTTGAACGTAGTCTTCGTGAAATACACGTTTCGTTCGTTTTACAGCAAGATGCTATTAATGATGTTTGTATATTTATTCCCTACAACTGAACAGTGGGCTTTAAGGTAGGGCCGGTGAGGGTTAATATATATGATAAACACCCATTATTTTTGTAAAAGGAACATTTTTCCCTTGAGGACCTATTCCCTCCGACCACTCCTTACGGGTGCTCCCATACAAAACGTAAATTTTAATTTTGTCACACGGATTATAATGCCCGTAAGGAGGCATGGTAGACATAGAAAATTATACATATTCTTGATCAGCATAACCACCCGAGGCGATTTAGCCATGTCTGTATGTTTGTCCGTATGTACTTTATTAGTATTTACATTAAAAGAACAAATTGAGTACTCTCGAGTTGCTTAATACTTAAAAAAATACGAACTCTTTTTACTACACGATCGTTAATTATGTTGTGTTGTTTTTTTTGTGTTTGCATAGCGCGAAGGAAAAACTAACAATTTACCAAAAGTACGTTTTCTAAGTGACAAGAAAATATAATAATGAAATATAATAAAACTTACTGGTGTGAAGACAAACGTGTGTTTTTTAGTTTACTTTAAAAGAACAAATTGAGTACTCTCGAGTTGCTTAATACTTAAAAAAATACGAACTCTTTTTACTACACGATCGTTAATTATGTTGTTATTTTAAAGTTTTGAATTTAAAGATAATTTTAATCGAAAAAACGCTTCTAAATTATCAAATCGTGTGTCCAGTGACGCACCTGTGTTTTTTGTTCAAATGAGTTTCAGAAATGAATAATAAATTCTTCTTTTTTGCATTCTTAAAATGAATTCAATATCTTAATATCTTTTTCTACAAATCATCGATATGTAATAACAAATAATATTATGCAATAATAAAATTTATAATTAAAAAATGCTATTTTTTTACTCATTTCGCAACTCTCAAAAGGTTCGTTTTCTAAAAGCAATTCAGTCCGGCTATTGACGTAAGAAATGTTGATTTCTGAGTGCCGAAAAATAACTTTTCTATGAAACAAATCATCGATATGTAATAACAAATAATATTATGCAATAATAAATTTATAATTAAAAAATGTGATTTTTTTACTCATTTCGCAACTCTCAAAAGGTTCGTTTTCTAAAAGCAATTCAGTCCGGCTATTGATACAAGAAATGTTGATTTCCGAGTGCCGAAAAATCACTTTTCTATCGTTCTCTTTTTAAGTAATTTCCGAAGAAAAAAGTAAAATGTATGTTTTTTTTTAACTCATTTCCGAACAAAAAAGGTTAATTTTGACGTAGAATACGTCATTCTCGGAGGTAAGTAGGGTGGTTGATAGTGATCAGGTGTCGGTATTTACATTACTTTTTGAGCCTTTGGTGGGCCTAAAGTACTGATCGTACAATGTTGATGTTAGCACTTGTTGGTCTGCTTGATCCTCAATGCGACAAAAATTCATGTTAGAACTCTCTAACTTATATAAATTTTACACAATTACATGAAATATAAAGCCAACATTTGATGTTTTTGTTTGCTTAAACTTGCTACCTATTTATCGACCGTTTCCGGTTTTATCGACAAAACCATAAAATTTGTATAGGAGCCCCACTAAGGAGTGGTCGGAGGGAATAGGTGTCAAAGGCAAAAATGTTCCTTTTGCAAAAGTAATGGGGGTCGGTGATACATATTTACCCTCTCCGGCACTCTTTTAAAGGTCATATGCTCAGGTGTATGGAATAAATATTTTGCTAAATAGTTTTTAAAAAAGATGTCATCAAAAGCGAATTGACTAATTCTACGTCTTGTGTTACGACATAGTCGAAACTACTGTATCTTTTTTTAGTGACATTTTAGTCCGACGAATGATACAAAAAAGGTTCAGTGCCGAAATTGAACGTTTCTACCCGAAATGGTTCATAAATGAATTCGAAACCGGTAGTTTTGTTTCACAGGGTAGAATTATATTTCGAGTTTTTCTTTCAGTCTTTTTAACACATGTTTTATATCTTTTAATGATTATTTCTATATTTGTACTCAATAGACATGGGTAACGCAGCAAAATATGCTGCGCTGCTACAACAACCCCAGCGCAGTTTACTGTATCAGCGAAATGCGCTAACGCAATTGCGCCATGAAGCATTTTGAAATGCTATGATATCTGTATCATCAAGACCAGCGCAGGCTGTTTTTGATTTGGATAGCGCGATGCGTTATGTGGTCAATTTGTTGAATGCGCTGAGCTTTGTGGTGAAGTAGCAAGTTGGGCTAAGCGCATATTGTCTTCACTTATTAAAAAAAATGAAATTAATTAGAAAATCCTGAAACAATTTATCTATCGAAAGACTCATGTTGCTTATGAATTAATTTAATTATTCAATTAATATGAAGTATTACTGAACATATAGCGTATTTTTAGCATTAACCAAAAATGAAAAAAATTTATACTTCAAGCATGACTGCATGCTGTTCAACGTGAGTATTAGATATCAAACAATATGTACATACACATTTCTGGTATGCAAGACAAGTTGGAAGTTGGATGTTAGTTTCATTTCATGTACCTTAAAAGCAATGAAAATCTATAGAAAAAACTGTACATGAAGCAAATACAATTTCCTGCGATTTTGGGTTACTGCGCTATTTTTGAGCTTTTTTTTTAGCGCAATATTTAGCTTTAGCGCAAAACAAAAAGTAGCACTGCTCATCATATGAAAAAGATAAAAAAATTAAAATGTAATTAATTTTTCCAGGGACCGCATATAACGATTATCGCTATCAATCAATCCTTTTATAACAATTATTTTTTTGTCGTTATTTTTTCGATCAGAAACAAAAATTATTTTTAGTCGTTTTTTTCAATCAGAAAAAAAAATCATTTTGTGACTATTATTTTTTCGATCAGAAATAAAAGTTACTTTTGATCGATATTTTTAAGACCAGAAATAAAAATCAATCATTGATCGATATTTTTTCGATCAGATTAAAAAAATTATTTTTTGATCTATATTAAATCGATCAAAAAAGTAACATGCATATAAAGATATAAATTATAATAAAATGAAAACTTAAAAAAGCGCTATAACTCGAAAACAAAAGAAGATAGAAAAAAATAAAAGTGGTTTTGTCTTTTCTAAAGAGGGTGGGTGGCATCGAAATCTCGACGCGCAGGTAGAGGGGTTAGTCGATATGATAACCTTAAAAATTAGAAAAAACGCCATATCTTGAAAATGAAACAAGATGGGACACTATTTATATTTTTTACTTCTATTTTCTACAGCTATTTTCTGCTAATATTTTCTTTAGTGTTCTAGTACTATTTTCCATCAATATTTTCTACTACCATTTTTTGCAACCATTTCATGCTACCAGTTTGTCTACTAATACTACTAATATTTTCTTGTCTAAGGTCTTATTCAAATTCTTGTCTTGGTCCTTATTCTAATCCTTGTCCTAATCCTTGACCAAATCTTTGCCTGATCTAATCCTTGTCCAAGTACTAATCCAAATCCTTTTCCAAATCCATGTCTAAGATCTTGTCCTTATCTTCGTCAAAATCGTTGTTCAAATCCTTGTCCAAGACGACTAGCTAACTTGGTAACGTGGGTTCGAAGCAATAACTTCTTTCTTTTAACTCAAATCAGTTTTATTTGTAAATATTGATTTGATTGAAATTTCAATCGATATTATTTCAATCTTGAAATAATTTTTATTTCTGATTAGAAAAATATAGATCATTGATTCATTTCTATTTCTGATCGAAAAAATAACAATCAGTAATAATTTTTGCTGATTGGAAAAAATTCCATTAAAAAATAACTTTTATTTCTGCTTGAAAAAAATATCGATCAAGAAATGATTTTTATTTCAGATCGAAAAATAACGATCACAAAATGATTTTTATTTCTAATCGAAAAAAAATAACGATAACATATAATTTATATTTATGATTGAAAATATAACGATCAAATAAATAATTTTTATTTCAGATCGAAAAAATAAGGATCAAAAATAATTTTAATATATGATCGAAATAAGAATCGATCACAAATAATTGAATGAAGATGATTTCTTTCTTAAAAATCATGAAAAATAAATTATGCCAAAAACGGAATCTCTGACTCACTAACTTGATATTGCTATTTTAAAAATTATTTTACATCTTTTTATATATGATCTTTTGATGTAAAAATTAAAAAATAACCGTTATTTTCTATCCTTGAATTTTTCATATTTTTATTAAAATCATATTCAATATAATAATAATGGCAGATAAAATATATTCTGTTCATAAAATAACATTTTATATTAAGTAGTGAATAAATTAATAGAAAAAAGTAAAAATATATAAACGAAAATACTTAAGATGCGTCATTTAGATTATAGTTAAAAAAACAACTTGAGATTGGTAACCTGGAAAAAAATGCTACGCTGCTACACTAACGCAAGCTCAGTTCACTGTAGCAGCGTAATACTTTAACGCAATTGCGTTATGAAGCAGTTTTAAATATTATGATACCTGTATTATCAACATATTTATCTACGCAAGCTGTTTTTGAATTGCGTTATGTGGGCAATTTCTTGAATGCGGTGAGTTTTTAGAGTGCGCTTCAAACAAAACTAAAACAACAAAGGATTCTGGCATTGCAGCAAGTTTAAAGTTTGATTCAAGTTTGTTTTTACTCTTAACATCGAACACGTTCGACAAATTTAAAAAACCATTGCGTGATCGGCAATCTCCAACTCACACGGTGATTGGCAATCAAACAATCTAATCGTTTTGTTGTTGCTTTCAATGTGAAACTATCCAAAGCTCTGAGAGCCGGAGCGGATGAACACAGGTAGCAGCAATCTAAATTTGTTCATTTTGAGATTGCTGAACATGTCGGCAATCAGCAATCTGAATAGTGTTGCTAGGTTACGAAATAAAATTTTCAAAGAAATGCAAAATTATGATTGGCGTGTCGTGTGAGCTACCAACAATCAGCATGTGAAAGAGAGTAAGAAAAGTTCATTGATTGCCAATCAAGCAATCCCGTGTGAGTTGGCCACAAAGCATCATCACAATCAAACACACTTCATATGCTTAACAGCATCTTCTTCGACCTTGTTCGCTTCGAACATTTTATCCCTATGTTTAAGGCGACATAAAACTTTTGCAATTTTGGCTCGCTGCAAAAATATTTTCTCATTTTTCTTTAAGCGTCATTTGTATTATTGCGCTATTGCGTTACATTTTTTAAAAGAAGTGAATTAGCGCAGTAACGCATTTAAGTGCTTCAACGCAATAGCGTAACGCAGCGCAGCATTACCCATGTCTAGTACTTAACCCTTCGAGCCACACCCTTACTCCAGTAACATAGAGCCACATGGGAGTATGTCATCGCCCCAAGTCAAAAAATCGTTGTAAATCCAGAATTTTGGCTCATTCCACCAGTTTTCGCCCAATTTAAATTAAAAAAAAGTCACTTTGTTTTTTGTGTTAAAGTAGGTAACAAAAAACATTTTTTTAATTTTTTATTTTTAACCGTTAACCAGTGGTGGATTTAATAGTTTACGGTTTCATTTATATCTCCGATCCTGTAATTGGTATTGACTTAATTTAAAAACTGTTTGACAGATAACAAATTGACGCAACTTCTAATATAAAATCGAAGTTCGTAAACTTATTCTGAATAAATAATAAAGTTCACCAAACTTATGCTAAACATTTTTTTTTTGTTTTCGATTTTCAAACAAAATCGTTGATTTTCAACAACAACAAACAGGGTTGCAAGATCTAAAATTTTTTTACAGTTTCTTCCTCTATTACCTTTTAACAAGATAAGTTGAAAAAATTAATGAAAATGTGTAAATATTTTTACTGCTTTGAAAGTATGGATTTATGAGAAATGGCACAACTTCAGGACCCTGTATCGGCAAAAGTGCACATTTTAAAATTCAAATTTTTTTCTATTTTAATTTTATGTTTTGGCAACACACTGAAAAAAAATTGGAAGGTGTTTTGCCTTGTATTTGAAAAATGATATTTTGAAAATTATGGCATAACTCAAATAATTGAAAAAAGCAAGAGTTTTAGGTGCATCTATATCAAATAGTACAAAAGCAAAAGTTTAATAAATCAACGTAGACATTGTTGAACTCACATTTAAAATAGTCCCCCAATTTGGAGAGACTGCTTTAATATATCTGTGGCAATATGACAGAGTAGCTTAAGTCGACATAAGCGAAAAACTGAAATTCTACATTTTATTATTAACCATTTCAAGGTGCACAATTGTGTCCTACCCTTGTTTAAATCCGAATCTTAAAAAGAAAGTTATGCCGATTTTTCTAATGACCATACACAAATTTTACATATAAAAATGAGAAAAAGGATTTTTAAAAATGTAAATAACTCACAACTATATTTTTGGACTTAAGCTACTCTGTCTTATTGCCACAGATATGTTGGACTTATGAAGTTTTAAAAATTGGGTTTAAATTTAAATTGAAGAAAATGTCTTCCATTGTTGACCCCGTATCTCAAAAAATGCACATTTAAAAGTAATGAAAATCAACATAAATATTGTATAGATGTATTGTTGTAAAAATTTTACTAATTTCGAGAGGGTGTTCCAGTTTTTTTTGATAAATGCGTTTATATAAACTCTGTTATAAATGAAATAAAAAATAATTTTAAAAAAATACATGCTTATAAATTTTTCTTTAGAAGTTGTTTATATTTGTTTTCCATCATTTTAGTTTATTTTATGATATTCCTTTTTTGCTAGGCCGGCTTAAAATAGACTCTACTTCCCATATATTTGAACCTGACATGAATCTAGTCTCAATTTTTGATGTACTGACTGGTATAAAGCTATGTTTTTGTCTCGTTTTTTAATCAAAATAAACTAAACTTAAAAGGTCAAAGATTTTTCTCGCAGAGTTTTTTTATTTTGTAAGTTTTAAAGTTCGTTTAAAGTTAAAGTTAAACCTTTAAAAATTGTGTTTCATTGAACACATTTTAAGCATTTTAAACGTTTTTGTATTAAACAAAAATAATTTAAACCATGATCCAATAAGTCCCGAGACTAACTAACGAAATATCGGTGGCACCTCTAACAAAATATCGATAGTTTCAGTTTTATACCTTCAAACAATACGTAAAATATTGTATTACATTCTAACTAATTATTACATTAATTATCTGATCAATGGCTTCAAAAGTGTTATTCGGTGTTCAAAGTGTTCGGACTCTGCTCCGTCGAAAGCAACAATTTGCCGATGGTATGCTGAGTTTAAACTTGGTCGTACAGACACAAATGATGCTGAACGTTCAGGACGCCCAAATGAGGTAGTTGTTCCACAAAACATTAAAAGTACACAAAATGGTATTAGTGGACCGTAAAGAGAAGGTGCGCGCGGCAGCTGAGGCTCTGAGGGAGGAACAGGAACATTTGTCGATGAGAAAACAGCTTTCCAAATGGGTACCGCGTTTTCTTACACCGGACCAAAAATAACAACGTGTCGATGATTCGATGAGCTATTTGGCACTGTTGCACAAAGAAGAGGCATTAATTTTTGCGTCGGTATGTGACAATGGATGAAACATGGATCCACCATTACACACTGGAATCAAAACGCCCGTCAAACTGAGTGGAGAGCAACCAAGGAAAGCAGGTCTAAGCGACCAAAAACACAACAGTCGGCTGGAAAGGTTATACAACTGTATTTTAGGGTGAGCACGGAATTTTGTTTATCGACTATATAGAAAAGGGGAAAATAATCAACAGCGATTATTATAAATCATTGTTTGAGCGTTTGAATGAAAAATCGGAACCATTTGAAGAAGAAAAAATTATTTTTTACCAAGGCAATGCACCGTGTCACAAATCGATTTAAAATTTATTTTAAAATCGATATTTTAACAAAAAAATACGTATATATGATAAAACTTATTTATATATTAACATATAAGTGCAATTTAAGTACTAAAAATTAATTAATTCAAAATTGAATACAATAGTTATTACTTAAATTGCAATATTAAAAAACAAGCAATATTTTTCAGCGCTTGTAAGGCAGCTAGAGGCCAATTCAAACTTTTTTTTATTTTTCTTCCAATTGAAATTTGGGCAGATCTAAACAGAAAAAAAATTACAGAAATGAAGAGCAACATCCAAGCAAAAGGCGATGATTTTTTTCGGTTAACTACAAGTAATATATAAAGAAGCAGGCCATGATATCATTCTGCTTATGTCGAAGGCAGCACAATTGTAGCCAACAACCTGCAAACACAGTTTACACCACAACCTACAATTTACCTACAACACAGACAAGAACTAAAGCATTGCCAACAACACGAAAAGTACAAAAAATGCATGAAATCTTAAAAGAAAATACAGAAAACTTCCCTAATGTTTGATATGGCAGTGCCACGTTTGATACTGCTTGTGTATAACAGTTTGAGTGTAAGTAGCAAACATAACTTGTCAAATGAGCTAACGATAAGCTGTGTTCGAAATACATATCTCAACTTCAATCCAACATCATTCGCATAGTCATCGTTCGTTGAAGTCTTCGTTAGAAATACATAATGAAGCAATTAATTCTAAAAACTTCATTGATAAACTGCAGGAACAGAGTGCAATTCATTGCTCGAATTAACCCTTCGTGGGATTTTGGCCACTACGACCCCCTCCCAAAGTTACCATGTATTCCAGGAACATTTAGTTCTGCGTCTTTTACGGGTTCGATCATTAAAATCGGGCCAGTGGTTACCGAGATCTAAGGATTTACTTTTACTGCCTACGAGAAAGGTCCCTAAAGTCCCCTGGGACATAGTATGAAAATTAAGCAAATTAACGTTATTACTTCGTGGAATTCATTGTTTTATGGCTCAAAATTGCAGCTGCGTTTAGTTTCAAGGTAAAATAAATATTTTTGCTATTGGGTTTTCCAAGAAATGAGCAGGGGGAGGTATAAGTTTACTTATTTTATTGCTTTGTTCATCCCTGATGCATTTGTCTTATACCTGCGTGCCTACCTGAATGTTGGGGAAAAAAAAGGTATATAAACCAGTTGCTTCAAGAATATTCAACAGTTGTGTACTAACTTTTGAATTGAATTGAGCTAAAGAAAAATGTGCGAAGCAAATATCAATAGCAATTGATGATATTTGGCTCATGCTGCAAGCTGATTTGGCAAGTCGGTACGAATCACATGATGCTCTAACAGTAGATGAACAACTGTTTCCATATAGAAGACGGACATCATTTACACAGTACATTCCATCAAAGCCTGCAAAATATGGAATAAAGGTGTGGTGGATATGTGATGCAAAAACCAAATATTCGCTTAAAGGTATCATATACTCTGGAAAAGCACCAGGACAGGAGCGTGAAACCCAGCTGGGCTACAAAGTGAAAATGAAGCTCGCGCAGAAATACTTATTTACTGGCCGCATTGTGTATGCAGACAACTTCTTTTCGTCTCTTGAATTGGCTGAAAACTTGATTACCCAAAGAACAGCATATGTTGGTACCTTACGCACAAATAAAGCTTGTATTCCCAGTGAGTTTAGGAAGAATCGCAATCGCCCAATCGATAGTACATTGTTCGGCTACCATGACAACAACGTTGCGCTATGCTCATATGTGCCGAAGAAAAATAAAGCAGTGGTACTCATTTCAACTGCACATTATACAAACGCCATCGAAGGAGCACATAAAAAACCAATGGCCATTGTGGATAACAACAAAAATAGAGCTGGAGTGGACACGATGGACCAAATGCTAGGTACATACATGTGTAAAAGAGGTACTAAACGCTGGCCACTGGCCATGTTTTATAATATTGTGGACGTTGCTGCATTGGCGTCATTTATCGCCTATAATGACCTCAATCCGAGCCAGAAAAGCGACAGGAGGCGGTCGTTCTTATACAAATTAGTTCAGCAGTTGGCTACTCCCGAAATCGAAGAAAGTTCGCTCAATAATCGTATAACCCGCTACCCCCATATCAAGAGAGCTATGATGGACTACAACGTCATACCACTAGAAGAGCGCATTGCAAGCGAAGCACCACCAATCCAACACAGGGATCAACGGAAAACTTGTTATTTATGTCAACATTACAACAACAGGCAACGTTAAACAAGATTTGCATGCTGCGATTGCAGGAAGTTGGTTTGTATGGAGCATTCAGAGCAGATGCACCGTTGCATGCCGTGCAAAACGTCCAGGATTCAGCGAGCAGAACAATAAAATAATATTAGATTTAGACTCTATCTCAATAAAAATAATTAATATTTAATTTAAAACCAAAATTTGCCCGTGTTCAATCATTTTTAGTGCATTTTATAGGCAATTTTCATATTATGTCCCAGCGGACCTTAGGGACCTTTGACGTATAATTTACTTAGGGTCCCACGAAGGGTTAAAAATACCCTACGAAAGCAAATTTTTAGGTCTGTTCCCGTACTTTTGTAGCAAAAACTTGCAAGGTTCAAAATTCAAGAGAGTAAGCAGAAAAATTGTCTCTGAGCAATAAAAATGGTAAAAAGTACGGGAACGCTTTTTAGTAAAAACTTGCAACTGTTGGACAAACATTTGGCTAATTAAACGAAAAAATAGTTTTGAAGATTTCGACAATGTCTGATAAATTAGCTGCACTAATTTATTAAATATATAGCTATATGTACCTGGCGAATAATTAACTTGAATATTTGTCTTTTTATTTTAAATTTTTAGCTCAAATTTATACTTGATGCACTTGTCCATCGTTTTTTTTATTCTAGCGAAAATTTTGACATTTCTGCCAAATTCGTGTAGTAAAAACTTGCAAGGAGGGGAAATGTTTTACTCTCTCATTGTTGCTCACTTTGATAAGTTTTTGGTGTACGGGAACGCAATTTAGTAAAAACTTGTGCAAGTTTTTGAAAGTTTTCACAAAGTTTTCACAAGGGAACAGACCTTATATTTCTTTATTTAGAATGTTCGTCTGTGTGTAAAATATAAACTATAATCAAATCAATATTAACAAATATCAACTGTGAAGTTTTACTAAAAATAAAACAATAATCGAAAGTCCACTTCTGGATCATCAGATTAACAGACAGAAGCTCTAATCAGCTCGAAAGCTCGGTTTTCGTTTAATAGAATAAGGGCCGTTTATTCACTCTAAGTTAAAAATCTTTAGTCTCGGTCATGGTAGAATTATAAGGTAGGGCCGACTCGGAGAAGAATGGAGTGGAAAGCAGCGAAAAAGGGGGCTAGTTGTCAAAATCAGCTGTTCATATCGAGTTTCTTTATGTTCATGTTTCGCAGTTGATTTTAGGTTAAACTTTTTACAAGCTTTTTTCAAATTTAACACTTCCGCGGCATTTTAAAGATTTATTTACAATGTTTTTACAATATTTCCACTCAAATTAACACAAACTTAACACACGTGTCCGCACTATTTACAAATTGAAAACATGATATTTCTTTTTTCAATTGACATTTCCACCAACTTCGTCATTTTGACAACTACCCGACCTTTTCACTATCCACTATTCGTTGACGCGTGAGGACACTGAGCGACCCGGCCCTACCTTATAATTCTACCATGGTCTCGGTTAAATTTAACTGGCAGTTAAAAATAACTCCGGAATTAAAATACACATTTACAAATTAGTTTTATTCACCCTCATTTAAAACGCCCAGTTAAGAAACGTCAGTTACATTTTAATTTCAATTAAGAATTTGGTTTTACTGTTAACACAGATGACAGTTAGATTTCGCTTATTGTAATCAAATAAATTTATTATTTTAAAATTGACAAAAAAGTTCAGCAAATTTCAGCGCTGCCGAAGAGGATATGATTATTGAATGCCTTTTACTGCGACAGGCTGTCTTGGAGCGTTCAGCAAACAATTTTTGGTTGATATTTTTTAACTTTTATTTTGTTAAGGCACGGTTGGCAAAAGTTCTGCGTGAGAAATATGGCAACGCAAAAGCCAAGTTACGCAAAATATTTGCTGCGGAAAAGGCAAGTCGCAAAGCCTCTGTTAGAGGTAAAGGCATGGCCGAATGGTAACCCAGCTATAACTAGCACAGACCATTGAAATGTCCATAAGTGGTACTGCGCCAAATTGGGACGATGATGACGACAACAGTGGTTTCTGTCCTCGACATTTGAATATAAGTACAACGATGCTGTGCAATTGCGAGAGCCTTTTTTAATAATGTGCGAGACTAAGGATATACTCACGGCGGTATAATCAGATATAGCAACTTTCATGGAACCCAGAGTGTAAAATCGCAAAGCAATCAGGATTTGAGCGATTGGACGTATATAGTGAGATCTAATGAAGCAAAGATTAAACTAATTAAACCTGTTGAAGACATATTTCTTAGGTTAAAATTTACGTTTTTTTTGGATATGGACAAGATATTGTTTAATCTTGCAGCATTTGAACAACAGTTCCTTTCGACAAACTAAAACGACAGATGAAGTCTTTGTTATCCATCAATGCTATCAAAAGAGAAAAATCAAAAAAATTGCCTAACTGTGAATAAAAAATACAATATCATTATTTTCCCTTAATTGCGGATTAAATGTTAACTTTGAGTAAATAAAACGGCCATAAGATACTACAGTTTTATAATAATATATGATTTCATAACTTGTAGACTCATCAGATGTTCAGATATAATAATAATATTAGCTGATTTCCTAATTTTCTAGAAATTGCCAATAATTACTTATTGACCCTTTAATTGAATAATTGCTTAAAGACGTATTTTAAATATTTGTTCACCTTTCTGAATATAAAGATTTATCTTCAAACCGGAAACACTTTTTCTACAGAAAATATTCGCTTAAAATATTTGTTTTACTTACGGATTGATTCATGTCCTTATTCTTAACAATTAGTTCACTCTTTGTTTGTATCTCAAATTGTTCGCTCTCAACAGTTAATATTACTTTTAACTTTTGCTCAGTAACATTTGAAATTAACAAATTATCGTTTTTATGAATGGCATCATTGATTTTTTTACTTTCTGCTTTAAAGAAGCTTGAAAATTTGTTTCCGCTTAAGTTGACTGGGAAATGGGGAATTAAATTAATCTTATCCCACACAATAACTGAGCTTGGTCGGCCAGTCGAACGGCAACTCATTTGAATGGAATCACTGTTTGAAACATTTACATTCGATGATGCTTCGATTATTTTAGGTACCGCTACAATTAATGAAGATATTTAATAAAATTTAACAAATTATTTTTATACACTACCAAATACTCTTATATCCACTGAAATAGATAAGTTGCCTCCATCGTTTAGTGCCAAGCAAGTGTATCTCCCCTCATCAGCTGTTCGAACATCCTCAATTCGCAATGTGTTATCTAATAAAATCCTGAATCTGCCCTCAGGAAAGGATTTCCCGTCACGAACCCATGTAGATATTGGTTTTGGATCTCCTTCTATTTCGCAAGGTATATCTATTCTATCACTTTCAATCACTTCTGTATTGGATGGACCTCGAATAACTCTTGGTGGCGTGAGTATACTCAAGGTGGCAGCATTGGAATTTTTAATACCAGCCATATTTTGTGCTAAGCACTCATACTCACCATAGTCACTATATAGTATATTGGATATTAATAAGGATCCATTACCAACCAATGAGAACCTTTAATGATATAAAAATATATATGAAAATCTTAGAATATTTCGCTTTTCATATAAGACCTATTTATTATTACATATGATTTTAGTATTACTAACAGGTTAACCAATTAAAAACAATTAAATCAATAAATGTATATAAAACTAGCGAGCGATTGCTACACCCGTCAAGTATATTGAACAATAATAAGTAAATACTAAACTTTTATTACTCATTTAGTCTGCACCACCCGCATGGGGTACTGTCCGTTACAGTATTCTTACCACTTTCAGGTGGCGAACCCATTCTGAGTTACAATGTTATGTTACTTTAATTTTCATAGCTATTCTGAATCGAAAATTTGGATTATATGGATGAAGCCACTCCTCTTTTCCAATGCCCATGCCAGTTTATCAGAAGTATCTGGTATTATCTGGCTACTTAGTAACTTCTTACTATGAGACATTTACTTCCAAAGCTATTCGATATTAAAAACTGTCCTTATAGGGGCGAAGTCATACCCCCTTATCTAATGTTCGCCTTAGTTTTCTAGTCGAAGCGCATCACCAAGTAATAAGTCTATTCTTGGGTTTCAATGTACTGTGACTTTTAATTCCAAAGCTATTCGATATCAAGAATTTGTCTAATTGTCACTAAATTTTGGCAGTCAAAAGACACAACTAAATAGTACGTTCTTACCGAGTTAAATTGATTAGGTAAATATCATTAATTGATTAATAAAATAAATTAAATTGACTTATAGCTCGAGAGTTATACCTTAAATTTGGGCTGCTGAAAAAGTGCCACACCGCGTCCAACGCCCATATATTTTAGCAATGAAACGGCACGTGAAAATCGAATTCGAACATCGAATACCGATGTTCTATATAATTCCAAAAATATTCGATATCGCAGATTTAGGTTGTATGGGAAGAGCCACGCACCATTGACCCATGCCCGTCCCACTATGCCTATAACCATCGCGCAAGAAGAAGCAAGTAGAAGCAATAAGTTGACATTGTTTTATCGCAACCGAACGGAATTGCAGCGCATACGCTCGGAGAGCAGATGTGCGCCTACATCAACACTTTTTGATAATTTTTTGATTTTTTCTTTTCTCCTTAACATTCACGAAGTAATTACGAATAAGCCCGCAGAGTATCCAATTTGGTTCAGTCGTTTTGAAATTTTAATCATTCGAACAAACCTAGATTAATTTCTGTAATATAGACTTAAATCCAAATATATTCGGTACTCAGAATTTGGCTTGTATGGGAGGAGCCACACCTCCTTTTCCAAAACCTGTCGCAGTTTTCCAGTAGAAGGATATCACCAAGTTGCAAATCCATACTGAGTAGCATTGTTGTGTAACATTTAGATCTAAAGATATTCTATATCAAAAATTTTTTGTTTGTGCGGAAACCACGCCCTCTTTTCCAAAGTCCGTCTCAGTTTTCTAGTACATAGACGGACATCACCCAATAGTTACTATTACTATTTTCTTCCATTTTTTTAATTTTTTTAAAACTAACCATTCTCAGTTTTATTGTTATACGACATTTATTTTTTAATTATATGGGCGGTGCCACACCTCCTTGTCCAATGCTTGCTCCATTTTGCTAGTCGAAAGACGCGACTAAATAGTACGCTCTTACCAAGTTTCTTAAGCTTGAAAGTTATACCGAAAATTTGATCTGCTGATTAAGTGGAACGGCACTTGTAAATTGAGGTAGAACACCGAATTCCGATGCTATGCGACCTATAATTTCAAAGCTATTCGCTAGATTTGGTTTGTATGGGAGGTGCCACGCCCCCTTGTCCAATGTTCTGTGAATTTCAAAACCGTCGAGTAACAATTACGAACAAACTCACAGACGAAAGTATCCAATTTGGCCAGTCGTTTTCAAGTTGTAAACATCCGAACAAACCTCGATTCGTTTTTATATATTAACCCTAGGACTTATACTTAACTTTTGTCACGCAGTCTTATACCCGGGTATAGGTGTGGCCAGTAGCTGATTTTTCACTTTTTTCTTAACATTTTCTGGGAAATTTTTTAGTCCGTTAATGTAATTTTGTAGTTGAATATATTACGAATATTTCTAAAACTTACTTATAAGAGGTAAATTATTTTCGGATTTTCGTTCGAATTTCCCAGAATACAAGAATTCTTCAATATTTTTGCTAATGATGTTGAAGACATATTAGCAGGTATAAATGTGCCGATTTTTGTCTCGTTTGGATGAGCAAAACAGCAATAAAACCATAAAAACCTGTCTTTGCGCTAAGGTTTGAAGGTTAAGTTCAGCCAGTTTGGCGAACTTCTTTTCATTCTAGAGATTGCCATTGAAGTGTGAAGATTTTCGGAGTGAACAAATATATATTACTAAAAAATAAAATGTGGCTGGAAGAAAGCAAACTGAATTTTTGTCCGGAAATCAATATTTGAGGTAAATTGAAATACATAACATTATTATATATATGTATACTAGCTTTTCCCGGCGAGCGTTGCTGCACCCTGCAACTATATGGGAACATAATAGGTGTATTCAAAACTTTTCTTAGATTCATAGTTTAACACCACTGTTATTTTCCACTGCCCGTTACAGTTTCCCAGTAGCAGGAGATCACCAAATAGTAACTCCATTTTGAGTTTGTAAGTAAGTATTGCTACTTTTACTTTCAAAGCTATTCGATAATACAAATTTAAACTGTATGGGCGGAGCCACACCCTCTTATATAATGCTCATCCCAGTTTTCTAGTAGATGGACATTACCCTGTTTTAGTACAGTTGCCGACAGTAAGCATACAGACTAAATTACCAAAATGTAGCCCAATCGACGAAAACCGTAGGAATGATAGCATTTTTATAGATTTGTGGGCGGTAAAAGGGGGTGTGACAGAAATTTAAACCATCTCGTACTTGAAAAAAATGTACTGCCAAAATTTCAGCTCTATCGGCTAAGTAATTTAGAAGTTTCCAGCCATCACACAGACAGCGTTTTGCTTTTTGTATACATAAAGAGTGATTTTTTAAGTGCCTGATAACTTTTTTTTTTAAAAAAACGCATAAAATTTGCAAAATCTCATCGGTTCTTTATTTGAAACGTTAGATTGGTCCATGACATTTACTTTTTGAAGATAATTTCATTTAAATGTTGACCGCGGCTGCGTCTTAGGTGGTCCATTCGGAAAGTCCAATTTTGGGCAACTTTTTCGAGCATTTCGGCCGGAATAGCCCGAATTTCTTCGGAAATGTTGTCTTCCAAAGCTGGAATAGTTGCTGGCTTATTTCTGTAGACTTTAGACTTGACGTAGCCCCACAAAAAATAGTCTAAAGGCGTCAAATCGCATGATCTTGGTGGCCAACTTACCGGTCCATTTCTTGAGATTAATTGTTCTCCGAAGTTTTCCCTCAAAATGGCCATAGAATCGCGAGATGTGTGGCATGTAGCGCCATCTTGTTGAAACCACATGTCAACCAAGTTCAGTTCTTCCATTTTTGGCAACAAAAAGTTTGTTAGCATCGAACGATAGCGATCACCATTCACCGTAACGTTGCGTCCAACAGCATCTTTGAAAAAATACGGTCCAATGATTCCACCAGCGTACAAACCACACCAAACAGTGCATTTTTCGGGATGCATGGCCAGTTCTTGAACGGCTTCTGGTTGCTCTTCACTCCAAATGCGGCAATTTTGCTTCTTTACGTAGCCATTCAACCAGAAATGAGCCTCATCGCTGAACAAAATTTGTCGATAAAACACATTTCGAACCGAACACTGATTTTGGTAATAAAATTCAATGATTTGCAAGCGTTGCTCGTTAGTAAGTCTATTCATGATGAAATGTCAAAGCATACTGAGCATCTTTCTCTTTGACACCATGTCTGAAATCCCACGTGATCTGTCAAATACTAATGCATGAAAATCATAACCTCAAAAAAATCACCCTTTAGTTCCTTAAAAAAGTATCGAAATCGTTTAAGTCTACATCAAAAATACTATTATGACTATATTAATATATTCCTTTCGCATGAAACAATCAACAAAAGTCTTCAAAGTTAGTTATATTTTTCCATATATGACACATTCACCTTTGTAAAAAATGGCAAACAAAAAATGGATATAATTAAAATAAAATATTTTAGTTGGTTTTTCTAATAACCGAAATATTTTTTCACTCGCTATTTTATTTTTAATTTTCCCCGTTTTTATCTATGTTTTCCCCGCCTCCCCGTTTTGTACGAAAAATCCCGAAAAAGGGGAAATCCCGTCATCTGGCAGCTCTGTGTTAAAGTAAGACATGAGCAGTGTTGCCAGAAAACTGTTATTCAAAATCATCATTTTCAGATTTAAAATACGTCATTTCAATAAAAAAAAAAGTCAGTAAAATATTGAAGCTGAAAATAGCCATAGGTCCATTTTTTTTTGGCTGCAAGCTGCATAGTCGTTGAATACATTAAAAAATATCACGCCGCTAACAAACACTTGCGATGACAATAAAGTCGATAACATTATCACTTATGTAGGCAGTGTTGCATGTATACTATGCAAGGAGTGTTCCTTATCATCAGAGCTGTAAAAGGATTGAATCATTTCGGAATGCACACACTCTTGTATATTTTTTCAAAATTATAAAAACATAATATTGGAAACAAAAAATTTTGTTCGAAAAATTCTAGGGGTACCCTTGCTTTTTGAATCACAAAAATGGTTTTTAATTTTTTCGTAAATTTACATAACTTTTGCTTACAAATGTTATATTTTTTAAATAGAGTTAAAAATTTTCGAATTTGAATTTAAATTATTTTTACAACAAAACCAAACTTTGAGCCTTTTTGTGAGGAAAATTTCAAAATTTCAGACCTTTTTTAAAAAAAATATTTAAAATATATATACTTAACTAACGGTATTTTTGCAATAAGGTTTTCATAGTACTTTGATGAAGCTTTAAGACAAAAAAAATTTAACAAAATGTATACAAAAGCAGCGGAGATATTTGACTCGAAAGTCGCAAAATTAAATTTCTGATTGTTTTTTTCGTAATTTTGTTTAACGATGTTGCATTAAATATATCGTTGTAGTAAAATTTTTCATAGTTTTCAAGATATGTTCATGTTTTTGATATCAAAATAACGGAACTTTTTTTAATTTTACTAAATTTAAGAAATATTTTATATTTTGTAAATATTTGCACATGTAACCTAAGAAAACAACTAAAAATATGCGATTTTGTAAAAAATTTGTACTACAGCACCATCTGGTGTCCAAGGTGGGTCAAAGAAGATAGTGCTAAAAAACTCATCATACCTGAAAACTACTATATACCAATTTTTATTCTAATCGCATGAGCGGTTTGGGTGTTTTAGGTGGTTTTGTAAAAAATTTGTACTATAGCGCCCTCTGGTGTTCAAGATAGGTCAAAAACGATAGCAGCAGAACACTCAACGGGCCCTTTGCTGTCCTTTGTAAATTCCAAACAATGGCAGGTGCCTTGCGAGTATGAGAATCGCATAGAAGGCCCTTGATAAAAATAAAACATTTTGAAATTTTGATTTTTTTACACTTTTTTCGATTTTTTTTTTCTTTTTTTTTTTTTAAAACCCGAACTGAAAAAATACCTTTCCAACAAAGTATAAATCATCAAAATCGGTTCGGCCGATCTCGAGTTATGGGATTACATCGCATTCGGACACTTTCTTTTATATATATAGACTAGCAAATACCCGCTGCTTCGCCGGCGATAAAAATATTAAATATCATTAAAAACTTTAAATCTTAAAATTTAACTGCCGTATTCATATTGAAGTGGGAAGAGTGTAAATAATGGTTTATGTATTAGATAAATTCAGTGACTTGTTATTTATTTGTCGCAATTTCATCAAGATTTTGATATTTAAAAATCAATAGTTTTCTAAGCCATCTGCACTGAAATAATTGTCATTTTATTATTTTTTTTTTTTATAAATATTTTGAAATCTTTGACAAATTTTCTTGTTTTTATTTTCTTTTTTTTGGAAATTTTTGATATATTTTGAATTTTCTTGACATATTTTCCAAATGTTTGAAATATTTTGAAGAATTTAATTTTTTTTGACAATATTTGTGCTCAAATGAGAGCAAATAATTTAAAAACTGCTTTATGAGAGGTGTGTTATAAACCTTAAAAAAAAAAAAAATTCAATTTCAACCATATTTAAAATCCTCAAACATTTTCAAACACTTTTTGACATTTTGTTTGTTTTTGATACATTTTGAAATAATTTGATACATTTTTGACAATATTTTTTGTGCTCAGAGGTAAGAAAAATATATGACGGCCTTAGAGAATTGTTATTTTAAAATTAAATATATCTTTCGTTTAAGCTGATAAATTTCATCAAAACATTTCAACAAAACATCGACACGGAATTTTTGTCGATGCTTTTGTAAAAGTGGCAGTATATTTACATTCAAAAAGGTGGCAGCATTGGTACCGCACTCAATATATGTTGGTGGTTTTTTTTTTTTTCTTTTTTGTGGACCTTCCCACCGGGAAAAAAGAATCAATTCTCTTCTCCAATATAGATTCTAGAATTGATTATTTTTAACACCCCATCGGGAAAAAGATGCAATTTTATATAAAAAAAGAATCAATTCTCTTCTCCAGTATAGATTAACTACGAAATCAAAGAGAGATAGCCTACATAAGATTTTGTTATTTGTATTAGTATATTTGAATATACTACTACTATACGTCAACGGGGCGGTTGTTAAGAAAAATGTCTACCCAAACATAAAACAAAACAAAGCATACATATTTGTTTTGCATAAATCATAGGTACGCACCATTATAAAACAATTATAAGACCAACGCGTGAAATATGATAAAAATTTAAAAAGAAAAATTCAAGCAAACAAAATTTAAACCATACAAAAATTGAAACAACAGAAATTTTAAATGAAATTTTTGACAATGAAAGCACCGCCCCTGAGTTTTTTTGTTATAAAATTAAATTTCGAGTACATAAAAAAAAACCAAAAATAAATAAATAACTGGTAATTTTAGCCATTGAAAGGACTTTCACCTAGCTTCTTATGATCAATTGTGTTGTGCGTGTTATTAAGTTTTTACACAATTGACCGAGAACCGGACCTACAGGCTTAACGCCGACTCCGAACGGCGATGAACGGAATGTTCTTATTCTCAATTAGCTTTACATGGCATTTTGATTACTCTCTGAGGCTTGCCATTGTCTGCAGAGAGGTGGCGGCCGTACAGAAAAATCATTTTAATTCAAATAATTTTCTGTCGCTGCTGGGTTTCGAACCCGGGTCTCCAGGTTCGTTGACATAGAGGCCACGGACTTTTAACCAACTACGCCACGGACGCCACAATTTCGGGTACATTCACAGTACAGTGTACTGCCAATATAGAAGAATTACATATATAATTATTTTAAATAAAATGTATTAACTTTCGGAAATAAGAAAACAAATCAAAACAGACTGATGCTTTTCTCGCTTATACCAGAATTTGTTTTAGAATCAGTTCGTTTTTCACTTATCAAAAAAAGATACAGTATACCGTGTATACAGTAAAGAAGTGAAACTTCTTCTTTGTATACACTCTTTCTTTTCTAGAATAAGAACGATTTTAGTGTAAAGGCTCGATTATGCAATCGTAAAGCTACGCAACGTAACGTGGCGTAGAGTTCTATCTGGAATAGAACCCATCGCTGCACTAGGGAGAAAACTCAGAGCGTAGCTTTATTGAAAGTTTGAGAGCGAGAGTATGATCGTGAGAAAATCAAGTGTTGCATATTCCGCATATTAAGAGAATAATTTCTTAAAAAGAGATTTTTTTATTTTACATTACTACAATGAGCGATTTTTTTGCCAATGGGAGCTTCAGGTGCATTTATAAATTTGTTTTTCAAAAATTTTTTTTGGCATATTAATAAGGAGTTTCACAGAACAATGTCACAACAATAAATCTACCTCAACTGTAAACTTGATCTTAACTTTCATTTTTATTTCTGCCTTAAAAACTAAAAATCAAAAATTACCGGTTATTTTGTACTCAAAAACTATGGGACAAATTTTAGTTATTATTTTTGCTTTAAAAAAATTAAGCCTTATAAATACTTTTTTGTTCAAAACTTTAAATGTGAAAAGATAACTAAAACTTTCACACACACATTATACTTACTATTATTAATGGTAAATAGTTCGATATAAAATTATATAACTAAGATATGTATAAAATAGTTATCTATTGAAAGAACTTATTCCAATTTTTCTTGCGCACAGTGTCAAGTTGGCGTCATGGAATTGCACAATTATCGCAACTTGCATTTGCGTAAACTTGCATAAACTTTTATCTTATATTCTTTCAGTTCTTCTTTGCTTGTAAAATACATTTTTAATGAAAAATCTATTCAAACAATATTTAAGGATACAAAGTGCATTAACCCACAATATCTAAGATTCAGAGACATAAAGCTTTATGTTTAGAAGTTTAATTGCGTTTCTTCAACGTTAACTATGTCAATTGCCCGAATTTCTATTAGTTGCATTGAGCAAGGTCGTACTGTAGTTACTTTTTTCTCCATACAAACATTTTTGACTCTACACTAATAGTTCGGGTGTAGAATTAAATGCTAAGAAATTTTCGTTTCTACATCATACTACGCTTTATTGTTTACTTTTCATTTTGACATTTCTAGCTACGAACAAAGTATTTTTTACGATCATGACGTCACGCTAGACCAAGTTTGTTTCTTGAATCTTTTGCCATTGTTTCATATTTGTTCACATTTTTAACAAGACTTGACAGAAAGCCATATCGTAAGCTCATATCGTAAGTCTATCGTAATGTAGATGCGCAGATCGTAGAAAATTATTTTTACTATCTGCGCAATCTATTTTTCTATCATTCTTGGGCTTTATTCATAAACATTTTTTCATTCGCTGCTCATGTTTGTAAGGTTTGTGTCTGAACTAAAGAAAATCTCTACAAAAATTAAGAATTCCAATGGATTTGCAATGGCCGCCACATAAAAAAAATGCTGCAAAGGACGCATATGGAGCATGTCTTTGATATTAAACGAAAAGACAAACAAAAAACATGGTTGCGAAAATGGTTATGAATAGCGTTTTCTTGTTTAAAGTTACAATGCCTCTAAAATGTGTTTATGAATAAGGCTGTTATATTTTCCCGCTAGGAGCGCTGTTTATTTTCCCGCTGGGAATCTACAGCAAAAGTAGTTTGATTAATTGGTATGTAGACAACTTTAACATATGAAGACGTTAGCCCAGCATATAGCACGTTGGCTTTATAAAACTGAGATTGCAGATTCGATACTCAGCGTTGACAAAGAAATTTTTTTCAGTCTTTTATACAATGTATATCTCTCTCATTCCATCTACTGTACAACATATATTTCTTCTCTATCGTGTAACGAAATGAAGTAAATTGACCTTGAAATTTCACTCCTCAATATTCTCATTCAAATTTCGAAGCGCCGCCTAAGAAGTTTCACTTCAAAAAGCAAGCAAGGAATCTAAAAACATGGGTCGTTATCGATTATGGCTGGAATAAAAACGAAACAGTAAACTTTTGCTTGATAGATTCCAATTCATAGGTTTTGCTATAAATGTATATATTCTTTGGAATACATTCTAAAATGTTAGCAATAGAATTCATTCTATTTACGATTTTTGTTTCAAGAATCCATTTTCATTTTGCCGGTGGGACGCTGACGTCCTACAAATAGTAGTACATTCTTTTCTCGCTTCCATATGAATAGCTACAGAAATCGATTCTTTTATTCACTTTTTAAAAGTATTCATTTTCGGAAATGAGAAAACAAATCAAAACAGACTGTTGCTTTTCTCACTTATGCCAAAATTTGTTTGGTTGATATATTCATTGATATATTGGTTGATATAAACTTTTGATTGATATATTCCAATTCGTATGTTTTGCTTTAATTTATATATTCTTTGGAATACGTTCTAAAATGTAAGCAAAAGAATCTATTCCATTTACGATTTTTTTTTTTTAATCAATTCTCATTTTCCCGCTGGGTTGTTGACTTTTATATATGATGCTCGAAAAGAGTTTGAAAATAGAGCTTTTGTCTCACAGCGATTTTGACATATTGTTCTATCTCATATATTCGCCAACATTAGATTGCTGATATATTGTTATATGAGCGAGAAAATATATAGAGGAAATTAAATTTCAAAATAAAAAAACTCAGGAGCGGTGCTTCCATTGTCAATAATTTTTATTTGAAATTTTTGTTGTTTGAATTTTTTGATTAAAATTTTGTTTGTTTAAATTTAATCATATTTCAGGCGTTCTTATAATTGTTTTATAATGGTGCGTACCTGTGATTTAGGAAAAACAAATATGATTTGTTTTCTTATATGTTTGGGGCAAACGTTTTCATAACAACCGCCCCTGTGACGGTTTGACTTTTTATTTTTTGTGTAGTAATTTTCATATATTCAAATATACTAACACAAACAGCAACATCTTATGTTGTTATGGCTGTCTCTCTTCGATTTCAGAGTTGGAATACAGAAGTATTACATATACACATGTTCTACCTTATTAGCTTTGGGCACAACCTTTTTTTGAGATGCACAGAGCTTCAATGAGAAAATTTTTTCTCTCTGAGAATAAGAATAAAGAAATTGTATGGTTATTCTCTTTGAATTTTAATTAATTATTTAAACAATGGTTATTAAATTTATATATCCCATGTCCCAACTGGGCACCATAGCTATTCTAGAGAAAAAGAATTTTTGAAATAGCGCCTGCCATTCTCAAGCTTTTCGCAGCCGAACATACGTGAGTCTTCTTTTATATAATAGTATAGATTGAATAAAATTTAATTATTTATATAATTTTTATATATTATCCGAAGCTGAGAAAGAGCGGTATTTAAGTTAACGTAAACAAACCCACGACCATCTGCTAGCGCTCTTTAAACTGCTGACGTAGCGTATGCAGCTCTCTTCCGCCAACAGCAGCTCAATACAGCGATGTTTCTATTTATTTAGCTTTAAGTTACAATAGCTTAGATTTAAGATTTTTAGTCAGAAAATAAACGATCTACTCAACAAAAGCAAAATTTGTTAATTGGCGCCCAACATGAGGCATGTAGTAAAACATATAATCTGCAACCAGATTGTCTTTACCCCGTTTATAATTTAGCTTAGCACTATATCCTTCAATAAAAGCCTTCAATCTTTTTATTTTTGGGTTTGGGTTACGGTCTGTGTAAATGTTTAAATCCCTCACACCGTACAAATAATGCGTTAGACACTTTAAGGCCCAAACAATGGCCAAAAGTTTACGCTCATTCGTGGCAAAATGTTCTTCTTTTTTGTCTAATGTCCTTGAAATCATTATAGTCGGTTTGCCTCCTTGGGACGGAACCGCACCTAACGCATGAGAAGGGGCAACGGTTGTGTTTCAACCTCACGTTCGTGTTTCCATGCCTTCTGGAAATCTGGGTAGACCAACATGACATCCTCTGAAATGAGAATTTGCTTTAATTTATTAAATGCCCCCACCTGATTTTGATCAAGCGAAATTTTAATCTTTTTTGATTGTGAAGCCGATACTTTACCAAATAAACCTCGAAGGATGTTGGTTAATGGTTTACCAATTTTGGCGTAGTCACGTATAAAACACCTATAGTAACCAGCCATGCCTAAAAAGGATCGAACACCCCTTAGAGTTGTCGGTTGAGGAAAATTTTGAAAACTTTTCAACACTGCTTCGATGTGTTTCATTTTCATCCGAACGGAATGTTCTCGTTCTCAAGAAGCTTTACAGGGCATTTTGATTACTCTCTGAGGTTTGCCATTGTCTGCAGAGAGGTGGCGGCCGTACAGATTCATATATTATATTATATGTATTATATATACAGATATTTTAATTCAAATAGTTTTCTGTCGCTGCTGGGGTTCGAACCTGGGTCTCCAAAGTTCGTTGACATAGCGGACACGCACTTTAACCAACTAATAACGTTCATGATTCGCGTCTACTTCCTGTGCCAGTGCTAGCGCAGATGGCAAATCATTTGGCTGTGACCCAAATAGTATGTCGCATAATGGTTTCTTAAGCCCGGACACAAAAACTCATCAGCCCTGTATTTTTCATTGATAGCATTGGCAATGCTTTCCTCATAAGACATTTTTGTCTTATTTGCAAGAGAAGATATTTTCTTCACGACTTCATCATAAAACTCCAGCACGCTGGAAGAACCCTGTATCAGAGTCGATAACTCTTGTTCGATCAAGTAGATTAGTCACTTATCGGAAAAAGTGAAATCCAGCCGGGCTATGATAGCTTCAAAATTTAGCACCGTACTGAAAGAGGAGAGGAGCGCATCGGCAGCACATCGAACTTTATTTCTTATTATTGTGACTGCTTGATAGTGCTTAGAGCTACCATCGTATGTCTTAAATAACTCGTAGGCATTATGAGTCGCTTCACGCCACAATATGTAAGAATAGATTTGACCCGAAAATTCTGGTAGCGTTTTCACAACGTCAATTGATTCGTCACATGAAATGCCCGGTATAATCCTGACCCTTTCGTACTTTGTTATAACTGGCCCTGCGATAGCGCTAGCAATTTGGTTCTGTAGAACCTTCAATTTCTTCTCGAATTCCTGCCTTTGCATAGAAAGGGCAGCGGACACTGAAGCGTTCACAACTTGCGTAAGTTGTGCTTCGTTCATTTCTATGCTAACTATCTCTAACCGCTCTAACCGCTCCCAAGATAAAACAATTATTAAAAAATAAACAGAAATATTCCCAATATTGACAATTAAGTCCGATACGTCTAAGAACGGATTGACTGAGCTAATCATAAACCCCCGAACACTCTATTTTTGAAGCGAAGCTTTTTACGCCTCGTTCTGCGATTTGCTAGAGTGAAATCAGAAAAAACTACACTTTTTTCCGACGCCTTTTTTCTTAGAATTGATATTGTTTTTTGTTTGCATCAATTGAACCAGAAAATGTTAAATTAAAAATAATTTCTTGCCCGCTGCAGGAATTGAACCCACAACTCACAGTTCTATCGTTTGTTGGTACTTTCCCCTAACCATTACGCTAAAACCTTTTCTTTAATAATTTTGTTGATTCAGTGATAAACATTAGCTACAGCTATGTTTCAGCATATCACTATAATCTATTACAATACTTTAAGAAAGGATTGTGTGTTGGCTATTCTAGGACTGTGTATTGGCTAGCCAACCGACAAAAGTAGCAAACAAAACGAACTAGAGCAAAGATAACTAAATTTACCGAGCTATGGTTTGAATCTTCGGTTTGTCCATGCGAACTAAAAGACCTAACGAACCAACGAACGAACTAAAAGAACGAACGAACTAAAAGAAATATTCACTAAGGATTGTGTATTAGATGTTGTTTCTACTTCCTACTAAAGGTCGTTATAAATATCGTTAAAAATAAACAACCTGTAAGCAAAGACAATATATTATGAAGACATTGCATCTGAACGTCTCTTTCAATATTGAACAGACATTAGCATGCAAATATAAGCCTGGAGAAAAATTTGAGCACTTCGAAATAAAAAGCAGGGCTGACGATGAACTTACGTTTTTCGAAAGCTGCGTGAATAGTAAACGCGAGAGCCGACTTATTAATAGACAGACGCCGAAAACATATTAGAGCAACAAGAACGGAAGTCACGCATCTCTTTTGCACCCATTCATTTTTGTTTGATTATATTTTTTCATTAGAATCCTCAAGAGGCTGCTGCTTTGTTTACATTTTTTTTGCATGCTTTTTGTTGTTGCTCAACTTTCTCATTTTTGCAGGATTTTATTTGCTGCTTTGACTGATGGCTTTGACTGCATTTCATTGATCTTCAGAAAAGTTATATTTTTGCGATTTTGTCTATTTCAATGGAGCTATAGATAAATCGCTGTAACTTTTTTAATTCTTTTTGGATTAAAATGCACTCAAGTACAAAATTATAAATAAATTCATTACCTTTAAAATTACATCAAAAATAATTTTTGTTCTTAATAAATTTATTTATTTATTTTACTGTTAAAAATATCTATCTATCTTAAATATATCTAATACCTAAATTCATAATGAAATTTAATGCCATCAAAATTATTTTTCTACTAACTATATTATATCTATATTCTATATATATTTTCTTATTATATTATTTCTATCTATTTATGTTTATCGATCTCTTATGTACCTAGATAAAAAAATTATTTAATAAAAACAAATTATATTGGTCTAGTTGCCATGCAGGACAATATCCTGCTAGACCAACTGGTTTGTATTGATGATGCTGTATTTACTTTGTTTCGACTAAAATATCCAATCAAAATATTTTAGTAAAGTAAATATGCCTTATTTGTTATTGTAAATAAACTATAAATCAATAAATTATAAGATCCTTAAGATCCGTTTAGCTTGATATACATTTTCAGATTGAATTTTATTTAAAACATTTCATAAGTAAGTAAAGTCAAAATTTATATTATTTTAAAGATTTCAAATAAGAAAATTACTTAAAAAAATAAAGCTAAAGTGTGCAACAATTAAAAGTTATCAATAAGAAAAAAACTAAAAGTTAATTTATAAAATAAACAACATTAAAAATAAGTTTTATATAAAACACAATAATTAAATATTCGTTAACAAATAAAAAAGTTTTTATATAATATAAATAACAAAAACAAAAATAATTTTATAAAATTATGACAATATTAAATGAAAATTAAAATCCTAAAATAAATCAATTAAAATAAAATATAAAAATTAAAAAGTGTCAAATAATACATATAAATAAAAAAATAAAAACTATATAAATTAAAAAAATCATTTTTTTCCCATTTTATTGATTTTTTTTTTTATTGAAGCGTGAATGCTACAATAAACCCTTTTTATTTTCTTTTCAAACTTTATCTTGTTTCTTTAAAAATATATATAGAATTTTACTTAATTTTTATAAATAGCATTAATTTTCGCATTTAAATTCTTTATTAAACAATTTTGCAAATTTTTGTTAAAATGTCGTTATTTTTTGCAATTTTTATTTAAATTAGTTTTCATCAGGGATAGACAATAACGATTATATTTCAAATTTTTAGATCAAGAGATCGTATTCAAAAAGATGTGAAATTATTTTAAATGTAGCAATATGAAGTTAGTGAGTTAGAGATTCCGTTTTTGGCATGATTTATTTTTTCATTATTTTTAAGATAGAAATCAACTTCAATCAATTATTTGTGATCGTTTCTTTTTTTTTCAATCAGAGATAAAAGTCATTATTTGATCGTTATTTTTTCGATCAGAAATAAAAATAATTTTGTGATCGTTATTTTTTCGATCAGAAATAAAAGTTGCTTGTGATCAATAATAAAAATCAATCATTGATGGATCATTTTTTGGTCACATTAAAAAAATTATTTTTTGATCGAAATTATATTGACCAAAAAAAGTAACATCCTTGTCTTAGTCCTTATTCAAATCCTTGTCCTAGGTCTTATTCAAACTCTTGGCGAAGTTCTTGTTCGAAGCCTTCATCTTACGATTTTTATTGTTTTGATCAGAAGTAAAAGTTATTTTTTGGTTTTAATTTTTCTCTTCAAGACTAAGAATTATTTTTGATATTTATTATTTTGCTCAAGAATAAAAATTGTTTCTCAATTTTTATTGTTTCCCTCAAGAATAAAAGTTATTCTCAATGTTTATTTTTTACGCTCAAACATAAAAATCATTCGTCCAGTTTTACTTTTTGTAGGTAGGGAATAAATATATAAATGTCATAAAATTTGTATGGTAGCCCCCATCAGGGTCGGAGGGAATAGGTCCCGAAGGGAAAAATGTTCTTTTTGCAAAAGAAATGGGGGTCGGTCATACATATTAATACTTTTACATGGCCAATAATTTATTCATACATTCATACAAAATATATAATTTTTGTTTTGTTTATAAATTATTCGAAGTATTACCCTTTAAAAAACATATGCATGTTGTCAGTTTAGTTGGTTTTTGCATTTCGTTCAGTGGCGTTCCTAGGCTTGGTGACACCCGGGGCGGATACTCATGGTGTCACCCCTATAAAAAATTTCTAAATGCAAAAAGAAACCAATTCGATGAGGTTAAGTTTTTTTTTTGAACAAACAATAAGAATTTGTAAAAAACAACAAAAATATTACATTTTCAGGTGTCTACATATTTCGATATGTAGGCATAAGGTAAAAAAGAAAACTTATTAACTTCGCAGTCTTAAGAATTGACGGAACAAAAACATTACATTTTCAGGTACATTTTTGTATATGTAGGTATAAGGTTAAAAAAACACAAGTGCGTCACTGGACACACGAGAGAAGCGAAGCATTCTCGCAATTTCATAGATTTGATAATTTAATGGCTTTTTTTGATTAAAATCATTTTTAAATTTAAAACTTTAAATTTGACGTTTTTGTATGGGAGCACCCGTAAGGAGTGGTCGAAGGGGATAGGTCCTCAAAGGAGAAATATTCCGTTTGCAAAAATAATGGGGTTGCTCATACATATTAACCCTCTCCGGCCCACCCTTAAGGCCCACCTGTTCAGTTGTAGGGAATAAAAATACAAAAATCAATTAATTTGTTTGTAGCTTAACGACATCTAGTAGTAAGTAGAAGCACGTGTTGGTTTTTTAGTACTCTTATGTGTATAGCCAATACACAACCTTTATTGGCTATTGTGTATTGGCTAATGGTTATTGTAGGAGATGAAGTATATGTAGCCAATACAATTCCTATAAATAGATTGTTTTGATCTACTGCAACAAAGCTTTAGTTAATTTTTAATACTGAATCAGCGATAGTTCCCAACGAAGGGTTTTGGTTCGATGGTTAAACCGTTAAACTTCAGTGAAGAGGACTAGGTTCAAATCCTGCAGTGAACGAAAAATTATTTTTAATTTCAAATTTTCTTGTTGCAATAGACGCAAGCAAAAAACAATATCAATTCTAAAAAAAAAGGTGTCGGAAAAAAGTGTCGTTTTTTCTGATTTCACTCTAGCAAATCGCAGAACGAGGCGTAAAAAGCTTCGCTTCAAAAAGAAATGGTATTAATAGCGTTGTCTTAAAAACTACCTTTTCTTACTTTTAGAGCTCCAAAATTTTAAATAACCTTATCGAAATCAATATGGGGTCATTTGCAAAAAAAAACGTACACAAAGAGGTTTTCATGTTTTGTTTTTAATGATTTTTACAATTATTCTAAAAATTTATAACTTCAAATTTGGTTTTCAAATCTATAAACCAATGCAAAAAAAAATATTTGAGAGAAATCGGAGATGGTCAGTGCATCTGATCACTTCAATGTGAAATGGACGATATCAGTAAGTAAACACAAAAAGCAAAAATGAGGTCAAAGTCATACATAGGTACCATTATTTTTGCTTTCGTTTATATTCTTCATTTCGTTCCTTATCTAGCTTTATTTTTTCCGGCGTTAACTTTGCTATTTTACTCTCAGAGGAGGATTTTGTATGCAATTGACCCTATTACTTGCAAGCTCGTTTTCCCAAGGAAGACCTTAAATAAGTCTTAATTAATTTTAGCTTTGAAAAACTCCTTTCGCATGAAGCTACTGATACACAAATTGTTGAAATAATTTCAATGCGACAAAATGGGACACACATTTTTTAACGTAATGTATTTGTACCTTTTTCTTTCTGTTTGAGAAATGAAAAAAAAAAAAACGAAATGGTGTCACCCCTAATATGGTGGTACCCGGGGCGGAAAAATAATTTTTTAAATTTATATATAATTTTATAATAAACGTATTAATCGTAACAATCATAATAAATAATCGATCAATAAAATAGGCGGAAAAATGATTTTTTGAATTTATATAGTTTTTATTTTTTTTATTTATATGTATTATTTGACACTTTTTAATTTTTATATTTTATTTTAATTGATTTATTTTAGGATTTTAATTTTCATTTAATATTGTCATAATTTTATAAAATTATTTTTTTTTGTTATTTATATTATATATAAACTTTTTTTATTTCTTAACAAATATTTTATTATTGTGTTTTATTTAAAGCTTATTTTTAATGTTAGGTGCGTTTTTTTGGCATCGCTATATACGCTTAACAATATTTTCTCATACAAAAAATGCTTAGCTAAGACAGGATAATTATAGCCGCTTAGCTCATAGTCGCCGATAGAAACACTATTGCCAGATCAAGAAAATGATAGTCTACGTAATTTATTGGCATCACTTTTTGAAAAACAACCATGTTTATGTCACATAAAATAAAAAAAAAATAATAAAAAATAAAAAACAATAAAATTAATAATGTTCAATATTTGACAGTAACACGCAATGCTGCCAAGTTCTGAAGAAAAAAGTTAAGCGAAATATTAAGCGCCGATGAGCGTTTTTTTGGACAAGCGTATATAGCGATGCCAAAAAAACACACCTGTTGTTTATTTTATAAATTAACTTTTAGTTTTTTTCTTATTGATAACTTTTAATTGTTGCACATTTTAACTTTATTTTTTTTAAGTAATTTTTTTATTTGAAATCTTTAGAATAATATAAATTTTGACTTTACTTACTTATGAAATGTATTAAATAAAATTCAATCTGGAAATTTATATCAAGCTAAACGGATCTTAAGGATCTTATAATTTATGGATTTATAGTTTATTTACAATAACAAATAAGGCATATTTAATTTATTGAAATATTTTGATTGCATATTTTGGTCTAGCAGCCAAACCAGTTGGTCTAGAAGGCTATTGTCCTGCGTGGCAACTAGACCAATATGATTTGTTTTTATTAAATAATTTTTTTATGTAGGTACATAAGAGATGGATAAACATAAGTAGATAGAAATAATATATGACAATAGATATAATATATTTAATACAAAAATTTACAATTTTTGATGGCATTTCATTATGGAATGAATTATATTTATTTTACAATAACAAATAAGGCATATTTACTTTACTAAAATTTTTTGATTGGATATTTTAGTCGAAACAAAGTTAATACAGCATCATCAATACAAACCAGTTGGTCTAGCAGGATATTGTCCTGCATGGCAACTAGACCAATATAATTTGTTTTTATTAAATAATTTTTTATGTAGGTACAGATGGATAAACATACGTATAAAGAAATAATATAATAAGAAAATAGATATAGAATATAGATATAATAAATTTAGTTCAAAAATAATTTGGTGGCATTCAATTTCATTATGAAATAAATTATGTTTATTATATAAGCAGATTAGGGGCGGATTTAGGTAGATAAATATTATTAAAAGTAAAATAAATAAATAAATTTATTAAGAAAAAAAATTCTTTTTGAAGTAATTTTAAAGGTAATGAATTTATTTATAATTTTGTACTTGAGTGATTTTAATCCAAAAAGAATTAAAAAAGTTACAGCAATTTATCTATAGCTTCATTGAAATGGACAAAATCGCAAAAATATAACTTTTCTGAAGATCAATGAAATGCAGTCAAAGCCATCAGTCAAAGCAGCAAATAAAATCCTGCAAAAATGAGAAAGTTGAGCAACAACAAAAAGCATGCAAAAAAATGTAAACAAAGCAGTCGCCTCTTGAGGATTCTAATGAAAAAATATAATCAAACAAAAATGAATGGGTGCAAATGAGATGCGTGACGTCCGTTCTTGTTGCTCTAATATGTTTTCGGCGTCTGTCTATTAATAAGTCGGCTCTCGCGTTTACTATTCACGCAGCTTTCGAAAAACGTAAGTTCATCGTCAGCCCTGCTTTTTATTTCGAAGTGCTCAAATTTTTCTCCAGGCTTATATTTGCATGCTAATGTCTGTTCAATATTGAAAGAGACGTTCAGATGCAATGTCTTCATAATATATTGTCTTTGCTGTAAGTTGATTTAATTGTAATGATTTTTGTATATTTATTCCCTACAACTGAACAGATGGCTTTAAGGGAGGGCCGAAGAGGGTTAATATATATGATATATGTATATACTTTGTTATTTTAAAGTTTTGAATTTAAAAATTATTTTAATCGAAAAACGCTATTAAATTATCAAATCTATGAATTTGCGAAAATGCTTCGCTTCTCTCGTGTGTCCAGTGACGCACCTGGTTTTTTTGTTACTTAGTACAATTTCTTCTTAATCTTATTTTTTTAAGTTAATTTCATTTATTTAAATAGCGACAATTTTACATTTAAAACAATCAATAATAGCAAAAATTTTATCTATCACTCAGCACAGTTTGTTTAGATTCATTTGAAATCACAGTTGTCTTGATTCAAAATTTTATTATTAAAACGAGTCAATCAATTTACATTAGTTTCATAAGAAGATGCGATGCTGCTATAATTATAGTTATAATTTTATAGATGAATCCACTGGATTATAGTTGTAATATTTAAAGTTGAATCCACTGATTTATAGTTTAATTCTAAAGATGATTTTTTTTTTAGTTGAATACTTTCGATGATTTTTTTATAGTTGAATTCTAAAGTTGAATTTTATCAATGATTAGTTGAATTTTATAGATGATTTTTTTCTAGTTGAATTTTATAGATGATTTTTTATCGTTGGACGTAAAACTTTATTTGAATCCATCGGGAAAACCCAATCATTAACAATCCAAAACAAAAATTATGAAAAAAGACCCTTTCATCCCTAAATCATCTCAATCGCGAAAAGTTCTAGTGTTTTCCAAGAAAAAAAAAATTCGCAAAAATTTAAATTTAAATTCGAACATTTAAACTAAATACAAAAACAAAAAATCTAAGATTGAGTTGTGTGAATCATAAAAGAAAAAAAAAGAAATAAATTAAAACACTCAAACTTTTATTAAAATCGAAAACTGTACTCTACGCAATCAACTTTGGCCCCAGGGCAAAGAGCAGTTATATCATTAGAATAGTATTTTTTTTGCATTTTGCATTTTTTGGGGTTAGTAACAATAATGCCGGTTAACGCGATAGAAAGTAGTGAATTAACCGCATTTTGAATAGCCGAAGCGTGAGAAAGAATAAAAGAGCCACTCTCGACTTGGATAGTAGAATTACAACAACCAAACCACGAGGTGTATCAATACATTTAGCTAAAAGTTGTTTTTGTAATTATTTAAGTACAAAGTAGAAATAAAAACATTAACGAAAAGTATTCTCTTACTCATGAAATATATAACGTAAAAAATATTTACTTCAGACTGATTTGTTATTATCATTATTATTAGTTGTGAGATTACCTTTGAGTATTTGTTGTTTGTATGCACATGAAGCAAAAGTAAATAAAATAAACAAACAAAAAACTTAAATACAATTGTTTAGATAAAAAGAAAAACCCATACAGCAAGATTTAGTTTTTCAAAATAAAATAAGAATTGTAACTAATTCTTTAACATATATGGTTCCATTTGATGGAGATAACAATTCATTGATAAATTTTAATCACGCATTGATTGCATCATTTGACGATCTACATAAATCCTTAATTTTAGGCCAAATTAAAGATAAAATCGTGGGTGATGCCCAACTAAAACGTAAAAACAACGTAAAACTTTATTAATTAACGAAGACTCGGGGACATGGCCTGTAATGAAACATCTGATCAATTATCACGGAGAAAGTGAGTCTCCAGAAGTGATCATTGATAAGTTGAGAATTTGTCGATGTGACGCAACAATTGAAAGTTTCTATGAAAGTATCAACGCACTTCATTGTAGGCTTACCTCTTGAAAGACCCCACTCAACCAAATCTAAAAAGCAATTGTAGAATTGCACTGCAATCTTTCAATCACGGCTTACCGGAGCATGTGAAAAGCGTTATCGTAAGCAGAAATCCTGAAACACTAAAAGACGCATTCGATATTATTGAAGAAAATAATTATCTGCACTATAAGAATAGAAACACGCCAATTTATAGCCGCAATTTCCGAAACCGTCATTATAATTCTAATCAAAATGTTTCCAATTTAGATTTTTCTAGTAACCAATCTTTCGAAGAAAACTTAGGAAATGTTGTACATCCTATCCAGAATAACTCGGTAAATTTCAGGAATTTTTCCAACTACAATAATTCAAGAAACTTATGGCTTCATTTTGTATTTCTATCCGATCAATCGTTTCGTTCACAAAAGTGTTCGTTCATGTTTTGGAATTTGTAAATCGATCATAAGCAAACAACGAAAACAGCTGATCAGCTAGCGAACGATGCCGTAGTACAGTTACATATTTGCAATATGTATTTCTAACATCACTGAAACACCGAATTCAAACGTTAAAATCAAACGAATGCTTTCATGTTATCGTTGTGATGTATTCGTTGAGAAAATTTTATTTTAAAATCGATATTTTAACAAAAAAATACGTATATATGATATATAATTATACTTATGATATATGGAACAACTTGCATGAAGAATGTTTAAAGGAGCAGAACTCTGAAATGGGTTGACCGATTTTAATATTTCTTTTTCTAAACTGTTCTACTGATCTTAAATTAGGTGCCTGCGAAGCCCAAATTTGGAAATTCTGTTTAGTTCAGAAATTTATTGAAAAACATATTTCCATATCTTTCTTTGTTGATACATATTCGCTTAATTCAGTTTGCTGCTTGCCTGCTTCTGTATGTATACGTCGTCCGCTTCGCTCGCTCGTTATATATAACCGAACAGCATGGAACAACAACAACAACAAAAACATTAAAGCAAATGTTGTTCGCTGCAACAGCTGTTTATTACTAACTAAAATAAATAACTGCTATGCTGAAGTTTGTAAATGGATGCAAATACATTCAAATTAAATTGTTTAATGTTTTTACTTTCATGTGTTGGTAAACCCTGTAAAATAAAAGAAATTTGCAATATTTTTTAATTTTTTATTATTTGGTGACTGGTAGGCTTATTAGCTTTCATTGCTTCCACTAAGAATGTGCTGATTTTAACACCAACTCATCAAACCATTATCAGATTCTATCAATTCATGACTATAACTTATGGTGTTTTCGTTTCTACCAGAAAATGTTACCTTTTCATTGCCCTCTTCTTTTTTCGTGTTCGATTGTTAAATAAGTGCAAACGGGTGAAAAAATCCGTGTTCGTTTCTTAAAATGTTACATTTATATAGGGCAAAAATGGCACATTTCTTGCCCTGCGAAATTTTTTGAGGGGAGAATGTTGCCCTGAAAATCAGCTGATTGCTTTAAACGAAGCTATTATGAAATGCGTGTGTTAGACCAGGTTAAATATATGCATTCATAATTTGACACTTAAATAATATTTTTAATAAAGCAAATTTTTTATTTTTGGCGCACACAAATATATCAGCTGATTGAGTAAGTAGGGTAGTGTTTTGTGTTCAAAGCCTGCACTTTTTGAGGGTTGAGTGCAACACTTGAAAAATAAAATCGTCTTTAGCAGTTTTAATAAAATGAATTTTTTCGACAATATTTAGAAATAGTTCTAAGCCTCCATTCCTATCCATGTTGCGATCAATATAACGATATTCTAATTTGTAGGTCCTAGAATCTAGGATATTGTGACATTGATCGCGACATGAATTGAAATATAGACTTAGAAATGTTTCTAAATATTGTCAACATTTAGTTCATTAAAACTCCACTAGACGGTTTCGTATATTCAGAAGCATCAAGAGGGAGCACTCAGCATTTGAATAGAGATGAAAGTCGAGTCTTGGTTTTTGTTCACATTGCTTTAAACAACAATTTAACACAATAATTAGCAATACTAAATTAAATAAGGAACGTAATGGTTCGTAATGAACCAGATAATGAGTCAAATTGGACAGAACAACAAAATTTCAGGGAAGTATTAAGAGTATCATTAGAAGAACTGTCTACAAATCAAATTTTTAATCAACAATCAGCGTTCATCTTTTTTTTACACTGGACCCCCGGTAATCCGGCCCCTTGAAGGTTGTTGAAATTTTCTATAACAATTTCGAAAGTGGCCGATTTATAGAGGAATTTCCTTTGTGCATTATGATCAAATTTCCCAATTATTCTGGACCAAAATACAACAATTTAAATGTTCTACTTATTTATTCCGTAGTGGTATCATTCAAAAAAGGAGCAACCAATTTTACTCGCAAGAAGTTTTAACTATAACTTGCGTATGCCATTAATATTAAAAATTGCAAAGATTCTCAATCAAGCAGTTTTCGATGTAAGAGAAAGGGAATATAGGTTATATTCCTTATGATAAGAAAATAAATAAAAAGAAAGGATTGGTTCAAAAACGCCAAGAATACAATAAAATATTGTATTTCAACTAAAATATATTAACATTTTTTTGTAATTGAATGTTTGAGATCTGGAAATTTTATTGACAAAAAGTAGGATCCCCATTTAATTGAAATAACAAAACCTATTTAATATCTTTGCTTATATAGTTTTTAGAAAAATCTATTGGAGCTAGCAACTCAACTAAATTGCCTCCACAACGTACCAATTTATGTGGCTAGCTAGCAAACGCGTAAGTGTTTGCTAAGCGACTGCTACGACCTAGTTTATATATTAACATATAAGTGCAATTTAAGTACTAAAAATTAATTAATTCAAAATTGAATACAATAGTTATTACTTAAATTGCAATATTAAAAAACAAGCAATATTTTTCAGCGCTTGTGAGGCAGCTAGAGGCCAATTCAAACTTTTTTTATTTTTTTTCCAATTCAAATTTGGGCAGATCTAAAAAGAAAAAAAGATTGCAGAAATGAAGAGCAACGTCCAAGCAAAAACTTGTAGTTTTTTTCGGTTAACTACAAGTAATATATAAAGAAGCAGGCCATGATATCATTCTGCTTATGTCGAAGGCAGCACAATTGTAGCCAATAGAACTACCTGCAAACACAGTTTACACCACAACCTACAATTTACCTACAACACAGACAAGAACCAAAGCATTGCCAACAACACGAAAAGTACAAAAAATGCATGAAATCTTAAAAGAAAATACAGAAAACTTCCCTAATGTTTGATATGGCAGTGCCACGTTTGATACTGCTTGTGTATAACAGTTTGAGTGTAAGTAGCAAACATAACTTGTCAAATGAGCTAACGATAAGCTGTGTTCGAAATACATATCTCAACTTCAATCCAACATCATTCGCATAGTCATCGTTCGTTGAAGTCTTCGTTAGAAATACATAATGAAGCAATTATGGCTGAATTACAATACTGCGTTAGGTCGGTCGGCCTTTGACAGCTCGACTAGAAACAATGGGTTCTTATGAAGCAACACAAAATATGACCTCATGCATTGCGTCGACCTCATCCCGTAAATATGAATTTGAGGGGGTGACGTACGATCAACGCTATGAGTAGCGACATGCTCAAGCTAGGTCGTGCTTTTGACATTCCACATTAACGCTGGGTTGCATTTTCGTTGAGCAATGCTAAAATGTGGGTATTCTTGGATTCCGATGGAAAACTCAGATTTTCATAGGATTATCGTGGGAATATATATTTTGATGCGAGTTTTTTTTAAATTGATAAAATTTTTTAAATTAACATGCTGCTTAAGCATGTATAATAATGATTTTGATGAATTTAGCATGATATTAATATTATTCAATTGTATTTCCTATTAAAATTTATGCATTTTTTAGTATATTATAAATAATATTATAAGGGTATTCATGCAAAATGGCAAACTTATATATTGGTCAATTAGATATTTTAATGAGGTTGGTTGAGGACGAATACCCTTAATATCATTGTTTGAATAATATAACACACAAAGGTAAGGTAGATTGGCAAATGCCGTTCACTTTGTTTTTGTAAAGTTGTACCCAAGTACTCACTAATTACAAGTGATTCAGCGAGCATTGTACAAGGGGGCGTGGCAGCTCGAATCTGCAATATTGAATAACTTTGGAATTATAGGTCGCACAACATTGGAATTAGGTGTTCGGCCTCGATTTACATGTGCCGTTCCACTGGCAAAATTTTATGGGCGTTAGGAAAAGGGTATGGCACTTTTTCGGCTTCCCAAATTGTGGGTATAACTTTCGAACTATTAGTCACACATCAATGAAACTCGGTAAGAATGTACTATTTAGTCTTGTCCTTTGACTGGAAAAATTGAGTGAGCATTGGACAAGGGGGCATGGCACCGCCCATATAAGTCAAACTTACGGTATCAAATAGCTTTGGAGTTAAATGCCGCATAACAATGAAACTCGGAATGGAACTGCCCCTTGGTAATGTCCATCTACTAGAAAACCGAGACGGGCATTGTATAAGGGGATGTGGCTCCGCCTATATAATTACAATTTTTGATATCGAATAGACTATGAAAGTAAGTCACAAAACGTTGAATTTTAGAATAGAATTACTATTTGGTGATGCATTTCTACTAAAAAATTTGGACAGGCATTGGTCAAGGGGGTGTGGCTCCGCCCATACATGGAAATTAAAGTCGCATAACATTGAAACTCACAATGGAGTACCACTTGGTGATATCCTTCTACGCCTATGGTAGGCATATTGTAGTTTTAGGCGATTTTGTAAAAATTTTGTACTACAGCACCAACTGGTGTACAAGTTGGATCAAAGAAAATAGCGCCAAAATACTCACCGTACCTCAAAACCACAATATACCAATTTTCATTCTAATCGCATAAAGAATTGTACTACAGCGCCCTCTGGTGTTCAAAAAAGATAGCAGCCCAACACTCAGCGTACATGAAAACCACTATATACCGATTTTCTTAAAATTTGTACTTAAGCGTCCTCTGGTGTTCAAGGTGGATAAAAATTGATTGAAATTGCCCCAAAACACGCACCGTACCAACAAACTTCCATACACAAATTTACATGAATATTTCCATACGTATTTCCAACTTGCTTTCGTTGACGAAATTTCCTACATTTTGCTCTCAAAATTTGCAAAAATCTCGGCAAAAATTAACAGTAATAATAATAATAAATAGCAGTAATTTTGACAAAAACAAGAAAAATAATGACATCAAGTAATCACATTTTATAAAAAAAAAACAATATACATATATATATATATATATATAAAAATATCGATTAATCAAAGAAAAATTTTTTGCCATAAAAACTGAAATGTGTTTCCAGAAATTCCATTTTAAATTTTAATTTAATTTCACATTTTATCATTAAATTGGAAAGCGTTCATTTATTGTGAAGCTTCTAGTCCGAATTTTCACGTTAATATGTGACATTTTCATTATTTCGCAGATTATATTACACTTAATAAAAAGATCTTAGCTTTCTAAAGTAGGTTTTATGATTCTTAATGATTTTATGACAATATCTTTTAATTTTTTATTGATTAAAATTATAATTGCATGATTTCAGAAAAAGGGACGTTTTGTGGGATTTTTAGTATAGCTGCTTTTATTGGCATCACTAAAATGATAGACGCACGATCTGTCAACGCAACATTTAGTTTTGCAAAGTTTGAGTTCGTCCGTTTTGACAGCTTATATCGTAAAGTTTTTACAACGGAGACCAAAGTACGGTCAAAGGCCGACCAACCTAACGCAGTATTGTAATTCAGCTATTAGAGTTTCAAATACATCACGAAATTTCAGGAATATCTCTGACCAACCTAATGTAACTTATTCACGCAGTTTGATTGCTTCATTATGTATTTCTACACTTTAATATTAGCACTTTATATAACTTTCACCACGTCACTTTTTTCACTTTTGCGGCTACCTAAGCCTACCTAAACGGTGTTAAAAAGACGAGAGTGTCTTTCAAGCATTCAAAGAGTGTGTAATATTTATTTCAAAAGAAAGTATTATACAGTTTCCTTGAATTTTGAACGGTTTGCTACCTATGGACCTAAACAGGAGAAAAAAAGGTAAAAAAATCAAATTAAAAAATTTTCGGCAAATTTTTCACTTTTGCGTGCTACCTAAACAGTGTTCAGAATCATCTCTAGGAAGTTTATATGTTCTAGAAATTTGTTTATTGAGATATTAGGTAAATTTTTGTAGTTGATTTTTGAACGGTTTGCTACCTATGGACCTGAACACGGGAAAAAAGGTAACAAAAAAAATCGAATTTTTTTAAGTTTTTGCGATTTTGATCTGGAAGGTGAAGTGTTTTTGAGATTATATGTTCGCAATTTTTGTTCTTTATGACAAGAGCTACAACTTTGCCTCAGAGAGTAAATTGAAATTCTGAACGGTTTGCAAGAGCCCGAGAAAATGATCACTCTTTTGCGAAAATGATACCGAGGCCCCAAATCTTTGGCGGCCCATAAACAAAAAAGTGCATGACTTTGGGAAAAATTGGGAGACACGGGTCTTTTTTTTAGTCTTTTATCACGTAGTGGTGTCCGTATATGGTTATTTTGCCATGACGTAAAAAATTACACACAGTGTAAGTAAGGAAAATGTAACTATTTCACTATTATAGACTTAGCAAAGGGATTCTATCAAATAGAAGTAGATCCAAACGAGCGTCCTAAAACAGCTTTTTCGACTAGACAGGGACACTACGAATTTACAAGAATTCAACGCACCTTCGGCCTCAAAAACGCACCGGCCACATTTCAACGTTAGGTCAATGAATTCTTAAAAGAGTTTATTAACAAAATTGGACGACATATTGGTTTTTCCACTATTTTTGAGGAACACTTACTGTCCATTAAAAAAATTTTTCAGAAACTTAGAGAAAGCAATTTAAAATCCAACCCGACAAATGCAGCTTTGCTGAACCATCAACCAAATATTTAGGGCATGTAGTAACGAGCGATGGCATCAAGCCTGATGATGATTAAATTAAAGCAATTACTATGATGAACATTCCAATCAACACAACCGAACTAAAACAGTTTTTTGGAATATCCGGCTACTATCGCAAATTTAAAAAGGATTACCCGAAAGTAGCCTGCCCTGTGATAAGCTTTTTGAAAAAAAGGTTTCAAAGTAAACACAAAAGACAAAGAATACATCGAAGCGTTTTCTAAGCTCAAAAAAATTCCTGAATTCGATAAAAAGTTCACATTGACTGCAGATGCTTCTATGCATGCACTCAGAGCTGTAAGCCAAAATAATCACCCTGTATGCTACGCATCACGAACTCTCCACGATCATGAAATAAATTATTCTGTGATCGAAAAAGAGTTGCTTGGCTAGCAACTTGTAGTTTGGTCTGTAAAATATTTTCGTACCTTATGGTAGAATATTTCTCATTTGAACTGATCACAAACCATTGATTTGGCTTCACAATACAAAAATCAAATATACTTAACTTAAGGTGAAAAAGAAAGAACCTTTACTAAATAATACTAAATCAGGTTATAATGTGTACAGGGTGGCGCACGAATCGTGCTACAAAAACAAAACGTAATAACTTTTTTTTTGTGTGAGTAATCGGCTTATTTTTTTTTTTATTTTGCAGATTAGTATTTAGATTTACTAAAATGTATGCTTGGGATACCGAAAAGAGGATTTGGGTAGTGCAGCGGTACCATACTTTACAGTCCATCATTTCCGTCCAAAGGGAATTTAGGAGGGAGGCACTCCCCCGAGTAGATGGACCATTATGAGTTTGGTAAACTTGTTTGCCGAATCTGGAAGCATCGCACGCAGACCGTACCATCGAGATCCCTATGTTCGGGTGCAAGACACAATCGCGGCTGTAGCATCGGCAATTCAGGCAAATCCACGCGTTTCGACACGAAACTTATCGGCGCAAATTGGAGTTAGCAGACAGTCATTACAAGGGAAAATTCAAGATGACTTAAACTTGTTTCCATACAAACTCCAAATTACAAGCAAATTAAACCCTCTGGATTTGCCTATTCGTCTGGAATTTTGCCATAAAATATTTAAATGGCCGAAGAAGACAACAACTTAATAAATTGCTTGTTTATGTCTGATGAAGCCCATTTTGATCTAAACGGCAATGTAAACAAGCAAAATTGCCGTATATGGAGTGAATCTAATCCAGAAATATTCCATGAGACGGAACTGCACCCAGAACATGTCACTGTGTGGTGCGCAGTTTCATTAAGGTGCATTGGCGGGCCATACTTCTTCGAGGAAAACGGTGTAACAGTAACCGTAAATGGGGACCGTTATTTAAACATGTTGAAGGAGTTTTTTACCCAGAACTGCGGCGAAGACGTATCCCTTTTAACAGCATTTGGTTCCAGCAAGATGGAGCAAGTTCACATATAGCCAGACCGGTTATGGCGGAGCTCCAACGAAAATTTCCAAATAAATTAATATCCAGAAACACCACTTTCCGCTGTCCCCCAAGGTCACCTGAACTCACCGCGCCAGACTTTTTTTTATGGGGTTATGTCAAGCAAGAGGTGTATAAAACGAAACCAAGGAATTTGACTGAATTGAAGCAGTCCATTACAACAATAATTGAGGCGATCCCGACAGCTACCCTCCAGGCCACAATGAATAATTTTCTGATCAGGTATCGCATATGCGTGAATGGGCATGGAGGTAATTTACGGTATATCATTTTCAAAACCAATTAGTTAAATAAAATAAAATTGAATTATCTATACAAAAAAAGAAAACAAAATTAAATACATTGATTAGAAAAAAAACACAGGTGCGTCACTGGACACACGAGAGAAGCGAAGCATTTTTGCAATTTCAAAGATTTGAGAATTTAATGCCTTTTTTCGATTAAAATAATTTTTGAATTTAAAACTTTAATATAACAAAGTTTTTCGTTTTTGTATGGGAGCACCCGTAAGGAGAGGTCGGAGGGGATAGGTCCTCAAGGGAAAAATGTTCCCTTTGCAAAAATAATGGGGGTTGATAATACATATTAACCCTCTCCGGCCCTCCTGTTCAGTTGTAGGGAATAAATATACAAAAATCATTAAATTTGTTTGTAGCGTAACGACATCTAGTAGTTAGTAGAAGCAACATTTGTGTTTTTTAGTACTCTTGTTTGTATAGCCAATACACCATCTATATTGGTTATTGTGTATTGGCTAATGGTTATTGTTGGAGATGAAGGCTTGTTTGTAGCGTAACGACATCTAGTAGTAGTTTTTTAGTACTCTTGTTTGTATAGCCAATACACAATCTATAGTGGTTATTGTGTATTGGCTTATGGTTATTGTAGGAGATGAAGGCTTCGCTTCAAAAAAATTTGTATGAAGGGCCACGCGGGCTATACGGGCCACTACGTGAGCATGTTTGATATAATTAGATCATTGACAGGCTTTTAGATTTTGTGAACTTTGAGACAAAATTCAAAAATATTTTAAGAGGTAGTTGGTTCATTGGAACTTTTTAAGGTTTTTTGATTTCATTAGACAAAAAAAAAAAACTATGATTCTATTAATTAAATTTAATAGATTGTTTCCATTTAAAACAAATCAAAGATCATATTGTAATCGAACACCCACAAACGTGTGCGAGCGGAGGGAACCTTCCATTCTGTTTTTTTAAAAATATTTTTAAAAATGTTTTAAATTTTAAGTAAGTCATAACATTGCGAAGGCTTAACACGTATCGAATCTCGTCTCAATTAAAATTTTCAAACTGATTTCTATTTAATGACCCAGTCTCAAGGTTATTTTTTTCCCAGAAAATTCTTTTGTCTTTATTTTAATAGCATTGTTAAAAACAGTTTACTTTAAATATTTGCATCGTTTTAATTGTAATTATTTTTAATTGAAGGGAAGGCATTATTTGTGTAAACATCAAAAGCAATAAATTAAAATTTGTTAATATAAATACAACAAACGAATTTAACTAACAAAATATTGTAATAACTTAGATAATTACAACAAAACATACAATAAACACAAAAGATAAACGTTTCATTGTAAAAAAATAATCAAATGCAGCACAGACAAAAACTCAACATTCAATGTAAAGCTTCAAAAAAAGCTTAATACTAACTAGCACGCATTTAAGAGCGTCATAAATGACTGCGCATGCGCAACACTTTAAAATTTATTTTAACTCAATTGCTTTGCACTGAACTCTTCTTCCTCTAGCTCTCTATAAAGCCTATCTCTAATGCTCGAAAGCTGATCTCGGGGTCGAACTCGTACCGTGCTACTACTACTCACCATTAAGATCAAGGTAAGCCAATGAGGCGGGCACACCGTCTCTCCAACGCGGCAACGTGACGAATAGCCTTGAGCGATAGACTTCCAAGCCGAACGGTATCACGTTGATCGGCTTCAATTCGCGGTTCTCGATTGCCGTCCAACGTGCATCTGAGCTGGCGTATTTAAAATCGATTTCGTTCCATTCGTGGGCGACGCGCAGATTGTCGTTACAGTTGGCAACTTGTATGAATGATGTTGATGCAGTTAATAGTAAAAACACATTATTTCATTTTCACAATTTCATAGATTTGATAATTAAATGGCTTTTTTTCGATTCCAATAATTTTTAAATTCAAAACTGGAAAATAACAAAGTAAACTAAAAAACACTCGTTTATCTTCACACCAGTAAGTTTTATTATATATCATTCTTATTTTTTTTTTGTCACTTGTCAACGCACTTTTGGTCAATTGTGAATTTTTCCTTCGCGCTATGCAAAAATAAAAAAAAAAATAAAAAAAAATGCCCAAACAATAATACCCAAACTACTGAACGCTGTTTATGACAGTGTGGAATAGAAGAAGCAATAGTTTTGTTTTTTGCTACTTTTGTTGTTTGGCTAGCCAAGACACAATCCTTTGAAGAATAGCCAACACACAATCCTTTCTTAAAGTAATAAATTATAGTGATCTGCTGAAACATAGCTTTAGCTAATGTTTATCACTGAATCAACAAAATTATGAAAGAAAGGGTTTTAGTGTAATGGTTAGAGGAAAGTACCAACAAATGATAGAACTTTGAGTTGTGGGTTCAATTCCTGCAGCGGGCAAGAAATTATTTTTAATTTAACATTTTCTGGTTCAATTGATGCAAGCCAAAAACAATATCGATTCTAAGAAAAAAGGTATCGGAAAAAAGTGTCGTTTTTTCTGATTTCACTCTAGCAAATCGCAGAACGAGGCGTAAAAAGCTTCGCTTCAAAAGTTATAACGTTTTGTTCTTGTAGCACGATTCGTGCGCCACCCTGTATTTACTGTGATAATATTGTGCTTTTTCTAAAATTCCAAGTACTTTTTGTTAAATATTTTCAAAACAATAACATTAAATTGATCAAATCTTCCGTAAAATTAAAAGATATAACTTATAAAACAAGAACATTTAAGAAATAACCACCGTGGCATCAATGAGGTATTTTGGGAATTGAAACAGCAAATATTTTACCCAAATCTATTTAAACTTATAACCACATATGTAAACAACTGTGAAACATGTCAACTAGCCAAATACGATCGTCAACCAATTAAAACCTCAACCTTTCAAAATCAGCGAAACATCTTCATATATAAATGACATTGTTCATATGGACACATGGTTTCCATGCAGAAACGTTATGTATCTAACTACAATTGACAAGCTTTCTAAATAGGCGACAATTCATAAATTAACTGACGGAACGTGGGTATCGCTTTTAGCCGCAATCAAAGATTTTTGGGAAAAATGAAAAAAGCAGTATATAAGCAATAAGCAGTTGAACTGATTTTTAAGGAAAACGATATTGAAATTCATAGAACTACAGCTCACAACAAGACGGGTAACTCAGCTATAGAACAACTCCATGGGACTCTAAATGAACATTTAAGGCTGATGACATTAGAAAAATCTGATGACAAAGAAAGTTGGGATGATGAAATTCACAACAGTCTAATAATTTACAATAGAACTATACACTCTTCGACAAAGTTTAAACCCATTGACTTTATCGAAAAAAATCTTGACTGCAAGGACATAACCAGCTTCAAAAGGAAGAGACCTGAAAAATTGACAACATAAACGAACATCGCGGCCACAATTATGTACTAATTGGCAATATTGTAAATAATAGAGTTATCACTAAAAATAAGCCTCAATATAAAAACTTAAACAGCATTATAAAAGATGGCGAATTCGTTGTAGACACTAGCAATAAAAGAGAAAAAGTATTGTCAAAATCAACTAAAACGAAAATTCAAAAATCTTAAAAAAAAACAAAAAAAAAAACAAAAAATTGCATATCTTCATTTTTGCAAGTTATATTGAAAACAACAAGAAATCAATGAAAATTAGTTATATTATCACAAATCAGTTCTGAAGTGCTATTTTTTTTATACTAAAAACATTTGCTTGATTTAAATGTATTGCTATACAGATTTGTAATTTCTCTTGAAAAAGAAAAATGAAACAAATAAAATTTGTCAAAACTTAGAAAACGGTCGTTCCATTTACGGAGACGCAAATGTCTTGGGGGTGGAGGAGTCATATTATTGCAATATTATGTCTTTACACTCCTATCTAAGATTGATCCGTCTTATATTAATAATTCATTATTGTTTATTTTATAGCAGCATATTATGATTTGTTTTTAAAGAGATACAGAAAGCAAACTATTAAGCTTTGCTCTAAGCTCTCCACAGCTGCATTTATGTAAAATGAGAAAAGGTCTTGGTTAAAGCTGATATTAAGCTAACCTTTTTCATAAAATCTTATTAAGAGTTAAGTTAAATTACAAAATGAAGTTTAGTTGTTGATCAGAATGCAAGCAAAGCACATTCTTTTATTGCTATATATGTATATATACCAAAGTATATAAACAAGCGTCTGTTTCGTTCTGCTGCCCGCAATTGTCATCGCATTAAATTTTTGAAGCGAAGTTGTCTTTATACTCAGCTGTACTTGCAACTATTTCCATCTGATAGTGAACTTCAAATATTCATTATAATTGTACCAACAACGAAATCACGCCTCTTTTCGGTAAAATTTTCTAAGCGCATCATCTCTTCGACACCACAGCCACCACCCCCCACTTCAGCACTTTATTTTGCACTCCATGCATCTAAGCATTCAAATAACAACTACATCATTTACTTGCTTTTCATCATAGCTTGGCTCACTTTATTGTAACATTTAAAACAATTAACAATAATTACAGCAACAACAACAATACACAGCTTCTACCGCTAATTAAAACACGATAGAAAATTGCATGCCTTAAAAATGCCTTCAATTGCATTGCGATGCTTACAACAACCAAACCACGGGGAGTATCAACACATTCAGCCAAAAGTTGTTTTTGTAATTATTTAAGTACAAAGTAGAAATAAAAACATTAACGAAAAGCATTCTCTTACTCATGAAAAATAAAACGTAAAAAATATTTACTTCAGACTGATTTGTTATTATCATTATTATTAGTTGTGATTAATTATAAAAACAAAAAAACAACCAAAAAAAAAAAATTAAAATTTATTCCATTACCTTTGAGTATTTGTATGCACATGAAGCAAAAGTAAATAAAATAAACAAACAAAAAAATTAAAAACTAAAAATAAAATACAATTGTTTAGATAAAAAGAAAACCCTATAATGCAAGATTTAGTTTTTTAAAATAAAATAAGATTTGTAAATAATACTTTAACATATATGGTTCCATTTGATGGATAACTTTTATATCACGCATTGAGTTACTGATGCCTCTTATTGAATCATTTGACGATCTACAAAGTCCTTAATTTAAGGCCAAATTAGAGAAAAAATCTTGGGTGATGCCCAACTAAAACGTAAAAACAACGTAAAACTTTATTAATTAACGGAGACCAGGGGACATGGCCTGTAATGAAACAGGTTCTGATCAATTATCACGGAGAAAGTGAGTCTCCAGAAGTTGAGAAGTTGAGAATTTGTCGATGTGACTGACGCAACAATTGAAAGTTTCTATGAAAGTATCAACGCAATTCAGTGTAGGCTTAATACTGCTTACCTCTTGAAAGACCCCACTCATCCAAATCTAATTTTGAATTTTTCCAACTGCAATAATTCAAGAAACTTAATACATCACAGAGTTTCAAATACATCACGAAATTTCAGGAATATCTCTGACCAACCTAATGTAACTTATTCACGCAGTTTTAATCAACAAGTTGATTCAGAAAATTTGATTAACCCAAATATCTCAGGAAATGTTCGACACTTTGTCAACCAAAATAACTCGAACAATGGACCCGGACCCTTGCAAAAAATCGAAGCCAATCAAGAAAATTTTCAGCAGGACGGCACAAACAACTACCCTATATAGTTATTAGAACCAAAATAAAACCCTTAAGATTCCTTGTGGACACCGGTGCGGAACATAGTATTGTTAATCCAAATTTATGTAACCCGAAATGGAAAATGGCATGCGACATATATACCTTAAAAGTGCTTGGCAAGAAAATTCATACAAGAATAAAATACAATTTCCCCATATTTCCTGAATTTAACAGACCTAATCACTTTGTCAGCTTCCTCGAGTATCAATTTAATTACTATTTTGATGGACTCATTGGAAATAATATCTTGACAGAAATAAACCCAATAATAGATTATAAATATAGGCGTAAATAAACTGACAACGCCATCATAACAATTGATTTAAATGCTGAAGAGGAAAATTATTCTAATAGTATTCTCGAGGTTCACTGTCAAGAAATTTTAGGTTTAGACGCAGAAAGCATTTTAATGCCAAAGTTTGCTAGCCACCATTCTGAAAATGACATCACACATTACCTTTTTTACACAACCGATGACAATTTAACATTTACAAGCACAATTCAACATAAAGTTCTTACAACGGATGAAACACCCGTATACAACAAACTGTATAGATACCCCGAAATTTATAGGAAGAAGTTGACAAACAAATTTAAGAGATGATCCAACAAGGTATCGTTGTCCCAAGTAATACTCCATACAATGCACCCCTATGGGTTGTACCCAAAAACGTTTATACTAGTGGACAACAAAGTGGCGTATAGTATGTGATTACAGTAAACTTAACCAAAAAATAATTGATGACCGATTTCCAATACCTAATATGGAAGATATTTTTGATAAATTAGGAAAATGTAATTATTTCACTATTATACACTTAGCAAAGGGATTCTATCAAATAGAAGTAGATCCAAACGAGCGCCCTAAAACAGCTTTTTTGACTAGACAGGGACACTACGAATTTACAAGAATTCAACGCACCTTCGGCCTCAAAAACGCACCGGCCACATTTCAACGTTTGGTCAATGAATTAAAAGATAAAAAGATTCTTAAAAGATTTTATTAACAAAATTGGACGACATTTGGATTTCTACTATTTTTGAGGAACACTTACTGTCCATTAAAAAATTTTTGTCAGAAACTTACAGAAAGCAATTTTTAAAATCCAACCCGACAAATGCAGCTTTGCTGAACCACTAATCAAATATTTAGAGCACGTAGTGACGAGCGATGGCATCAAGCCTGATGATGATAAAATTAAAGCAATTACTATGATGAACATTCCAACCAACACAACCGAAATAAAACAGTTTTTTGGAATATCCGGCTACTATCGCAAGTTTACGCGGGATTACGCGAAAGTAGCCTGCCCTATGATAAGGTTTTTGAAAAAAGGCCAAATCTATTTTAACTTATAACCAAATATGTAAACAACTGTGAAACATGTCAACTAGCTGGGTACAACCCAGATCGTCAACCAATTAAAATTCCTTTCAAAATCAGCGAAACATCTTTGACTTAAACATCAAATGACATTGTTCATATGGACACATGGTTTCCATGCAGAAACGTTATGTATCTAACTACAATTGACAAGCTTTCTAAATACGCGATAATTCATAAATTAACTGACAGAACGTGGGTATCGCTTTTAGCTGCAATCAAAGATTTTTGGGAAAAATGAAAAAGGTCGTATTTGACAACGAAAGATGTATGTTGCATAAGCAGTTGAACTGTTTTTTAAGGAAAACGACATTGAAATTCATAGATCTACAGCTCACAACAAGACGGGTAACTCAGATATAGAACGACTCCATGGGACTCTAAATGAACATTTAAGGCTGATGGCATTAGAAAAATCTGATGACAAAGAAAGTTGGGATGATGAAATTCACAACAGTCTAATAATTTACAATAGAACTATACACTCTTCGACAAAGTTTAAACCCATTGACTTTATCGAAAAAAATCTTGACTGCAAGGACATAACCAGCTTCAAAAGGAAGAGACCTGAACAATTGACAACATAAACGAACATCGCGGCCACAATTATGTACTAACTGGCAATATTGTAAATAATAGAGTTATCACTAAAAATAAGCCTCAATATAAAAACTTAAACAGCATTATAAAAGATGGTGAATTCGTTGTAGACACTAGCAATAAAAGAGAACAAGTATTGTCAAAATCAACTAAAACGAAAATTCAAAAATCAAAAATCTTAAAAAAAACAAAAAAAAAAAAAACAAAAAATTGCATATCTTCATTTTTGCAAGTTATATTGAAAACAACAAGAAATCAATGAAAATTAGTTATATTATCACAAATCAGTTCTGAAGTGCTATTTTTTTTATACTAAAAACATTTGCTTGATTTAAATGTATTGCTATACAGATTTGTAATTTCTCTTGAAAAAGAAAAATGAAACAAATAAAATTTGTCAAAACTTAGAAAACGGTCGTTCCATTTACGGAGACGCAAATGTCTTGGAGGTGGAGGAGTCATATTATTGCAATATTATGTCTTTACACCCCTAACTAAGATTGATCCGTCTTATATTAATAATTCATTATTGTTTATTTTATAGCAGCATATTATGATTTGTTTTTAAAGAGATACAGAAAGCAAACTATTAAGCTTTGCTCTAAGCTATCCACAGCTGCATTTATGTAAAATGAGAAAAGGTCTGGGTTAAAGCTGATATTAAGCTAACCTTTTTCATAAAATCTTATTAAGAGTTAAGTTAAATTACAAAATCAAGATTAGTTGTTGATCAGAATGCAAGCAAAGCACATTCCTTTATTACTATATATATATACCAAAGTCTAAACAAGCGTCTGTTTCGTTCTGCTGCCCGCAATTTTCAACATATTTAGTTGATTTTTTTTATGTAGATAGTTATGATGCAAAGCTATAAATTTTTTTTATTTTTTCGAATTAAGTTGGCGAACACTAGGTAAAAATGGGTTGCTGAATCTGAATCCGTTGTCAGAATTTAAAAATTATGTAATTTGTTTAATATAGGGTTGGCACCTAAACTTTTAAATTTTTATTAATTTGTTGCTGTGCATACACTATGTAAAAATGAGTCGCTGAATCCGAATCCATTATAGGAATTTTGGAATGACGTGGTTTTCAACAGAGCTGCTACCAAATTATTAATTTATACTATTTTTACGAATTTATACGAGTTCATTCGTATAATAATTTATACGAATTCGCTGGAAAAGCACAAAACAGAAAAATTCTTTAAAATTTTTTTTATTTTTTATTTTTTTAAAAAAAAGCACTAACCATACAGTTCATAAAGACAGCTTTTCGGAATACAGAAACTCCACAGACATACATTCGAACATATAATTTGTTCCCATATGGCTGCTGTTGCAGTTTTAAAATGCATTCGAACAAGTGGCTATGTCATCGCATTAAATTTTTGAAGCGAAGTTGTCTTTATACTTAGCTGTACTTGCAACTATTTCCATCTGATAGTGAACTTCAAATATTCATTATAATTGTACCAACAACGAAATCACGCCTCTTTTCGGTAAAATTTTCTAAGCGCATCATCTCTTCGACACCACAGCCACCACCCCCCACTTCAGCACTTTATTTTGCACTCCATGCATGGAAAACAAATTCTAAGCATTCAAATAACAACTACATCATTTACTTGCTTTTCATCATAGCTTGGCTCACTTTATTGTAACATTTAAAACAATTAACAATAATTACAGCAACAACAACAATACACAGCTTCTACCGCTAATTAAAACACGATAGAAAATTGCATGCCTAAAAAATGCCTTCAATTGCATTGCGATGCTTACAACAACCAAACCACGGGGAGTATCAACACATTCAGCAAAAGTTGTTTTTGTAATTATTTAAGTACAAAGTAGAAATAAAAACATTAACGAAAAGCATTCTCTTACTCATGAAAAATAAAACGTAAAAAATATTTACTTCAGACTGATTTGTTATTATCATTATTATTAGTTGTGATTAATTATAAAAACAAAAAAACAACAAAAAAAAAAAATTAAAATTTATTCCATTACCTTTGAGTATTTGTATGCACATGAAGCAAAAGTAAATAAAATAAACAAACAAAAAAATTAAAAACTAAAAATAAAATACAATTGTTTAGATAGAAAGAAAACCCTATAATGCAAGATTTAGTTTTTTAAAATAAAATAAGATTTGTAAACAATACTTTAACATATATGGTTCCATTTGATGGATAACTTTTATATCACGCATTGAGTTACTGATGCCTCTTATTGAATCATTTGACGATCTACAAAGTCCTTAATTTAAGGCCAAATTAGAGAAAAAATCTTGGGTGATGCCCAACTAAAACGTAAAAACAACGTAAAACTTTATTAATTAACGGAGAACCGGGGACATGGCCTGTAATGAAACAGGTTCTGATCAATTATCACGGAGAAAGTGAGTCTCCAGAAGTGATCATTGATAAGTTGAGAATTTGTCGATGTGACGCAACAATTGAAAGTTTCTATGAAAGTATCAACGCACTTCAGTGTAGGCTCAATAATGCTTACCTCTTGAAAGACCCCACTCATCCAAATCTAATTTTGAATTTTTCCAACTACAATAATTCAAGAAACTTCACAGAGTTTCAAATACATCACGAAATTTCAGGAATATCTCTGACCAACCTAATGTAACTTATTCACGCAGTTTTAATCAACAAGTTGATCCAGGAAATTTGATTAACCCAAATATCTCAGGAAATTTTCATCAAAATTTTCAGCAGGACGGCACAAACAACTACCCTATATAGTTATTAGAACCAAAATAAAACCCTTAAGATTCCTTGTGGACACCGGTGCGGAATATAGTATTGTTAATCCAAATTTATGTAACCCGAAATGGAAAATGACATGCGACACATATACCTTAAAAGCTCTTGGCAGGAATATTCATACAAGAATAAAATACAATTTCCCCATATTTCCTGAATTTAACAGACCTAATCACTTTGTCAGCTTCCTCGAGTATAAATTTAATTACTATTTTGATGGACTCATTGGAAATAATATCTTGACAGAAATAAACCCAATAATAGATTATAAATATAGGCGTAAATAAACTGACAACGCCATCATAACAATTGATTTAAATGCTGAAGAAGAAAATTATTCTAATAGTATTCTCGAGGTTCACTGTCAAGAAAATTTAAGTTTAGACGCAGAAAGCAATTTAATGCCAAAGTTTGCTAGCCACCATTCTGAAAATGACATCAGAAATTACCTTTTTTACACAACCGGTGACAATTTAACATTTACAAGCAAAATTCAACATAAAGTTCTTACAAAGGCTGAAACACCCGTATACAACAAACTGTATAGATACCCCGAAATTTATAGGAAGAAGTTGACAAACAAATTTAACCCTTTCACCCCTGAGTTTTATTTTTAAATCTGGAAAGGTTTTTTTCAACTTTAATGGCATGTACAGTTATAAGGCCAAAATATAAGATGTTTGGCATACTTGAGAAGCCGGAGGTCCTTACCGTTGTCCTGGGATATATAATCCCAATAAGGGATTGCGGTGAGATATTATGTCCCAATAAAGTTTACGTACACAGAAATTTACTATGATGAATTCACATTTTTTTTATTGATATTTTTATTATACGAAAAATCAGCAATTCAAAGCTTGCAGATATAAAGGGATCATAAAAAGAAAAACATAATAACTTAACAAATTCAAATTGTTGATATAAAGAATATTTATTATTTGTGGAATGGTGCGAAACATGAGGGACACAGAGCATTGTTACATCCTGAACACACAAATTTGGTTCTAGTTTCTTTCTTTATGGTTGTGCATCGAACGCAACGACGTCGCGAGGTGCTTTCAATGGGTAAATGATCGCCAATATTCAAATTAGTTCTCTTAGAAGGCCTTCCACCTGTCCGACGTGTTCTTAGTCCTTTGTGTTTTACTCCCTCAGCGAGAAGAGCTTCAGCCAATGGAACTATGAACTGTATCAACGGAATCTTACGGCGATGATGCTCCATATATACGATCCACGCATTTACAACACAAAGCATAAGGATTTTAAAAAATACTTTCTTCCACCACTTCTTGGACTTCCTGTTCATGTCGTACACTGCTGTTTTTTGGTCGACCAGATCGACCCCTCCTCCCATCATCCGATAGTAGTCGCTTATGATCAAAGGGCAGTCCACATTCTTCTTTGTACCATCCTTTTGCTTCCTTTGTACCAGAACTAAATCTGGCATATGGCAATTTGACATGATCAGTACTTCCTTAGAGTCCATCCATCTTGCAGCTGATAAACCATCAGCACTCACTTGAAACTGGCTGTTCCCCCGATCCAAGCGTCCAGCAAAATCTGGTGTTTCTTTTCGATTTCTCATATAAGTTCCCAGCGCTGGAAACGGGATATTTTTTAACAACGAGACTGACGTGAAAAATCGATCAAAAACCACAGCAATGTCTTTATTCCGAATAGTTGATGTCAATTTGAGGATGAATTTTTCGCCAAGGGTGCCGGTAATGTCTTGGTTGGTCTCCTTTCCGGTGTAAATATTTAGGTCATAAGTATATCCGGTCTTAGCATCACAGCGCATCCATATTTTTACACCACGTTTTATGGGCTTCATTGGCATGTACTGCTTTAGCACGAAACGGCCTTTGAATTTCGCCATGCTCTCATCTATTGATTGGAAAGGGCTTTCAGTTCGTCCTTCCGAAAACGTTTTCTTCACGCAAGCTACAACTTCAGACATATAATAGTCTTTTGGAGCTCCACTCGGCTTTTCTACGTCATTAAAATATATTGTCGACGACAGGTGAGTATATCGGTCGCGGGACATACTCTTTTTAATAGCTTCATTGCCCAAGGAAATGTTGTTGCTCCAATAATCAGCTATAGCCGGCACGTGGTTATAATGCATAATTAAAGACACTCCAATGAAAGTCATGATTTCATATTCATCAGTTAAATTGCGTTTCGTATTCTTCACTCTGTTTAGCTTCGTTAGTCTCTGGTTCGTACATTCGGCAATGCGAATATACAAACTCTTCGGGAAAAATTTCCTGAAGACATCATATTCAGTAGCAGAAGGTGCTAAATTCAATGATACCTCTGCATTTCTGTCCTCAGGCATTGTAAATCAAGGTACAAATGTATTATTTTCGCTGAAGTTAGACCACATACAAGAAGCAAGTGGATCAGCAGCATCAGGAGAATCCGCACTTCCTGCAACAACAGCTGTATCAAGTTCCACGGCAGGATCAGGGTCATCAGGGAATTCATCATCATCCTCGGATTCATTGTTATTATTGCTTGAGTCAGTTAAATTTTCGTCCTCAGTGTCCTGATCTTCATCATCTGAAGGAGAAAAATTGGATCCAGAATAACTGAAGTCTGTACCTTCATTATCGCTTTCATCGTCCTCTTGCATAATCTCGACCAGTTCCCTATTCGACAATCTCTTTCTTGCCATCTGCAAAAAATAAAATTACAACTAGTGTTTGTAACGTATATTGGGATAATACATCCCACCCGATAATCTTATTGGGACAATATATCCCATTTAAGATAAAAGCTTTCTATTTCCTTACCGTTTGAGTATTTCCTCGCTGCAAAATGTTAAAAACAATATTTTACACCACACTTTTTGTAATAATACAGAATTTCGAACAATAACACAAACTCCGGTTTTATTTACCAAATTATACGAAGATTATCGAAAAACACGTGCTTTCACTTTAAAAAACTGCATACAAATGAGGTACCGCTATAATTGTGAGCATTGTTTTTGCAATAATACCAAATATATTACTTCAACCTTTATTGGGATATATCACACTTTAAAATACAACAGCAAATAAAAATGATACGACTTAAGGAAGTTCGCTGGGACATATAATCCCAGTAGGGGCGAAAGGGTTAAGAGATGATCCAACAAGGTATCGTTGTCCCAAGTAATACTCCATACAATGCACCTCTATGGGTTGTACCCAAAAACGTTGATAATAGTGGACAACAAAAGTGGCGTATAGTATGTGATTACCGTAAACTTAACCAAAAAACAATTGATGACCGATTTCCAATACCCAATATGGAAGATATTTTTGATAAATTAGGAAAATGTAACTATTTCACTATTATAGTCTTAGCAAAGGTATTCTATCAAATAGAAGTAGATCCAAACGAGCGTCCTAAAACAGCTTTTTCGACTAGACAGGGACACTACGAATTTACAAGAATTCAACGCACCCTCGGCCTCAAAAACGCACCGGCCACATTTCAACGTTTGGTCAATGAATTAAAAGATAAAAAGATTCTTAAAAGATTTTATTAACAAAATTGGACGACATATTGGTTTTTCTACTATTTTTGAGGAACCATTCCATTCCATGTCCATTAAAAAATTTTTGTCAGAAACTTAGAGAAAGCAATTTTTAAAATCCAACCCGACAAATGCAGCTTTGCTGAACCAATAATCAAATATTTAGGGCACGTAGTGACGAGCGATGGCATCAAGCCTGATGATGATAAAATTAAAGCAATTACTATGATGAACATTCCAACCAACACAACCGAAATAAAACAGTTTTTTGGAATATCCGGCTACTATCGCAAGTTTACGCGGGATTACGCGAAAGTAGCCTGCCCTATGATAAGGTTTTTGAAAAGAGGCCAAATCTATTTTAACTTATAACCAAATATGTAAACAACTGTGAAACATGTCAACTAGCTGGGTACAACCCAGATCGTCAACCAATTAAAATTCCTTTCAAAATCAGCGAAACATCTTTGACTTAAACATCAAATGACATTGTTCATATGGACACATGGTTTCCATGCAGAAACGTTATGTATCTAACTACAATTGACAAGCTTTCTAAATACGCGATAATTCATAAATTAACTGACAGAACGTGGGTATCGCTTTTAGCTGCAATCAAAGATTTTTGGGAAAAATGAAAAAGGTCGTATTTGACAACGAAAGATGTATGTTGCATAAGCAGTTGAACTGTTTTTTAAGGAAAACGACATTGAAATTCATAGATCTACAGCTCACAACAAGACGGGTAACTCAGATATAGAACGACTCCATGGGACTCTAAATGAACATTTAAGGCTGATGGCATTAGAAAAATCTGATGACAAAGAAAGTTGGGATGATGAAATTCACAACAGTCTAATAATTTACAATAGAACTATACACTCTTCGACAAAGTTTAAACCCATTGACTTTATCGAAAAAAATCTTGACTGCAAGGACATAACCAGCTTCAAAAGGAAGAGACCTGAACAATTGACAACATAAACGAACATCGCGGCCACAATTATGTACTAACTGGCAATATTGTAAATAATAGAGTTATCACTAAAAATAAGCCTCAATATAAAAACTTAAACAGCATTATAAAAGATGGTGAATTCGTTGTAGACACTAGCAATAAAAGAGAACAAGTATTGTCAAAATCAACTAAAACGAAAATTCAAAAATCAAAAATCTTAAAAAAAAACAAAAAAAAAAAACAAAAAATTGCATATCTTCATTTTTGCAAGTTATATTGAAAACAACAAGAAATCAATGAAAATTAGTTATATTATCACAAATCAGTTCTGAAGTGCTATTTTTTTTATACTAAAAACATTTGCTTGATTTAAATGTATTGCTATACAGATTTGTAATTTCTCTTGAAAAAGAAAAATGAAACAAATAAAATTTGTCAAAACTTAGAAAACGGTCGTTCCATTTACGGAGACGCAAATGTCTTGGAGGTGGAGGAGTCATATTATTGCAATATTATGTCTTTACACCCCTAACTAAGATTGATCCGTCTTATATTAATAATTCATTATTGTTTATTTTATAGCAGCATATTATGATTTGTTTTTAAAGAGATACAGAAAGCAAACTATTAAGCTTTGCTCTAAGCTATACACAGCTGCATTTATGTAAAATGAGAAAAGATCTGGGTTAAAGCTGATATTAAGCTAACCTTTTTCATAAAATCTTATTAAGAGTTAAGTTAAATTACAAAATCAAGATTAGTTGTTGAACAGAATGCAAGCAAAGCACATTCCTTTATTACTATATATATATACCAAAGTCTAAACAAGCGTCTGTTTCGTTCTGCTGCCCGCAATTTTCAACATATTTAGTTGATTTTTGAAGCGTAGCTTTTTACGCCTCGTTCTGCGATTTGCTAAAGTGAAATCAGAAAAAACGACACTTTTTCCGACACCTTTCTTCTTAGAATTGATATTGTTTTTTGCTTGCATCAATTGAACCAGAAAATGTTAAATTAAAAATAATTTCTTGCCCGCTGCCGGAATTGAACCCACAAATCACAGTTCTATCGTTTGTTGGTGCTTTCCTCTAACCATTACGCTAAAACCTTTTCTTTAATAATTTTGTTGATTTAGTGATAAACATTAGCTAAAGCTATGTTTGAGCAGATCACTATAATCTAGTACTTTAAGAAAGGGATTGTGTGTTGGCTATTCCAGTACGTGTATTGGCTAGCCAACCGACAAAAGTAGCAAACAAAACGAACTAGAGCAAAGATAACTAAATTTACCGAGCTATGGTTTGAATCTTCGGTTTGACCATGCGAACTAAAAGACCTAACGAACTAAAAGAACGAACGAACTAAAAGAACGAACGAACTAAAAGAAATATTCACTAAGGATTGTGTATTAAATGTTGTTTATACTTCCTACTAAAGGTCGTTATAAATATCGTTAAAAATAAACAACCTGTAAGTTGATTAAATTGTAACAAAATTAATGATTTTTGTATATTTATTCCCTACAACTGAACAGGCTTTAAGGGAGGGCCGAAGAGGGTTGATATATATGATATATGATACTTTGTTATTTTAAAGTTTTGAATTTAAAAATTATTTTAATCGAAAAAACGATATTAAATTATCAAATCTATGAATTTGCGAAAATGCTTCGCTTCTCTCGTGTGTCCAGTGACGCACATGTGTTATTTTATGTAGATAGTTATGACGCAGAGGCTATACATTTTTTTTTTTTTCGAATTAAGTTGGCGAACACTAGGTAAAAATGGGTTGCTGAATCTGAATCCATTGTCAGAATTTAAAAATTATATAATTTTTTTAATATAGGGTTGGCACCTAAACTTTTAAATTTTTATTAATTTGTTGCTGTGCGTACACTATGTAAAAATGAGTCGCTGAATCCGAATCCATTATAGGAATTTGGAATAACGTGGTTTTCAACAGGGCTGCTACCAAATCATTAATGTATACTATTTTTACGAATTTATACGAGTTTATTCGTACAATAATTTATACAAATTCGCTGGAAAAGCACAAAACAGAAAAATTCTTTAAAATTTTAAAAAAAAAGCACTTACCATCATACAGTTCATAAAGACAGCTTTTCGGAATACAGAAACTCCACAGACATACATTCGAACACATAATTTGTTCCCATATGGCTGCTGTTGCAGTTTTAAAAATGTATTCGAACAAGTGGCTGTGTCATCGCATTAAATTTGTGTCTTTATACTCAGTTGTACTTGCAACATTTCCACCTGATAGTGAACTTCAAATATTCATTATAAATGCACCAATAACGAAATCACGCCTCTTTTCGGTAACATTTTCTAAACGCATCATCTCTTCGACACTACAGCCACCACCCCCTACTTCAGCACTTTATTTTGCACTCCATGCATGGAAAACAAATTCTAAGCATTAAAATAACAACTACAACATTTACTTGCTTTTCATTATAGCTTGGCTCACTTTATTGTAACATTTAAAACAATTAACAATAACTACAGCAACAACAACAATACACAGCTTCTACCGCTAATTAAGACACGATAGAAAATTGCATGCCTAAAAAATGCCTTCAATTGCATTGCATGCTTACAACAAACAAACCACGGGGAGTATCAACACATTCAGCCAAAAGTTGTTTTTGTAATTATTTAAGTAGAAATAAAAACATTAACGAAAAGCATTCTCTTACTCATGAAAAATACAACGTAAGAAATATTTACTTCAGACTGATTTGTTATTATCATTATTATTAGTTGTGATTAATTATAAAAACAAAAAAAAAACTAAAAAAAAATTCTTTGAGTATTTGTATGCACATGAAGCAAATGTAAATAAAATAAACAAACAAAAAAATTAAAAACTAAAAATAAAATACAATTGTTTAGATAAAAAAAACCCCACAATTGTAAATAATACTTTAACATATATGGTTCCATTTGATGGAGACAACAATTCATGGATAAATTTTATATCACGCATTGAGTTACTGATGCCTCTTATTGAATCATTTGACGATCTACATAAGTCCTTAATTTTAGGCCAAATTAAAGATAAAATCGTGGGTTGATGCCCAACTAAAACGTAAAAACAACGTAAAACTTTATTAATTAACGAAGACCCGGGGACATGGCCTGTAATGAAACAGGTTCTGATCAATTATCACGGAGAAAGTGAGTCTCCAGAAGTGATCATTGATAAGTTGAGAATTTGTCGATGTGACGCAACAATTGAAAGTTTCTGTGAAAGTATCAACGCACTTCATTGTACGCTTAATAATGCTTACCTCTTAAAATACCACTCTTGAAAGACCCACTCATCCAAATCTAAAAAGCAATTGTAGAAATCTTTCAAACACGGCTTACCGGAGCCTGTCGAAAGCGTTATCGTAAGCAGAAATCCTGAAACACTAAAAGACGCATCGATATTATTAAAGAAAAGAATTATCTGCACTATAAGAATAGAAACACACCAATTTATAGCGCAATTTCCGAAACCGTCATTATAATTCTAATCAAAATGTTTCTAATTTAGATAATTCCAGTAACCAATCTTTCGAAGAAAACTTAGGAAATGTTGTACATCCTTTCCAGAATTACTCGGTAAATTTCAGGAATTTTTCCTGAACTTAGAGTTTCAAATACATCACGAAATTTCAGGAATATCTCTGACCAACCTAATGTAACTTATTCACGCAGTTTTAATAAACAAGTTGATTCAGGAAATTTGATTAACCCAAATATCTCAGGAAATTTTCGAAACTTTGTCAACCAAAATAACTCGAACAATTTCCGGACCCTTGCAAATAATCGAAGCCAACATTTTTCAGAAAAGTTCCAAGATAGAACCCATACCGAGCCAATGGCCATATACCTAAATGAAGCCAATCAAGAAAATTTTCAGCAGGACGGCACAAACAACTACCCTATATAGTTATTAGAACCGAAATAAAACCCTTAAGATTCCTCGTGGACACCGGTGCGGAACATAGTATTGTTAATCCAAATTTATGTAACCCGAAATGGAAAATGGCATGCGACACATATACCTTAAAGGTGCTTGGCAGGAATATTCATACAAGAACAAAATACAATTTCCCCATATTTCCTGAATTTAACAGACCTAATCACTTTGTCAGCTTCCTCGAGTATCAATTTAATTACTATTTTGATGGACTCATTGGAAATAATATCTTGACAGAAATAAACCCAATAATAGATTATAAATATAGGCGTTTAATAACTGACAACGCCACCATAACAATTGATTTAAATGCTGAAGAGGAAAATTATTCTAATAGTATTTTCGAGGTTCACTGTCAAGAAAATTTAAGTTTAGACGCAGAAAGCATTTTAATGCCAAAGTTTGCTAGCCACCATTCTGAAAATGACATCAGAAAATTAGCATGTATTTTGATGGCATTTGATAACCTTTTTTACACAACCGGTGACAATTTAACATTTACAAGCACAATTCAACATAAAGTCCTTACAAAGGTTGAAACACCCGTATACAACAAACTGTATAGATACCCCGAAATTTATAGGAAGAAGTTGACAAACAAATTTAAGAGATGATCCAACAAGGTATCGTTGTCCCAAGTAATAGTCCATACAATGCACCTCTATGGGTTGTACCCAAAAACGTTGATAATAGTGGGCAACAAAAGTGGCGTATAGTATGTGATTACCGTAAACTTAACCAAAAAACAATTGATGGCGATTTCCAATACCCAATATGGAAGATGTTTTTGATAAGTTAGGAAAATGTAACTATTTCACTATTATAGACTTAGCAAAGGTATTCTATCAAATAGAAGTAGATCCAAACGAGCGTCCTAAAACAGCCACATTTCAACGTTTGGTCAATGAATTCTTAAAAGATTTTATTAACAAAATTGGTCGACATATTGGTTTTTCCACATTTTTTGAGGAACACTTACTGTCCATTAAAAAAATTTTTCAGAAACTTAGAGAAAGCAATTTAAAATCCAACCCGGCAAATGCTGAACCATCAATCAAATATTTAGGGCACGTAGTAACGAGCGATGGCATCAAGCCTGTTGATAAAATTAAAGCAATTACTATGATGAACATTCCAACCAACACAACCGAAATAAAACAGTTTTTTTTGGAATATCCGGCTACTATCGCAAGTTTATAAAGGATTACGCGAAAGCAGCCTGCCCTATGATAAGGTTTTTGAAAAAAGGTTTCAAAGTAAACACAAAAGACAAAGAATACATCGAAGTGTTTTCTAAGCTCAAGAGACTTCTCACTAGTGACCCCATTTTCAAAATTCCTGAATTCGATAGAAGCATTGACTGCAGATGCACTCAGAGCTGTAAGCCAAAATAATCACCCTGTATGCTACGCATCACGAACTCTCCATGATCATGAAATAAATTATTCTGTGATCGAATAAGAATTGCTAGCCATAGTTTGGTCTGAAAAAAATATTTTCGTACCTTATGGTAGAAAATTTCTCATTTGAACTGATCACAAACCATTGATTTGGCTTCACAATATCAAGGAGCCGAATATGAAATGCAAAGATGAAAAATTATGTTAAATGAATACAATTTCGATATTGACTATGTTAAAGGAAAAAAAAATCTGGTAGCGGACGGACTTAGTAGATACATTAAGAGAAGCATGCTTAATTTAGACACCAATATCGTACCAGCCAAATTTAAATGCACAGACTTATTGAGAAATAGTTTCGAAGTACTTAACCACGAATTTGACAATAGCAATACTGACGCTGTACTTGTATTTGATATTTCTTTAACTGACTCAGATGAGAGAAGTGTGGATGTAGAAGTTGGGTCTTGTATCGATACAATTTATAGTGCAATGGAAGATGATTCATCCTATATACCTATAACACAAAAATGTGTGAACGATACAAATCAAATATACTTAAAACTTAAGGTGAAAAAGAAAGAACCTTTACTAAAATTATAAATACAAAATGTCAAAACCATCTTATAATCTCAGATATAGCTAATCTTCTCGAAATTATGCAAAGAATAATACTAAATCAGGGTATTATGTGGATTTACTGTGATAATATTGTGCTTTTACTAAAAATCCAAGTACTTTTTGTTAAATATTTTCAAAACAATAAGATTAAATTGATCAAATCTTCCGTAAAATTAAAAGATATAACTGATAAAAATGAATAAACTTATAAAAAAATAACATTTAAGAAATAACCACCGTATTTTGGGAATTGAAACGGAATTGAAATAATCAATGAAGTATTTTGGGAATTGAAACAGCAAATAGTTTACCCAAATCTATTTAAACGTATAACCAAATATGTAAACAACTGTGAAACATGTCAACTAGCTAAATATGATCGTCAACCAATTAAAATTCATTTCAAAATTAGCGAAACATCTTCAAATATAAATGACATTGTTCATATGGACATATGGTTTCCATGCAGAAACGTTATGTATCTAACTACAATTGACAAGTTTTCTAAATACGCGACAATTCATAAATTAACTGACAGAACGGGGGTATCTCTTTTAGCAGCAATCAAAGATTTTTGGAAAAAATGAAAAAAGTCGTATTTGACAACGAAAGATGTATGTTGCATAATGCAGTTGCAGTTTTTTAAGGAAAACGATATTGAAATTCATAGAACTAACCAGCTTCATAACCAGAAAAATTGCCAACATAAACGAACATCGCGGCCACAATTATGTTCTAACTGACAAAATTGTAAATAATAGAGTTATCACTAAAACTAAGCCTCAATATAAATACTTAAACAGCATTATAAAAGATGGTGAATTCGTTGTAGACACTAGCAATAAAAGAGAAACAAAGTATTGTCAACATCAACTAAAACGAAAATTCAAAAATCAAAAATCTTAAAAACACAAAAAAAATTGCATATCTTCATTTTTGTAAGTTATATTGAAAACAACAAAAAAATCAATGAAAATTAGTTATATTATCACAAATCAGTTCTGTAGTGCTATTTTTCTTATACTAAAAACATTTGCTTGATTTAAATGTATTGCTATACTGATTTGTAATTTCTCTTGAAAAAGAAAAATGAAACAAATAAAATTTGTCAAAACTTAGAAAACGGTCGTTCCATTTACGGAGACGCAAATATCTTGGGGGTGGAGGAGTCATATTATTGCAATATTATGTCTTTACACCCCTAACTAAGATTGATCCGTCTTATATTAAGAATTCATTATTGTTTATTTTATAGCAGCATATTATGCTTTGTTTTTAAAGAGATGCAGAAAGCAAACTATTAAACTTTGCTCTAAGCTCTGCACAGCTGCATTTATGTAAAATGAGAAAAGGTTAAAGCTGATATTAAGCTAACTTTTTTCATAAAATCTTATTAAGAGTTAAGTTAAATTACAAAATAAAGATTAGTTGTTGATCAGAATGCAAGCAAAGCACATTCTTTTATTACTATATATATATATATACTAAAGCCTAAACAAGCGTCTGTTTTTTCGCAATTTTCAACATATTTAGTTGATTTTTGAAGCGTAGCTTTTTACGCCTCGTTCTGCGATTTGCTAGAGTGAAATCAGAAAAAACGACACTTTTTCCGACACCTTTCTTCTTAGAATTGATATTGTTTTTTGTTTGCATCAATTGAACCAGAAAATGTTAAATTAAAAAAAAAAGATACAGTATACCGTGTATACAGTAAAGAAGTGAAACTTCTTCTTTGTATACACTCTTTCTTTTCTAGAATAAGAACGATTTTAGTGTTCTTATAAAAAAATTAAGCCTTATAAATACTTTTTTTTCAAAACTTTAAATGTGAAAAGATAACTTACACAATATACTTACTATTATTAATAGTAAATAGTTCGATATAAAATTATATAACTAAGATATGTATAAAATAGTTATCTATTGAAAGAACTTATTCCAACTTATCTTGCGCACAGTGTCAAGTTGGCGTCATGGAATTGCACAATTATCGCAACTTGCATTTGCGTAAACTTGCATAAACTTTTATCTTATATTCTTTCAGTTCTTTTTTGCTTGTAAAATACATTTTTAATGAAAAATCTATTCAAACAATATTTAAGGATACAAAGTGCATTAACCGACAATATCTAAGATTCAGAGACATAAAGCTTTATGTTTAGAAGTTTAATTGCGTTTCTTCAACGTAAACTATGTCAATTGCCCGAATTTCTATTAGTTGCATTGAGCAAGGTCGTACTGTAGTTACTTTTTTCTCCATACAAACATTTTTGATTCTACACTAATAGTTCGGGTGTAGAATTAAATGCTAAGAAATTTTCGTTTCTACAGCATACTACGCTTTATTCAAGAATGATAGAAAAATAGATTACGCATTGCGCAGGTCCGTTATGTTGTTTAATTTTCATTTTGACATTTCTAGCTACGAACAAAGTATTTTTTACGATCATGACGTCACGCTAGACCAAGTTTGTTTCTTGAATCTTTTGCCATTGTTTTATAATTGTTCACATTTTTGACAAGACTTGACAGAAAGCCATATCGTAAGCTCATATCGTAAGTCTATCGTAACGTAGATGCGCAGATCGTAGAAAATTATTTTTACTATCTGCACAATCTATTTTTCTATCATTCTTGGGCTTTATTCATAAACATTTTTTCATTCGCTGCTCATGTTTGTAAGGTTTGTGTCTGAACTAAAGAAAATCTCTACAAAAATTAAGAATTCCAATGGATTTGCAATGGCCGCCACATAAAAAAAATGCTGCAAAGGGCGCATATGGAGCATGTCTTTGATATTAAACGAAAAGACAAACAAAAAACATGGTAGCGAAAATGTTTATGAATAGCGTTTTCTTATTTACAGTTACACTGCCTCTAAAATGTGTTTATGAATAAGGCTGTTATATTTTCCCGCTAGGAGCGCTGTTTATTTTCCCGCTGCGCATCTACAGCACAAGTAGTTTGATTAATTGGTATGTAACATCATTTATATATGAAGACCTTAGTCCAAGATATAGCACATTGGCTTTATAAAACTGAGATCGCAGGTTCGATACTCAGCGCTGACAAAGAAATTTTTTTCAGTCTTTTATACATTGTATATCTCTCTCATTCTATCTACTGTACAACATATCTTTCTTCTCTATCGTGTAACGAAATGAAGTAAATTGACCTTGAAATTTCACTCCTCAATATTCTCATTCAAATTTCGAAGCGCCGCCTAAGAAGTTTCACTTCAATAATTTCTTGCCCGCTGCAGGAATTGAACCCACAAATCACAGTTCTATCGTTTGTTGGTGCTTTCCTCTAACCATTACGCTAAAACCTTTTCTTTAATAATTTTGTTGATTTAGTGATAAACATTAGCTAAAGCTATGTTTGAGCAGATCACTATAATCTAGTACTTTAAGAAAGAAATACACAACATTGTGTATTAAATGTTGTTTATACTTCCTACTAAAGGTCGTTATAAATATCGTTAAAAATAAACAACCTGTAAGTTGATTAAATTGTAACAAAATTAATGATTTTTGTATATTTATTCCCTACAACTGAACAGGCTTTAAGGGAGGGCCGAAGATGGTTAATATATATGATATATATACTTTGTTATTTTAAAGTTTTGAATTTAAAAATTATTTTAATCGAAAAAAAACGATATTAAATTATCAAATCTATGAATTTGCGAAAATGCTTCGCTTCTCTCGTGTGTCCAGTGACGCACCTGAGTTTTTTATGTAGATAGTTATGACGCAGAGGCTATACATTTTTTTTTTTTCGAATTAAGTTGGCGAACACTAGGTAAAAATGGGTTGCTGAATCTGAATCCATTGTCAGAATTTAAAAATTATGTAATTTTTTTAATATAGGGTTGGCACCTAAACTTTTAAATTTTTATTAATTTGTTGCTGTGCGTACACTATGTAAAAATGAGTCGCTGAATCCGAATCCATTATAGGAATTTGGAATAACGTGGTTTTCAACAGGGCTGCTACCAAATCATTAATGTATACTATTTTTACGAATTTATACGAGTTTATTCGTACAATAATTTATACAAATTCGCTGGAAAAGCACAAAACAGAAAAATTCTTTAAAATTTTAAAAAAAAAGCACTTACCATCATACAGTTCATAAAGACAGCTTTTCGGAATACAGAAACTCCACAGACATACATTCGAACACATAATTTGTTCCCATATGGCTGCTGTTGCAGTTTTAAAAATGTATTCGAACAAGTGGCTGTGTCATCGCATTAAATTTGTGTCTTTATACTCAGTTGTACTTGCAACTATTTCCACCTGATAGTGAATTCATTATAATTGCACCAATAACGAAATCACCCCTCTTTTCGGTAAAATTTTCTAAACGCATCATCTCTTCGACACTACAGCCACCACCCCCTACTTCAGCACTTTATTTTGCACTCCATGCATGGAAAACAAATTCTAAGCATTAAAATAACAACTACAACATTTACTTGCTTTTCATTATAGCTTGGCTCACTTTATTGTAACATTTAAAACAATTAACAATAACTACAGCAACAACAACAATACACAGCTTCTACCGCTAATTAAGACACGATAGAAAATTGCATGCCTAAAAAATGCCTTCAATTGCATTGCATGCTTACAACAAACAAACCACGGGGAGTATCAACACATTCAGCCAAAAGTTGTTTTTGTAATTATTTAAGTACAAAGTAGAAATAAAAACATTAACGAAAAGCATTCTCTTACTCATGAAAAATACAACGTAAAAAATATTTACTTCAGACTGATTTGTTATTATCATTATTATTAGTTGTGATTAATTATAAAAACAAAAAAAAAACTAAAAAAAAATTCTTTGAGTATTTGTATGCACATGAAGCAAATGTAAATAAAATAAACAAACAAAAAAATTAAAAACTAAAAATAAAATACAATTGTTTAGATAAAAAAAACCCCACAATTGTAAATAATACTTTAACATATATGGTTCCATTTGATGGAGACAACAATTCATGGATAAATTTTATATCACGCACTGAGTTACTGATGCCTGTTATTGAATCATTTGACGATCTACATAAGTCCTTAATTTTAGGCCAAATTAAAGATAAAATCGTGGGTTGATGCCCAACTAAAACGTAAAAACAACGTAAAACTTTATTAATTAACGGAGACCCGGGGACATGGCCTGTAATGAAACAGGTTCTGATCAATTATCACGGAGAAAGTGAGTCTCCAGAAGTGATCATTGATAAGTTGAGAATTTGTCGATGTGACGCAACAATTGAAAGTTTCTATGAAAGTATCAACGCACTTCATTGTACGCTTAATAATGCTTACCTCTTAAAATACCACTCTTGAAAGACCCACTCATCCAAATCTAAAAAGCAATTGTAGAAATCTTTCAAACACGGCTTACCGGAGCCTGTGGAAAGCGTTATCGTAAGCAGAAATCCTGAAACACTAAAAGACGCATCGATATTATTAAAGAAAAGAATTCTGTGGTCGAAAGCACTAAGCGCTTAAGTCGACTTAAGAATGAATTGAGTTATGAATGCCACCATGTTCTCTTGACTCTGTTGTACATTGTGTCAAATCGGGGAATTCGTAACTTTAAAACAAAAAAAGTTTTAATTAAAAACCTATTCGCTTATGTTATAATGAACACATATTACATTTACGATAATCGCCTAAGTTGGGTATTTTCTTTAATAATATCTTTTATTTTTTTGTTATTTTTTTAGAAGCTTACATCGACTTAAGTTGTTATATCATATTTTCTAAATCAATGTTTTGAGAAATTGCCAACATTTCAACAATCGCTAATTTTGACTTAAGCGATTATTGTCTCAATTAAGAATGCTTATAAAAATTTCTAAACTGAAAGTAAGTCTTTATTGCATAATTGCCGTGATGCTGAAATAAAAACAAACTCGAAGTAGGCGAATATAGCAACTGTTTGGTTCTCACATTTACCGTTTAAAGTGCAGTTAGGATTTTGTGTCGATTGCGCGTGCGAGCATTATTTTCATTTAAGTTATTATGCTCATTGAGTGCAGTGTTCATTTAACGCAGTGCAGTGTGTTATTCGTTTGAATTATTAAAATGTCGCACGAAATTAATGAGCTAAACAATGAAAGTGTTGGAAATCCACAAGAAAGTAAGTTAAACCTGAAGTCTCTTAAAAATTTGTTTCTAATTGTAAGCTTATACGATATATCAATGAAATCGAAGCCCAGTTGTCATGCTTATTAACTTATCTTACTATAGGAAACTATGATGAGCACAATCATATAATTTCATTTGAAAACGTCGATACTGATGCCCATACAGCATGAAATGAATCAATTTTTCTAGCGACGATTCATGTGCAGATCCCAACTATCAACTTTCAGATTCTAACTTTCAGATACAGAACTAAGATGTACTTAGTTTGACCACCACAGCTCAAAGTGTTTATTCTCGAAAAATATCCAAAGAAAGACGTAATAAAGGTCAAAACTATATGAATAGAAAAGGGCGTACTGTAGCTCAGATAAGTTTTAGACCTTTTGTTTCTGATTGCCGTATGAAGTGCCAATTTAAAGTACCGGAGACCATTCAAAAAGAATATTTCGATAATTATTGGGCACTAGGGACATATAATCAAAGAATTTTATTTATTGGTGGATTGATCGATATAGAAGACAATAAAACTAAACGCCTGCAAAAACATGCTGAAAAGCCTCGTCAGCGCAACAGTCATGTAAAGTATCATTTGGAGTATCACAGTAGAAGAGTTCAAATATGTCAGAAATGTTTCAAGCAATGCTTCGATAAAGCTGAAAGCTTCCTTAAAAGTGTCAAATAGGAAAATAAATTTTCCCAATGGTGGCTTTTGTGAAAAACGTGGATCGGGAGCAGGAACAAACAAGTTATCTGAAAACGATATTCAAAATATAAAGTCCCACATAAATACCTTCCCCAAATATGAAAGCCACTACACCAGAAGAGATACGAGCTGCATGTATTTTCACGCCGATTTATCACTACCTCAAATGTATAAACTGTATTGTAATGACAATGAATCTAGAGCAGTCAGTATCACTTCTTACAGTAATATTTTTAAAAGTAAGATTTAAATATTTTAATTATTGCCTATAATACTTCTACTAATTAACTTTGTAAAATGTTTTAGGAATTAATATCAAATTTAAAACACATAAAATTGACACTTGTCATACATGCGATAAACTAAAAGCCAAAATTGATATTGCCAAACAGGAGAATAATATAGCTTCTTTAAAGGACTCGGAAAATGAGCTTTCCCTTCATCATGATAAAGCCGAATTAGCATATCAATCGGCCATATACCTAAATGAAGCCAATCAAGAAAATTTTCAGCAGGACGGCACAAACAACTACCCTATATAGTTATTAGAACCGAAATAAAACCCTTAAGATTCCTCGTGGACACCGGTGCGGAACATAGTATTGTTAATCCAAATTTATGTAACCCGAAATGGAAAATGGCATGCGACACATATACCTTAAAGGTGCTTGGCAGGAATATTCATACAAGAATAAAATACAATTTCCCCATATTTCCTGAATTTAACAGACCTAATCACTTTGTCAGCTTCCTCGAGTATCAATTTAATTACTATTTTGATTGACTCATTGGAAATAATATCTTGACAGAAATAAACCCAATAATAGATTATAAAAATAGGCGTTTAATAACTGACAACGCCACCATAACAATTGATTTAAATGCTGAAGAGGAAAATTATTCTAATAGTATTTTCGAGGTTCACTGTCAAGAAAATATAAGTTTAGACGCAGAAAGCATTTTAATGCCAAAGTTTGCTAGCCACCATTCTGAAAATGACATCAGAAAATTATCATGTATTTTGATGGCATTTGATAACCTTTTTTACACAACCGGTGACAATTTAACAGTTACGAGTACAATTCAACATAAAGTCCTTACAAAGGTTGAAACACCCGTATACAACAAACTGTATAGATACCCCGAAATTGATAGGAAGAAGTTGACAAACAAGGAGATGTTTCAAAGAGATGATCCAACAAGGTATCGTTGTCCCAAGTAATAGTCCATACAATGCACCTCTATGGGTTGTACCCAAAAACGTTGATAATAGTGGGCAACAAAAGTGGCGTATAGTATGTGATTACCGTAAACTTAACCAAAAAACAATTGATGGCGATTTCCAATACCCAATATGGAAGATGTTTTTGATAAGTTAGGAAAATGTAACTATTTCACTATTATAGGCTTAGCAAAGGTATTCTATCAAGTAGAAGTAGATCCAAACGAGCGTCCTAAAACCGCCAAATTTCAACGTTTGGTCAATGAATTCTTAAAAGATTTTATTAACAAAATTGGACGACATATTGGTTTTTCCACTATTTTTGAGGAACACTTACTGTCCATTAAAAACATTTTTCAGAAACTAGAGAAAGCAATTTAAAATCCAACCCGACAAATGCTGAACCATCAATCAAATATTTAGGGCACGTAGTAACGAGCGATGGCATCAAGCCTGTATAGTAGCCTCCGGCTACTATCGCAAGTTTATAAAGGATTACGCGAAAGCAGCCTGCCCTATGATAAGGTTTTTGAAAAAAGGTTTCAAAGTAAACACAAACGACAAAGAATACATCGAAGTGTTTTCTAAGCTCAAGAGACTTCTCACTAGTGACCCCATTTTCAAAATTCCTGAATTCGATAGAAGCATTGACTGCAGATGCACTCAGAGCTGTAAGCCAAAATAATCACCCTGTATGCTACGCATCACGAACTCTCCATGATCATGAAATAAATTATTCTGTGATCGAATAAGACTTGCTAGCCATAGTTTGGTCTGTAAAATATTTTCGTACCTTATGGTAGAAAATTTCTCATTTGAACTGATCACAAACCATTGATTTGGCTTCACAATATCAAGGAGCCGAATATGAAATGCAAAGATGAAAAATTATGTTAAATGAATACAATTTCGATATTGACTATGTTAAAGGAAAAAAAAATCTGGTAGCGGACGGACTTAGTAGATACATTAAGAGAAGCATGCTTAATTTAGACACCAATATCCTACCAGCCAAATTTAAATGCACAGACTTATTGAGAAATAGTTTCGAAGTACTTAACCACGAATTTGACAATAGCATTATTTGATATTTCTTTAACTGACTCAGATGAGAGAAGTGTGGATGTAGAAGTTGGGTCTTGTATCGATACAATTTATAGTGCAATGGAAGATGATTCATCCTATATACCTATAACACAAAAATGTGTGAACGATACAAATCAAATATACTTAAAACTTAAGGTGAAAAAGAAAGAACCTTTACTAAAATTATAAATACAAAATGTCAAAACCATCTTATAATCTCAGATATAGCTAATCTTCTCGAAATTATGCAAAGAATAATATTAAATCAGGGTATTATGTAGATTTACTGTGATAATATTGTGCTTTTACTAAAAATCCAAGTACTTTTTGTTAAATATTTTCAAAACAATAACATTAAATTGATCAAATCTTCCGTAAAATTAAAAGATATAACTGATAAAAATGAAGCCGTTAAACTTATAAAAAAATAACATTTAAGAAATAACCACCGTGGCATCAATGAAGTATTTTGGGAATTGAAACAGCAAATAGTTTACCCAAATCTATTTAAACTTATAACCAAATATGTAAACAACTGTGAAACATGTCAACTAGCTAAATATGATCGTCAACCAATTAAAATTCATTTCAAAATTAGCGAAACATCTTCAAATATAAATGACATTGTTCATATGGACATATGGTTTCCATGCAGAAACGTTATGTATCTAACTACAATTGACAAGTTTTCTAAATACGCGACAATTCATAAATTAACTGACAGAACGGGGGTATCTCTTTTAGCAGCAATCAAAGATTTTTGAAAAAATGAAAAAAGTCGTATTTGACAACGAAAGATGTATGTTGCATAATGCAGTTGCAGTTTTTTAAGGAAAACGATATTGAAATTCATAGAACTAACCAGCTTCATAACCAGAAAAATTGCCAACATAAACGAACATCGCGGCCACAATTATGTTCTAACTGACAATATTGTAAATAATAGAGTCATCACTAAAACTAAGCCTCAATATAAATACTTAAACAGCATTATAAAAGATGGTGAATTCGTTGTAGACACTAGCAATAAAAGAGAAACAAAGTATTGTCAACATCAACTAAAACGAAAATTCAAAAATCAAAAATCTTAAAAACACAAAAAAAATTGCATATCTTCATTTTTGTAAGTTATATTGAAAACAACAAAAAAATCAATGAAAATTAGTTATATTATCACAAATCAGTTCTGTAGTGCTATTTTTTTTATACTAAAAACATTTGCTTGATTTAAATGTATTGCTATACTGATTTGTAATTTCTCTTGAAAAAGAAAAATGAAACAAATAAAATTTGTCAAAACTTAGAAAACGGTCGTTCCATTTACGGAGACGCAAATATCTTGGGGGTGGAGGAGTCATATTATTGCAATATTATGTCTTTACACCCCTAACTAAGATTGATCCGTCTTATATTAAGAATTCATTATTGTTTATTTTATAGCAGCATATAATGCTTTGTTTTTAAAGAGATGCAGAAAGCATACTATTATTTCTTTGCTCTAAGCTCTCCACAGCTGCATTTATGTAAAATGAGAAAAGGTTAAAGCTGATATTAAGCTAACTTTTTTCATAAAATCTTATTAAGAGTTAAGTTAAATTACAAAATCAAGATTAGTTGTTGATCAGAATGCAAGCAAAGCACATTCTTTTATTACTATATACATATATATACTAAAGCCTAAACAAGCGTCTGTTTTTTCGCAATTTTCAACATATTTAGTTGATTTTTGAAGCGTAGCTTTTTACGCCTCGTTCTGCGATTTGCTAGAGTGAAATCAGAAAAAACGACACTTTTTCCGACACCTTTCTTCTTAGAATTGATATTGTTTTTTGTTTGCATCAATTGAACCAGAAAATGTTAAATTAAAAATAATTTCTTGCCCGCTGCAGGAATTGAACCCACAAATCACAGTTCTATCGTTTGTTGGTGCTTTCCTCTAACCATTACGCTAAAACCTTTTCTTTAATAATTTTGTTGATTTAGTGATAAACATTAGCTAAAGCTATGTTTGAGCAGATCACTATAATCTAGTACTTTAAGAAAGAAATACACAACATTGTGTATTAAATGTTGTTTATACTTCCTACTAAAGGTCGTTATAAATATCGTTAAAAATAAACAACCTGTAAGTTGATTAAATTGTAACAAAATTAATGATTTTTGTATATTTATTCCCTACAACTGAACAGGCTTTAAGGGAGGGCCGAAGAGGGTTAATATATATGATATATATACTTTGTTATTTTAAAGTTTTGAATTTAAAAATTATTTTAATCGAAAAAAACGATATTAAATTATCAAATCTATGAATTTGCGAAAATGCTTCGCTTCTCTCGTGTGTCCAGTGACGCACCTGTGTTTTTTTATGTAGATAGTTATGACGCAGAGGCTATACATTTTTTTTTTTTCGAATTAAGTTGGCGAACACTAGGTAAAAATGGGTTGCTGAATCTGAATCCATTGTCAGAATTTAAAAATTATGTAATTTTTTTAATATAGGGTTGGCACCTAAACTTTTAAATTTTTATTAATTTGTTGCTGTGCGTACACTATGTAAAAATGAGTCGCTGAATCCGAATCCATTATAGGAATTTGGAATAACGTGGTTTACAACAGGGCTGCTACCAAATCATTAATGTATACTATTTTTACGAATTTATACGAGTTTATTCGTACAATAATTTATACAAATTCGCTGGAAAAGCACAAAACAGAAAAATTCTTTAAAATTTTAAAAAGAAAGCACTTACCATCATACAGTTCATAAAGACAGCTTTTCGGAATACAGAAACTCCACAGACATACATTCGAACACATAATTTGTTCCCATATGACTGCTGTTGCAGTTTTAAAAATGTATTCGAACAAGTGGCTGTGTCATCGCATTAAATTTGTGTCTTTATACTCAGTTGTACTTTCAACTATTTCCACCTGATAGTGAATTCATTATAATTGCACCAATAACGAAATCACCCCTCTTTTCGGTAAAATTTTCTAAACGCATCATCTCTTCGACACTACAGCCACCACCCCCTACTTCAGCACTTTATTTTGCACTCCATGCATGGAAAACAAATTCTAAGCATTAAAATAACAACTACAACATTTACTTGCTTTTCATTATAGCTTGGCTCACTTTATTGTAACATTTAAAACAATTAACAATAACTACAGCAACAACAACAATACACAGCTTCTACCGCTAATTAAGACACGATAGAAAATTGCATGCCTAAAAAATGCCTTCAATTGCATTGCATGCTTACAACAAACAAACCACGGGGAGTATCAACACATTCAGCCAAAAGTTGTTTTTGTAATTATTTAAGTACAAAGTAGAAATAAAAACATTAACGAAAAGCATTCTCTTACTCATGAAAAATACAACGTAAAAAATATTTACTTCAGACTGATTTGTTATTATCATTATTATTAGTTGTGATTAATTATAAAAACAAAAAAAAAACTAAAAAAAAATTCTTTGAGTATTTGTATGCACATGAAGCAAATGTAAATAAAATAAACAAACAAAAAAATTAAAAACTAAAAATAAAATACAATTGTTTAGATAAAAAAAACCCCACAATTGTAAATAATACTTTAACATATATGGTTCCATTTGATGGAGACAACAATTCATGGATAAATTTTATATCACGCACTGAGTTACTGATGCCTGTTATTGAATCATTTGACGATCTACATAAGTCCTTAATTTTAGGCCAAATTAAAGATAAAATCGTGGGTTGATGCCCAACTAAAACGTAAAAACAACGTAAAACTTTATTAATTAACGGAGACCCGGGGACATGGCCTGTAATGAAACAGGTTCTGATCAATTATCACGGAGAAAGTGAGTCTCCAGAAGTGATCATTGATAAGTTGAGAATTTGTCGATGTGACGCAACAATTGAAAGTTTCTATGAAAGTATCAACGCACTTCATTGTACGCTTAATAATGCTTACCTCTTAAAATACCACTCTTGAAAGACCCACTCATCCAAATCTAAAAAGCAATTGTAGAAATCTTTCAAACACGGCTTACCGGAGCCTGTGGAAAGCGTTATCGTAAGCAGAAATCCTGAAACACTAAAAGACGCATCGATATTATTAAAGAAAAGAATTCTGTGGTCGAAAGCACTAAGCGCTTAAGTCGACTTAAGAATGAATTGAGTTATGAATGCCACCATGTTCTCTTGACTCTGTTGTACATTGTGTCAAATCGGGGAATTCGTAACTTTAAAACAAAAAAGTTTTAATTAAAAACCTATTCGCTTATGTTATAATTAACACATATTACATTTACGATAATCGCCTAAGTTGGGTTAAGAGTTCCGCCTTTTATTTTTTTGTTATTTTTTTAGAAGCTTACATCGACTTAAGTTGTTATATCATTTTTCTAAATCAATGTTTTGAGAAATTGCCAACATTTCAACAATCGCTAATTTTGACTTAAGCGATTATTGTCTCAATTAAGAATGCTTATAAAAATTTCTAAACTGAAAGTAAGTCTTTATTGCATAATTGTCGTGATGCTGAAATAAAAACAAACTCGAAGTAGGCGAATATTGCAACTGTTTGGTTCTCACATTTACCGTTTAAAGTGCAGTTAGGATTTTGTGTCGATTGCGCGTGCGAGCATTATTTTCATTTAAGTTATTATGCTCATTGAGTGCAGTGTTCATTTAACGCAGTGCAGTGTGTTATTCGTTTGAATTATTAAAATGTCGCACGAAATTAATGAGCTAAACAATGAAAGTGTTGGAAATCCACAAGAAAGTAAGTTAAATCTGAAGTCTCTTAAAAATTTGTTTCTAATTGTAAGCTTATACGATATATCAATGAAATCGAAGCCCAGTTGTCATGCTTATTAACTTATCTTACTATAGGAAACTATGATGAGCACAATCATATAATTTCATTTGAAAACGTCGATACTGATGCCCATACAGCATGAAATGAATCAATTTTTCTAGCGACGATTCATGTGCAGATCCCGACTATCAACTTTCAGATTCTAACTTTCAGATACAGAACTAAGATGTACTTAGTTTGACCACCACAGCTCAAAGTGTTTATTCTCGAAAAATATCCAAAGAAAGACGTAATAAAGGTCAAAACTATATGAATAGAAAAGGGCGTACTGTAGCTCAGAGAAGTTTTAGACCTTTTGTTTCTGATTGCCGTATGAAGTGCCAATTTAAAGTACCGGAGACCATTCAAAAAGAATATTTCGATAATTATTGGGCACTAGGGACATATAATCAAAGAATTTTATTTATTGGTGGATTGATCGATATAGAAGACAATAAAACTAAACGCCTGCAAAAACATGCTGAAAAGCCTCGTCAGCGCAACAGTCATGTAAAGTATCATTTGGAGTATCACGGTAGAAGAGTTCAAATATGTCAGAAATGTTTCAAGCAATGCTTCGATAAAGCTGAAAGCTTCCTTAAAAGTGTCAAATAGGAAAATAAATTTTCCCAATGGTGGCTTTTGTGAAAAACGTGGATCGGGAGCAGGAACAAACAAGTTATCTGAAAACGATATTCAAAATATAAAGTCCCACATAAATACCTTCCCCAAATATGAAAGCCACTACACCAGAAGAGATACGAGCTGCATGTATTTTCACGCCGATTTATCACTACCTCAAATGTATAAACTGTATTGTAATGACAATGAATCTAGAGCAGTCAGTATCACTTCTTACAGTAATATTTTTAAAAGTAAGATTTAAATATTTTAATTATTGCCTATAATACTTCTACTAATTAACTTTGTAAAATGTTTTTAGCAATGAATATCAAATTTAAAACACATAAAATTGACACTTGTCATACATGCGATAAACTAAAAGCCAAAATTGATATTGCCAAACAGGAGAATAATATAGCTTCTTTAAAGGACTCGGAAAATGAGCTTTCCCTTCATCATGATAAAGCCGAATTAGCATATCAATCTAAAAGAGTTGATAAAGACATGGCAGCCAAGGATTTGACAATTAAAACTTACGCGTTTGATTTACAGCAGTGCTTGCCTACCCCATTTTTGAAAATATGCATTAGTTTTTACGAAAGACAACTTTGGACACATAATCTCACAGTGCACGATTGTAACGCAGGTACTCCATATTGCTATATGTGGCACGAGGCTTTATCTGGGCGTGGTGGCAATAATATTGCATCATGTTTATTTAAACACATAAGCAGTGTTCGCCAATTAAAACACTTAATTTTTTACAGTGATTCCTGTGTAGGGCAAAACAAAAATTCCTTTTTTGTGCCATGTTTGTACTTGCTTTTGAAGTGAACGAAAATCTTGAAACGATTGATCACAAGTTTTTAGAACCTGGCCATACACACATGGAATGTGATGTCGACCATGCTGTGATTGAAAGAAAAAAAAAGAAAACTAGCGCTCAAATACACCATCCGCATGATTGGTATAATTTTGTTAGATTTGCGGGTTTAAAAAATAAGTTCAATGTTGTTGAAATGAGTAAAGATGATTTTTTTAACTTTTCGCTTTTTTTAAAAAACAAATTTATGTGGAGACCTGCAAATGAAAATAGAGAAAAATTTATTTGGAAGAATGTTAAATTGCTCCGGTTCAACAGAAATAATTTTGGTAAAATTTTATACAAAACCAGCTTAAAAGAAGAAGAACCCTTTAAAATATTAAACATACTTAAACGTGGTGTTTGCTCTGTAAATATCAATGATGTTCCTACGCTTACAGAAGAAGTCAAAATCGATGCAAAAAAGAAAAAAGATCTCGAAGACTTGCTGCCATTTATAAATCCTTGTTTTCATATGTTTTATAAAACACTTCGTACTAATGAAACACCTGTAGATATCCATCCAGACTTAGTTGAGCACGATTCAGATGACGACTAATTTCAATTTTTTTCTGGTCGTACATATGTATGTTTTAACAAGAGTTCCTGTTTTTTATGTTTCATTTTTTTTTCAAATTCACATTGAAATTATGAATAAATACTAAGTTGTCGAAAACATAATTTTTTTTTATTTTAATATTTGTTATTTCTTGTCTTATAAACGTCTTATAAACGTTTAAAATAAAAATTCTTAATTTTCTTACGTTTTAACATGTTTCTTTTATTTAATAAGTCAATAAAGTGTTTAATTAATCCTTATGACTTTTATGCATTATGGCTTATCTTATTGGGGTGGTATTTTTCGAAATTGCAATAACAACTTAAATCAACATATGTACAGAAACTAACACATTTTAAATAGCAACAAATGCTAAAGTCGATATTAGTGCAAAAAATGTGAGTTAGTCAATGTGCAGTAATCGCCATTATCAGTTTTTTCTAAAATATTCTCTTAATAAAAAGTATATCCATAAATACTAAGTATATTTTAATTAACTTATTATATATTTTAATTAATAACTTATTATTATTGACAAATTTGATTTCACTATACGTTACTACTTTTATCACATGTGCGCTTAAATCTTTAAAACGAGATAACTCGAAACAGCAATTTTTGACTTAAGCGCTTAGTGCTTTTCACCACAGAATTATCTGCACTATAAGAATAGAAACACACCAATTTATAGCGCAATTTCCGAAACCGTCATTATAATTCTAATCAAAATGTTTCTAATTTAGATAATTCTAGTAACCAATCTTTCGAAGAAAACTTAGGAAATGTTGTACATCCTTTCCAGAATTACTCGGTAAATTTCAGGAATTTTTCCTGAACTTAGAGTTTCAAATACATCACGAAATTTCAGGAATATCTCTGACCAACCTAATGTAACTTATTCACGCAGTTTTAATAAACAAGTTGATTCAGGAAATTTGATTAACCCAAATATCTCAGGAAATTTTCGAAACTTTGTCAACCAAAATAACTCGAACAATTTCCGGACCCTTGCAAATAATCGAAGCCAACATTTTTCAGGAAAGTTCCAAGATAGAACCCATACCGAACATTTTGATTGAATCATTGGAAATAATATCTTGACAGAAATAAACCCAATAATAGATTATAAATATAGGCGTTTAATAACTGACAACGCCACCATAACAATTGATTTAAATGCTGAAGAGGAAAATTATTCTAATAGTATTTTCGAGGTTCACTGTCAAGAAAATATAAGTTTAGACGCAGAAAGCATTTTAATGCCAAAGTTTGCTAGCCACCATTCTGAAAATGACATCAGAAAATTAGCATGTATTTTGATGGCATTTGATAACCTTTTTTACACAACCGGTGACAATTTAACATTTACAGCACAATTCAACATAAAGTCCTTACAAAGGTTGAAACACCCGTATACAACAAACTGTATAGATACCCCGAAATTTATAGGAAGAAGTTGACAAACAAGGAGATGTTTCAAAGAGATGATCCAACAAGGTATCGTTGTCCCAAGTAATAGTCCATACAATGCACCTCTATGGGTTGTACCCAAAAACGTTGATAATAGTGGGCAACAAAAGTGGCGTATAGTATGTGATTACCGTAAACTTAACCAAAAAACAATTGATGGCGATTTCCAATACCCAATATGGAAGATGTTTTTGATAAGTTAGGAAAATGTAACTATTTCACTATTATAGACTTAGCAAAGGTATTCTATCAAGTAGAAGTAGATCCAAACGAGCGTCCTAAAACAGCCAAATTTCAACGTTTGGTCAATGAATTCTTAAAAGATTTTATTAACAAAATTGGACGACATATTGGGTTTTCCACTATTTTTGAGGAACACTTACTGTCCATTAAAAACATTTTTCAGAAACTAGAGAAAGCAATTTAAAATCCAACCCGACAAATGCTGAACCATCAATCAAATATTTAGGGCACGTAGTAACGAGCGATGGCATCAAGCCTGTGTAGTAGCCTCCGGCTACTATCGCAAGTTTATAAAGGACTAGCCTTTTCCCGGCGCGCGTTGCTGCACCCTGCAACTATATGGGAACATAATATGTGTATTCAAAACTTTTCTTAGACTCATAGTTTGACACCACTGTTATTTTCCACTGCCCGTTACAGTTTCCCAGTAGCAGGAGATCACCAAATAGTAACTCCATTTTGAGTTTATACGTAAGTATTGCTACTTTTACTTTCAAAGCTATTTGATAATACAAATTTTAACTGTATGGGCGGAGCCACAGCCTCTTATATAATGCTCATCCCAGTTTTCTAGTAGATGGACACTACCCAGTTTTAGTACAGTTGCCGACAGTAAGCATACAGACTAAATTACCAAAATGTAGCCCAATCGACGAAAACCGTAGGAAATATAGAATTTTTATTGATTTGTGGGCGGTAAAAGGGGGTGTGACAAAAATTTAAGCCATCTCGTACTTGAAAAAAATGTTCTGCCAAAAATTTCAGCTCTCAGTAATCGGCTCAGTAATTTTGAAGTTTCCAGCCATCACACAGACAGCGTTTTGCTTTTTGTATATATATTGTGGATAAAGATTATTCACTATAACTTTTGATTGGTAAGAGATACTAAGATAATTTTTTCCAATAAATTAATTTTTTAGCTTGTATATTTTTTCAAAAATATGAAAACACAATATTGGAAAAAAAATTATTGTTCGAAAAAATCAAGGGTTGGCCTTGCTTTTTGAATCACAAAAATGGTTTTTAATTTTTGCGTAAAATTGAAATAATTTTTGCATATAAATGTTATATTTATTAAATAGAGTTAAAAATTTTCAAATTTGAATTTAAATTATTTTTACAACAAAAACAAATTTTGAGCCTTTTTTGAGGGAAAACTCCAAAATTTCAGACCTTTTTTGAAAAAAAAATTTAAAATATATATACTCAACTAACGGTATTTTTGCAATAAGGTTTTCATAGTATTTTGATGAAGCTTTCAGACAAAAAAAATTTAACACAATATTTAAAAAAGCAGCGGAGATATTTGAATCGAAAGTCACAAAATTGAATATCTGATTGTTTTTTTCGTAATTTTGTGTACGATGTTGCATTAAATATATCGTTATAGTAAAATTTTTCATAGTTTTCAAGATATGTTCATGTTTTTGATATCAAAATAACGGAAATTTTTTTAATTTTACTAAATTTAAGAAATATTTTATATTTTGTAAATATTCGCACATGTAACCTAAGAAAACAACTAAAAATATGCGATTTTGTAAAAAAATTGTACTACAGCTCCATCTGGTGTCCAAGGTGGGTCAAAGAAGATAGTGCTGAAAAACTCATCGTACCTGAAAACTACTATATACCAATTTTTATTCTAATCGCATGAGCGGTTTGGGAGTTTTAGGTGGTTTTGTAAAAAATTTGTACTAAAGCGCCCTCTGGTGTTCAAGATAGGTCAAAAACGATAGCAACAGAACACTCAACGTACATGAAACCCACAGTATACCACTTTTCATTATAATCGCAAAAGCAGTTTATGAGTTTTAGGCAGTTTTGTTAAAAATTTGTACTACAGCGTAGACCTATGCCCGGCTCGTCCTCTCCTTGGATTTGTAATGAACACTGTACTATACGAAAAATTACCAATTTCAATTCTTTCGATTTTTTTCGTTTTGGGTTCTTCCTAATTTTCTTTCTTCCTACACTACATCCGCATTTCCGAGTATATAAATATTCAGAAGATAGAAAGATAAAAGATAAGAATAAGATGAAAAACACGATTGGTTTTTGTCTAAGAAAAATATAATAGGTGCGTTTCTTGTAAAGGGGCGGAAAAGGCTTGGTCAAAACTAAGTATGCCATAACCTAATTTAGGCTTCAAGTAATGTGTGTGCCGAATCTGAGCTAAATTCGTCCAGCCGTTAAGTTTTGTTGCCTATTTAAAGTAGTCTGATACTTTATACTGTGGCAATTTCCATACAAAATTACCAATTTCGATTTTTCCGCTGTTCCTTCGAGTTTTTTGTAATTTTTTTGCTAAACCACATCTGTATTAAGGCAAAGAATACAAAAAAAGAATTATTAAAATCGGCCGAGCCGTTTCTGAGCCTTAGCAGGACTAACGCACACGCATTTCATTTTTATATATAAGATTACGCGAAAGCAGCCTGCCCTATGATAAGGTTTTTGAAAAAAGGTTTCAAAGTAAACACAAAAGACAAAGAATACATCGAAGTGTTTTCTAAGCTCAAGAGATTTCTCACTAGTGACCCCATTTTCAAAATTCCTGAATTCGATAGAAGCATTGACTGCAGATGCACTCAGAGCTGTAAGCCAAAATAATCACCCTGTATGCTACGCATCACGAACTCTCCATGATCATGAAATAAATTATTCTGTGATCGAATAAGAATTGCTAGCCATAGTTTGGTCTGTAAAATATTTTCGTACCTTATGGTAGAAAATTTCTCATTTGAACTGATCACAAACCATTGATTTGGCTTCATCAAGGAGCCGAATATGAAATGCAAAGATGAAAAATTATGTTAAATGAATACAATTTCGATATTGACTATGTTAAAGGAAAAAAAAATCTGGTAGCGGACGGACTTAGTAGATACATTAAGAGAAGCATGCTTAATTTAGACACCAATATCGTACCAGCCAAATTTAAATGCACAGACTTATTGAGAAATAGTTTCGAAGTACTTAACCACGAATTTGACAATAGCAATACTGACGCTGTACTTGTATTTGATATTTCTTTAACTGACTCAGATGAGAGAAGTGTGGATGTAGAAGTTGGGTCTTGTATCGATACAATTTATAGTGCAATGGAAGATTATAACCCTATAACACAAAAATGTGTGAACGATACAAATCAAATATACTTAAAACTTAAGGTGAAAAAGAAAGAACCTTTACTAAAATTATAAATACAAAATGTCAAAACCATCTTATAATCTCAGATATAGCTAATCTTCTCGAAATTATGCAAAGAATAATACTAAATCAGGGTATTATGTGGATTTACTGTGATAATATTGTGTTATTTTTTTAGAAGCTTACATCGACTTAAGTTGTTATATCATATTTTCTAAATCAATGTTTTGAGAAATTGCCAACATTTCAACAATCGCTAATTTTGACTTAAGCGATTATTGTCTCAATTAAGAATGCTTATAAAAATTTCTAAACTGAAAGTAAGTCTTTATTGCATAATTGCCGTGATGCTGAAATAAAAACAAACTCGAAGTAGGCGAATATTGCAACTGTTTGGTTCTCACATTTACCGTTTAAAGTGCAGTTAGGTTTTTGTGTCGATTGCGCGTGCGAGCATTATTTTCATTTAAGTTATTATGCTCATTGAGTGCAGTGTTCATTTAACGCAGTGCAGTGTGTTATTCGTTTGAATTATTAAAATGTCGCACGAAATTAATGAGCTAAACAATGAAAGTGTTGGAAATCCACAAGAAAGTAAGTTAAATCTGAAGTCTCTTAAAAATTTGTTTCTAATTGTAAGCTTATACGATATATCAATGAAATCGAAGCCCAGTTGTCATGCTTATTAACTTATCTTACTATAGGAAACTATGATGAGCACAATCATATAATTTCATTTGAAAACGTCGATACTGATGCCCATACAGCATGAAATGAATCAATTTTTCTAGCGACGATTCATGTGCAGATCCCGACTATCAACTTTCAGATTCTAACTTTCAGATACAGAACTAAGATGTACTTAGTTTGACCACCACAGCTCAAAGTGTTTATTCTCGAAAAATATCCAAAGAAAGACGTAATAAAGGTCAAAACTATATGAATAGAAAAGGGCGTACTGTAGCTCAGAGAAGTTTTAGACCTTTTGTTTCTGATTGCCGTATGAAGTGCCAATTTAAAGTACCGGAGACCATTCAAAAAGAATATTTCGATAATTATTGGGCACTAGGGACATATAATCAAAGAATTTTATTTATTGGTGGATTGATCGATATAGAAGACAATAAAACTAAACGCCTGCAAAAACATGCTGAAAAGCCTCGTCAGCGCAACAGTCATGTAAAGTATCATTTGGAGTATCACGGTAGAAGAGTTCAAATATGTCAGAAATGTTTCAAGCAATGCTTCGATAAAGCTGAAAGCTTCCTTAAAAGTGTCAAATAGGAAAATAAATTTTCCCAATGGTGGCTTTTGTGAAAAACGTGGATCGGGAGCAGGAACAAACAAGTTATCTGAAAACGATATTCAAAATATAAAGTCCCACATAAATACCTTCCCCAAATATGAAAGCCACTACACCAGAAGAGATACGAGCTGCATGTATTTTCACGCCGATTTATCACTACCTCAAATGTATAAACTGTATTGTAATGACAATGAATCTAGAGCAGTCAGTATCACTTCTTACAGTAATATTTTTAAAAGTAAGATTTAAATATTTTAATTATTGCCTATAATACTTCTACTAATTAACTTTGTAAAATGTTTTTAGCAATGAATATCAAATTTAAAACACATAAAATTGACACTTGTCATACATGCGATAAACTAAAAGCCAAAATTGATATTGCCAAACAGGAGAATAATATAGCTTCTTTAAAGGACTCGGAAAATGAGCTTTCCCTTCATCATGATAAAGCCGAATTAGCATATCAATCTAAAAGAGTTGATAAAGACATGGCAGCCAAGGATTTGACAATTAAAACTTACGCGTTTGATTTACAGCAGTGCTTGCCTACCCCATTTTTGAAAATATGCATTAGTTTTTACGAAAGACAACTTTGGACACATAATCTCACAGTGCACGATTGTAACGCAGGTACTCCATATTGCTATATGTGGCACGAGGCTTTATCTGGGCGTGGTGGCAATAATATTGTATCATGTTTATTTAAACTCATAAGCAGTGTTCGCCAATTAAAACACTTAATTTTTTACAGTGATTCATGTGTAGGGCAAAACAAAAATTCCTTTTTTGTGCCATGTTTGTACTTGCTTTTGAAGTGAACGAAAATCTTGAAACGATTGATCACAAGTTTTTAGAACCTGGCCATACACACATGGAATGTGATGTCGACCATGCTGTGATTGAAAGAAAAAAAAAGAAAACTAGCGCTCAAATACACCATCCGCATGATTGGTATAATTTTGTTAGATTTGCGGGTTTAAAAATAAGTTCAATGTTGTTGAAATGAGTAAAGATGATTTTTTTAACTTTTCGCTTTTTTTAAAAAACAAATTTATGTGGAGACCTGCAAATGAAAATAGAGAAAAATTTATTTGGAAGAATGTTAAATTGCTCCGGTTCAACAGAAATAATTTTGGTAAAATTTTATACAAAACCAGCTCAAAAGAAGAAGAACCCTTTAAAATATTAAACATACTTAAACGTGGTGTTTGCTCTGTAAATATCAATGATGTTCCTAAGCTTACAGAAGAAGTCAAAATCGATGCAAAAAAGAAAAAAGATCTCGAAGACTTGCTGCCATTTATAAATCCTTGTTTTCATATGTTTTATAAAACACTTCGTACTAATGAAACACCTAGATATCCATCCAGACTTAGTTGAGCACGATTCAGATGACGACTAATTTCAATTTTTTTCTGGTCGTACATATGTATGTTTTAACAAGAGTTCCTGTTTTTTATGTTTCATTTTTTTTTCAAATTCACATTGAAATTATGAATAAATACTAAGTTGTCGAAAACATAATTTTTTTTTATTTTAATATTTGTTATTTCTTGTCTTATAAACGTCTTATAAACGTTTAAAATAAAAATTCTTAATTTTCTTACGTTTTAACATGTTTCTTTTATTTAATAAGTCAATAAAGTGTTTAATTAATCCTTATGACTTTTATGCATTATGGCTTATCTTATTGGGGTGGTATTTTTCGAAATTGCAATAACAACTTAAATCAACATATGTACAGAAACTAACACATTTTAAATAGCAACAAATGCTAAAGTCGATATTAGTGCAAAAACTGTGAGTTAGTCAATGTGCAGTAATCGCCATTATCAGTTTTTTCTAAAATATTCTCTTAATAAAAAGTATATCCATAAATACTAAGTATATTTTAATTACTCATATAATAACTTATTATTATTGACAAATTTGATTTCACTATACGTTACTACTTTTATCACATGTGCGCTTAAATCTTTAAAACGAGATAACTCGAAACAGCAATTTTTGACTTAAGCGCTTAGTGCTTTTCACCACAGAATTATATGCACTATAAGAATAGAAACACACCAATTTATAGCGCAATTTCCGAAACCGTCATTATAATTCTAATCAAAATGTTTCTAATTTAGATAATTCTAGTAACCAATCTTTCGAAGAAAACTTAGGAAATGTTGTACATCCTTTCCAGAATTACTCGGTAAATTTCAGGAATTTTTCCTGAACTTAGAGTTTCAAATACATCACGAAATTTCAGCAATATCTCTGACCAACCTAATGTAACTTATTCACGCAGTTTTAATAAACAAGTTGATTCAGGAAATTTGATTAACCCAAATATCTCAGGAAATTTTCGAAACTTTGTCAACCAAAATAACTCGAACAATTTCCGGACCCTTGCAAATAATCGAAGCCAACATTTTTCAGGAAAGTTCCAAGATAGAACCCATACCGAGCCAATGGCCATATACCTAAATGAAGCCAATCAAGAAAATTTTCAGCAGGACGGCACAAACAACTACCCTATATAGTTATTAGAACCGAAATAAAACCCTTAAGATTCCTCGTGGACACCGGTGCGGAACATAGTATTGTTAATCCAAATTTATGTAACCCGAAATGGAAAATGGCATGCGACACATATACCTTAAAGGTGCTTGGCAGGAATATTCATACAAGAATAAAATACAATTTCCCCATATTTCCTGAATTTAACAGACCTAATCACTTTGTCAGCTTCCTCGAGTATCAATTTAATTACTATTTTGATTGACTCATTGGAAATAATATCTTGACAGAAATAAACCCAATAATAGATTATAAATATAGGCGTTTAATAACTGACAACGCCACCATAACAATTGATTTAAATGCTGAAGAGGAAAATTATTCTAATAGTATTTTCGAGGTTCACTGTCAAGAAAATATAAGTTTAGACGCAGAAAGCATTTTAATGCCAAAGTTTGCTAGCCACCATTCTGAAAATGACATCAGAAAATTATCATGTATTTTGATGGCATTTGATAACCTTTTTTACACAACCGGTGACAATTTAACAGTTACGAGTACAATTCAACATAAAGTCCTTACAAAGGTTGAAACACCCGTATACAACAAACTGTATAGATACCCCGAAATTTATAGGAAGAAGTTGACAAACAAGGAGATGTTTCAAAGAGATGATCCAACAAGGTATCGTTGTCCCAAGTAATAGTCCATACAATGCACCTCTATGGGTTGTACCCAAAAACGTTGATAATAGTGGGCAACAAAAGTGGCGTATAGTATGTGATTACCGTAAACTTAACCAAAAAACAATTGATGGCGATTTCCAATACCCAATATGGAAGATGTTTTTGATAAGTTAGGAAAATGTAACTATTTCACTATTATAGACTTAGCAAAGGTATTCTATCAAGTAGAAGTAGATCCAAACGAGCGTCCTAAAGCAGCCACATTTCAACGTTTGGTCAATGAATTCTTAAAAGATTTTATTAACAAAATTGGACGACATATTGGTTTTTCCACTAGTTTTGAGGAACACTTACTGTCCATTAAAAACATTTTTCAGAAACTTAGAGAAAGCAATTTAAAATCCAACCCGACAAATGCTGAACCATCAATCAAATATTTAGGGCACGTAGTAACGAGCGATGGCATCAAGCCTGTATAGTAGCCTCCGGCTACTATCGCAAGTTTATAAAGGATTACGCGAAAGCAGCCTGCCCTATGATAAGGTTTTTGAAAAAAGGTTTCAAAGTAAACACAAAAGACAAAGAATACATCGAAGTGTTTTCTAAGCTCAAGAGACTTCTCACTAGTGACCCCATTTTAAAAATTCCTGAATTCGATAGAAGCATTGACTGCAGATGCACTCAGAGCTGTAAGCCAAAATAATCACCCTGTATGCTACGCATCACGAACTCTCCATGATCATGAAATAAATTATTCTGTGATCGAATAAGAATTGCTAGCCATAGTTTGGTCTGTAAAATATTTTCGTACCTTATGGTAGAAAATTTCTCATTTGAACTGATCACAAACCATTGATTTGGCTTCACAATATCAAGGAGCCGAATATGAAATGCAAAGATGAAAAATTATGTTAATGAATACAATTTCGATATTGACTATGTTAAAGGAAAAAAAATCTGGTAGCGGACGGACTTAGTAGATACATTAAGAGAAGCATGCTTAATTTAGACACCAATATCGTACCAGCCAAATTTAAATGCACAGACTTATTGAGAAATAGTTTCGAAGTACTTAACCACGAATTTGACAATAGCAATACTGACGCTGTACTTGTATTTGATATTTCTTTAACTGACTCAGATGAGAGAAGTGTGGATGTAGAAGTTGGGTCTTGTATCGATACAATTTATAGTGCAATGGAAGATGATTCATCCTATATACCTATAACACAAAAATGTGTGAACGATACAAATCAAATATACTTAAAACTTAAGGTGAAAAAGAAAGAACCTTTACTAAAATTATAAATACAAAATGTCAAAACCATCTTATAATCTCAGATATAGCTAATCTTCTCGAAATTATGCAAAGAATAATACTAAATCAGGGTATTATGTGGATTTACTGTGATAATATTGTGCTTTTACTGAAAATCCAAGTACTTTTTGTTAAATATTTTCAAAACAATAACATTAAATTGATCAAATCTTCCGTAAAATTAAAAGATATAACTGATAAAAATGAAGCCGTTAAACTTATAAAAAAAGAACATTTAAGAAATAACCACCGTGGCATCAATGAAGTATTTTGGGAATTGAAACAGCAAATATTTTACCCAAATCTATTTAAACTTATAACCAAATATGTAAACAACTGTGAAACATGTCAACTAGATAAATATGATCGTCAACCAATTAAAATTCATTTCAAAATTAGCGAAACATCTTCAAATATAAATGACATTGTTCATATGGACATATGGTTTCCATGCAGAAACGTTATGTATCTAACTACAATTGACAAGTTTTCTAAATACGCGACAATTCATAAATTAACTGACAGAACGGGGGTATCTCTTTTAGCAGCAATCAAAGATTTTTGGGAAAAATGAAAAAAGTCGTATTTGACAACGAAAGATGTATGTTGCATAATGCAGTTGCAGTTTTTTAAGGAAAACGATATTGAAATTCATAGAACTAACCAGCTTCATAACCAGAAAAATTGCCAACATAAACGAACATCGCGGCCACAATTATGTTCTAACTGACAATATTGTAAATAATAGAGTCATCACTAAAACTAAGCCTCAATATAAATACTTAAACAGCATTATAAAAGATGGTGAATTCGTTGTAGACACTAGCAATAAAAGAGAAACAAAGTATTGTCAACATCAACTAAAACGAAAATTCAAAAATCAAAAATCTTAAAAACACAAAAAAAATTGCATATCTTCATTTTTGTAAGTTATATTGAAAACAACAAAAAAATCAATGAAAATTAGTTATATTATCACAAATCAGTTCTGTAGTGCTATTTTTTTTATACTAAAAATATTTGCTTGATTTAAATGTATTGCTATACTGATTTGTAATTTCTCTTGAAAAAAAAAAATGAAACAAATAAAATTTGTCAAAACTTAGAAAACGGTCGTTCCATTTACGGAGACGCAAATATCTTGGGGGTGGAGGAGTCATATTATTGCAATATTATGTCTTTACACCCCTAACTAAGATTGATCCGTCTTATATTAAGAATTCATTATTGTTTATTTTATAGCAGCATATAATGCTTTCTTTTTAAAGACATGCAGAAAGCATACTATTAAGCTTTGCTCTAAGCTCTCCACAGCTGCATTTATGTAAAATGAGAAAAGGTTAAAGCTGATATTAAGCTAACTTTTTTCATAAAATCTTATTAAGAGTTAAGTTAAATTACAAAATCAAGATTAGTTGTTGATCAGAATGCAAGCAAAGCACATTCTTTTATTACTATATACATATATATACTAAAGCCTAAACAAGCGTCTGTTTTTTCGCAATTTTCAACATATTTAGTTGATTTTTGAAGCGTAGCTTTTTACGCCTCGTTCTGCGATTTGCTAGAGTGAAATCAGAAAAAACGACACTTTTTCCGACACCTTTCTTCTTAGAATTGATATTGTTTTTTGTTTGCATCAATTGAACCAGAAAATGTTAAATTAAAAATAATTTCTTGCCCGCTGCAGGAATTGAACCCACAAATCACAGTTCTATCGTTTGTTGGTGCTTTCCTCTAACCATTACGCTAAAACCTTTTCTTTAATAATTTTGTTGATTTAGTGATAAACATTAGCTAAAGCTATGTTTGAGCAGATTACTATAATCTAGTACTTTAAGAAAGAAATACACAACATTGTGTATTAAATGTTGTTTATACTTCCTACTAAAGGTCGTTATAAATATCGTTAAAAATAAACAACCTGTAAGTTGATTAAATTGTAACAAAATTAATGATTTTTGTATATTTATTCCCTACAACTGAACAGGCTTTAAGGGAGGGCCGAAGAGGGTTAATATATATGATATATATACTTTGTTATTTTAAAGTTTTGAATTTAAAAATTATTTTAATCGAAAAAAACGATATTAAATTATCAAATCTATGAATTTGCGAAAATGCTTCGCTTCTCTCGTGTGTCCAGTGACGCACCTGTGTTTTTTTATGTAGATAGTTATGACGCAGAGGCTATACATTTTTTTTTTTTCGAATTAAGTTGGCGAACACTAGGTAAAAATGGGTTGCTGAATCTGAATCCATTGTCAGAATTTAAAAATTATGTAATTTTTTTAATATAGGGTTGGCACCTAAACTTTTAAATTTTTATTAATTTGTTGCTGTGCGTACACTATGTAAAAATGAGTCGCTGAATCCGAATCCATTATAGGAATTTGGAATAACGTGGTTTACAACAGGGCTGCTACCAAATCATTAATGTATACTATTTTTACGAATTTATACGAGTTTATTCGTACAATAATTTATACAAATTCGCTGGAAAAGCACAAAACAGAAAAATTCTTTAAAATTTTAAAAAGAAAGCACTTACCATCATACAGTTCATAAAGACAGCTTTTCGGAATACAGAAACTCCACAGACATACATTCGAACACATAATTTGTTCCCATATGACTGCTGTTGCAGTTTTAAAAATGTATTCGAACAAGTGGCTGTGTCATCGCATTAAATTTGTGTCTTTATACTCAGTTGTACTTGCAACTATTTCCACCTGATAGTGAATTCATTATAATTGCACCAATAACGAAATCACCCCTCTTTTCGGTAAAATTTTCTAAACGCATCATCTCTTCGACACTACAGCCACCACCCCCTACTTCAGCACTTTATTTTGCACTCCATGCATGGAAAACAAATTCTAAGCATTAAAATAACAACTACAACATTTACTTGCTTTTCATTATAGCTTGGCTCACTTTATTGTAACATTTAAAACAATTAACAATAACTACAGCAACAACAACAATACACAGCTTCTACCGCTAATTAAGACACGATAGAAAATTGCATGCCTAAAAAATGCCTTCAATTGCATTGCATGCTTACAACAAACAAACCACGGGGAGTATCAACACATTCAGCCAAAAGTTGTTTTTGTAATTATTTAAGTACAAAGTAGAAATAAAAACATTAACGAAAAGCATTCTCTTACTCATGAAAAATACAACGTAAAAAATATTTACTTCAGACTGATTTGTTATTATCATTATTATTAGTTGTGATTAATTATAAAAACAAAAAAAAAACTAAAAAAAAATTCTTTGAGTATTTGTATGCACATGAAGCAAATGTAAATAAAATAAACAAACAAAAAAATTAAAAACTAAAAATAAAATACAATTGTTTAGATAAAAAAAACCCCACAATTGTAAATAATACTTTAACATATATGGTTCCATTTGATGGAGACAACAATTCATGGATAAATTTTATATCACGCACTGAGTTACTGATGCCTGTTATTGAATCATTTGACGATCTACATAAGTCCTTAATTTTAGGCCAAATTAAAGATAAAATCGTGGGTTGATGCCCAACTAAAACGTAAAAACAACGTAAAACTTTATTAATTAACGGAGACCCGGGGACATGGCCTGTAATGAAACAGGTTCTGATCAATTATCACGGAGAAAGTGAGTCTCCAGAAGTGATCATTGATAAGTTGAGAATTTGTCGATGTGACGCAACAATTGAAAGTTTCTATGAAAGTATCAACGCACTTCATTGTACGCTTAATAATGCTTACCTCTTAAAATACCACTCTTGAAAGACCCACTCATCCAAATCTAAAAAGCAATTGTAGAAATCTTTCAAACACGGCTTACCGGAGCCTGTGGAAAGCGTTATCGTAAGCAGAAATCCTGAAACACTAAAAGACGCATCGATATTATTAAAGAAAAGAATTCTGTGGTCGAAAGCACTAAGCGCTTAAGTCGACTTAAGAATGAATTGAGTTATGAATGCCACCATGTTCTCTTGACTCTGTTGTACATTGTGTCAAATCGGGGAATTCGTAACTTTAAAACAAAAAAGTTTTAATTAAAAACCTATTCGCTTATGTTATAATGAACACATATTACATTTACGATAATCGCCTAAGTTGGGTTAAGAGTTCCGCCTTTTATTTTTTTGTTATTTTTTTAGAAGCTTACATCGACTTAAGTTGTTATATCATATTTTCTAAATCAATGTTTTGAGAAATTGCCAACATTTCAACAATCGCTAATTTTGACTTAAGCGATTATTGTCTCAATTAAGAATGCTTATAAAAATTTCTAAACTGAAAGTAAGTCTTTATTGCATAATTGTCGTGATGCTGAAATAAAAACAAACTCGAAGTAGGCGAATATTGCAACTGTTTGGTTCTCACATTTACCGTTTAAAGTGCAGTTAGGATTTTGTGTCGATTGCGCGTGCGAGCATTATTTTCATTTAAGTTATTATGCTCATTGAGTGCAGTGTTCATTTAACGCAGTGCAGTGTGTTATTCGTTTGAATTATTAAAATGTCGCACGAAATTAATGAGCTAAACAATGAAAGTGTTGGAAATCCACAAGAAAGTAAGTTAAATCTGAAGTCTCTTAAAAATTTGTTTCTAATTGTAAGCTTATACGATATATCAATGAAATCGAAGCCCAGTTGTCATGCTTATTAACTTATCTTACTATAGGAAACTATGATGAGCACAATCATATAATTTCATTTGAAAACGTCGATACTGATGCCCATACAGCATGAAATGAATCAATTTTTCTAGCGACGATTCATGTGCAGATCCCGACTATCAACTTTCAGATTCTAACTTTCAGATACAGAACTAAGATGTACTTAGTTTGACCACCACAGCTCAAAGTGTTTATTCTCGAAAAATATCCAAAGAAAGACGTAATAAAGGTCAAAACTATATGAATAGAAAAGGGCGTACTGTAGCTCAGAGAAGTTTTAGACCTTTTGTTTCTGATTGCCGTATGAAGTGCCAATTTAAAGTACCGGAGACCATTCAAAAAGAATATTTCGATAATTATTGGGCACTAGGGACATATAATCAAAGAATTTTATTTATTGGTGGATTGATCGATATAGAAGACAATAAAACTAAACGCCTGCAAAAACATGCTGAAAAGCCTCGTCAGCGCAACAGTCATGTAAAGTATCATTTGGAGTATCACGGTAGAAGAGTTCAAATATGTCAGAAATGTTTCAAGCAATGCTTCGATAAAGCTGAAAGCTTCCTTAAAAGTGTCAAATAGGAAAATAAATTTTCCCAATGGTGGCTTTTGTGAAAAACGTGGATCGGGAGCAGGAACAAACAAGTTATCTGAAAACGATATTCAAAATATAAAGTCCCACATAAATACCTTCCCCAAATATGAAAGCCACTACACCAGAAGAGATACGAGCTGCATGTATTTTCACGCCGATTTATCACTACCTCAAATGTATAAACTGTATTGTAATGACAATGAATCTAGAGCAGTCAGTATCACTTCTTACAGTAATATTTTTAAAAGTAAGATTTAAATATTTTAATTATTGCCTATAATACTTCTACTAATTAACTTTGTAAAATGTTTTTAGCAATGAATATCAAATTTAAAACACATAAAATTGACACTTGTCATACATGCGATAAACTAAAAGCCAAAATTGATATTGCCAAACAGGAGAATAATATAGCTTCTTTAAAGGACTCGGAAAATGAGCTTTCCCTTCATCATGATAAAGCCGAATTAGCATATCAATCTAAAAGAGTTGATAAAGACATGGCAGCCAAGGATTTGACAATTAAAACTTACGCGTTTGATTTACAGCAGTGCTTGCCTACCCCATTTTTGAAAATATGCATTAGTTTTTACGAAAGACAACTTTGGACACATAATCTCACAGTGCACGATTGTAACGCAGGTACTCCATATTGCTATATGTGGCCCGAGGCTTTATCTGGGCGTGGTGGCAATAATATTGCATCATGTTTATTTAAACACATAAGCAGTGTTCGCCAATTAAAACACTTAATTTTTTACAGTGATTCCTGTGTAGGGCAAAACAAAAATTCCTTTTTTGTGCCATGTTTGTACTCGCTTTTGAAGTGAACGAAAATCTTGAAACGATTGATCACAAGTTTTTAGAACCTGGCCATACACACATGGAATGTGATGTCGACCATGCTGTGATTGAAAGAAAAAAAAAGAAAACTAGCGCTCAAATACACCATCCGCATGATTGGTATAATTTTGTTAGATTTGCGGGTTTAAAAAATAAGTTCAATGTTGTTGAAATGAGTAAAGATGATTTTTTTAACTTTTCGCTTTTTTTAAAAAACAAATTTATGTGGAGACCTGCAAATGAAAATAGAGAAAAATTTATTTGGAAGAATGTTAAATTGCTCCGGTTCAACAGAAATAATTTTGGTAAAATTTTATACAAAACCAGCTTAAAAGAAAACCCTTTAAAATATTAAACATACTTAAACGTGGTGTTTGCTCTGTAAATATCAATGATGTTCCTAAGCTTACAGAAGAAGTCAAAATCGATGCAAAAAAGAAAAAAGATCTCGAAGACTTGCTGCCATTTATAAATCCTTGTTTTCATATGTTTTATAAAACACTTCGTACTAATGAAACACCTGTAGATATCCATCCAGACTTAGTTGAGCACGATTCAGATGACGACTAATTTCAATTTTTTTCTGGTCGTACATATGTATGTTTTAACAAGAGTTCCTGTTTTTTATGTTTCATTTTTTTTCAAATTCACATTGAAATTATGAATAAATACTAAGTTGTCGAAAACATAATTTTTTTTTATTTTAATATATGTTATTTCTTGTCTTATAAACGTCTTATAAACGTTTAAAATAAAAATTCTTAATTTTCTTACGTTTTAACATGTTTCTTTTATTTAATAAGTCAATAAAGTGTTTAATTAATCCTTATGACTTTTATGCATTATGGCTTATCTTATTGGGGTGGTATTTTTCGAAATTGCAATAACAACTTAAATCAACATATGTACAGAAACTAACACATTTTAAATAGCAACAAATGCTAAAGTCGATATTAGTGCAAAAAATGTGAGTTAGTCAATGTGCAGTAATCGCCATTATCAATTTTTTCTAAAATATTCTCTTAATAAAAAGTATATCCATAAATACTAAGTATATTTTAATTACTCATATAATAACTTATTATTATTGACAAATTTGATTTCACTATACGTTACTACTTTTATCACATGTGCGCTTAAATCTTTAAAACGAGATAACTCGAAACAGCAATTTTTGACTTAAGCGCTTAGTGCTTTTCACCACAGAATTATCTGCACTATAAGAATAGAAACACACCAATTTATAGCGCAATTTCCGAAACCGTCATTATAATTCTAATCAAAATGTTTCTAATTTAGATAATTCTAGTAACCAATCTTTCGAAGAAAACTTAGGAAATGTTGTACATCCTTTCCAGAATTACTCGGTAAATTTCAGGAATTTTTCCTGAACTTAGAGTTTCAAATACATCACGAAATTTCAGGAATATCTCTGACCAACCTAATGTAACTTATTCACGCAGTTTTAATAAACAAGTTGATTCAGGAAATTTGATTAACCCAAATATCTCAGGAAATTTTCGAAACTTTGTCAACCAAAATAACTCGAACAATTTCCGGACCCTTGCAAATAATCGAAGCCAACATTTTTCCGGAAAGTTCCAAGATAGAACCCATACCGAGCCAATGGCCATATACCTAAATGAAGCCAATCAAGAAAATTTTCAGCAGGACGGCACAAACAACTACCCTATATAGTTATTAGAACCGAAATAAAACCCTTAAGATTCCTCGTGGACACCGGTGCGGAACATAGTATTGTTAATCCAAATTTATGTAACCCGAAATGGAAAATGGCATGCGACACATATACCTTAAAGGTGCTTGGCAGGAATATTCATACAAGAATAAAATACAATTTCCCCATATTTCCTGAATTTAACAGACCTAATCACTTTGTCAGCTTCCTCGAGTATCAATTTAATTACTATTTTGATTGACTCATTGGAAATAATATCTTGACAGAAATAAACCCAATAATAGATTATAAATATAGGCGTTTAATAACTGACAACGCCACCATAACAATTGATTTAAATGCTGAAGAGGAAAATTATTCTAATAGTATTTTCGAGGTTCACTGTCAAGAAAATATAAGTTTAGACGCAGAAAGCATTTTAATGCCAAAGTTTGCTAGCCACCATTCTGAAAATGACATCAGAAAATTAGCATGAATTTTGATGGCATTTGATAACCTTTTTTACACAACCGGTGACAATTTAACATTTACAAGCACAATTCAACATAAAGTCCTTACAAAGGTTGAAACACCCGTATACAACAAACTGTATAGATACCCCGAAATTTATAGGAAGAAGTTGACAAACAAGGAGATGTTTCAAAGAGATGATCCAACAAGGTATCGTTGTCCCAAGTAATAGTCCATACAATGCACCTCTATGGGTTGTACCCAAAAACGTTGATAATAGTGGGCAACAAAAGTGGCGTATAGTATGTGATTACCGTAAACTTAACCAACAAACAATTGATGGCGATTTCCAATACCCAATATGGAAGATGTTTTTGATAAGTTAGGAAAATGTAACTATTTCACTATTATAGACTTAGCAAAGGTTTTCTATCAAGTAGAAGTAGATCCAAACGAGCGTCCTAAAACAGCCACATTTCAACGTTTGGTCAATGAATTCTTAAAAGATTTTATTAACAAAATTGGACGACATATTGGTTTTTCCACTATTTTTGAGGAACACTTACTGTCCATTAAAAACATTTTTCAGAAACTAGAGAAAGCAATTTAAAATCCAACCCGACAAATGCTGAACCATCAATCAAATATTTAGGGCACGTAGTAACGAGCGATGGCATCAAGCCTGTATAGTAGCCTCCGGCTACTATCGCAAGTTTATAAAGGATTACGCGAAAGCAGCCTGCCCTATGATAAGGTTTTTGAAAAAAGGTTTCAAAGTAAACACAAAAGACAAAGAATACATCGAAGTGTTTTCTAAGCTCAAGAGACTTCTCACTAGTGACCCCATTTTAAAAATTCCTGAATTCGATAGAAGCATTGACTGCAGATGCACTCAGAGCTGTAAGCCAAACTAATCACCCTGTATGCTACGCATCACGAACTCTCCATGATCATGAAATAAATTATTCTGTGATCGAATAAGAATTGCTAGCCATAGTTTGGTCTGTAAAATATTTTCGTACCTTATGGTAGAAAATTTCTCATTTGAACTGATCACAAACCATTGATTTGGCTTCACAATATCAAGGAGCCGAATATGAAATGCAAAGATGAAAAATTATGTTAATGAATACAATTTCGATATTGACTATGTTAAAGGAAAAAAAATCTGGTAGCGGACGGACTTAGTAGATACATTAAGAGAAGTGAAAAAGAAAGAACCTTTACTAAAATTATAAATACAAAATGTAAAAACCATCTTATAATCTCAGATATAGCTAATCTTCTCGAAATTATGCAAAGAATAATACTAAATCAGGGTGTTATGTGGATTTACTGTGATAATATTGTGTTATTTTTTTAGAAGCTTACATCGACTTAAGTTGTTATATCATATTTTCTAAATCAATGTTTTGAGAAATTGCCAACATTTCAACAATCGCTAATTTTGACTTAAGCGATTATTGTCTCAATTAAGAATGCTTATAAAAATTTCTAAACTGAAAGTAAGTCTTTATTGCATAATTGCCGTGATGCTGAAATAAAAACAAACTCGAAGTAGGCGAATATTGCAACTGTTTGGTTCTCACATTTACCGTTTAAAGTGCAGTTAGGTTTTCGGGTCGATTGCGCGTGCGAGCATTATTTTCATTTAAGTTATTATGCTCATTGAGTGCAGTGTTCATTTAACGCAGTGCAGTGTGTTATTCGTTTGAATTATTAAAATGTCGCACGAAATTAATGAGCTAAACAATGAAAGTGTTGGAAATCCACAAGAAAGTAAGTTAAATCTGAAGTCTCTTAAAAATTTGTTTCTAATTGTAAGCTTATACGATATATCAATGAAATCGAAGCCCAGTTGTCATGCTTATTAACTTATCTTACTATAGGAAACTATGATGAGCACAATCATATAATTTCATTTGAAAACGTCGATACTGATGCCCATACAGCATGAAATGAATCAATTTTTCTAGCGACGATTCATGTGCAGATCCCGACTATCAACTTTCAGATTCTAACTTTCAGATACAGAACTAAGATGTACTTAGTTTGACCACCACAGCTCAAAGTGTTTATTCTCGAAAAATATCCAAAGAAAGACGTAATAAAGGTCAAAACTATATGAATAGAAAAGGGCGTACTGTAGCTCAGAGAAGTTTTAGACCTTTTGTTTCTGATTGCCGTATGAAGTGCCAATTTAAAGTACCGGAGACCATTCAAAAAGAATATTTCGATAATTATTGGGCACTAGGGACATATAATCAAAGAATTTTATTTATTGGTGGATTGATCGATATAGAAGACAATAAAACTAAACGCCTGCAAAAACATGCTGAAAAGCCTCGTCAGCGCAACAGTCATGTAAAGTATCATTTGGAGTATCACGGTAGAAGAGTTCAAATATGTCAGAAATGTTTCAAGCAATGCTTCGATAAAGCTGAAAGCTTCCTTAAAAGTGTCAAATAGGAAAATAAATTTTCCCAATGGTGGCTTTTGTGAAAAACGTGGATCGGGAGCAGGAACAAACAAGTTATCTGAAAACGATATTCAAAATATAAAGTCCCACATAAATACCTTCCCCAAATATGAAAGCCACTACACCAGAAGAGATACGAGCTGCATGTATTTTCACGCCGATTTATCACTACCTCAAATGTATAAACTGAATTGTAATGACAATGAATCTAGAGCAGTCAGTATCACTTCTTACAGTAATATTTTTAAAAGTAAGATTTAAATATTTTAATTATTGCCTATAATACTTCTACTAATTAACTTTGTAAAATGTTTTTAGCAATGAATATCAAATTTAAAACACATAAAATTGACACTTGTCATACATGCGATAAACTAAAAGCCAAAATTGATATTGCCAAACAGGAGAATAATATAGCTTCTTTAAAGGACTCGGAAAATGAGCTTTCCCTTCATCATGATAAAGCCGAATTAGCATATCAATCTAAAAGAGTTGATAAAGACATGGCAGCCAAGGATTTGACAATTAAAACTTACGCGTTTGATTTACAGCAGTGCTTGCCTACCCCATTTTTGAAAATATGCATTAGTTTTTACGAAAGACAACTTTGGACACATAATCTCACAGTGCACGATTGTAACGCAGGTACTCCATATTGCTATATGTGGCACGAGGCTTTATCTGGGCGTGGTGGCAATAATATTGCATCATGTTTATTTAAACACATAAGCAGTGTTCGCCAATTAAAACACTTAATTTTTTACAGTGATTCCTGTGTAGGGCAAAACAAAAATTCCTTTTTTATGCCATGTTTGTACTTGCTTTTGAAGTGAACGAAAATCTTGAAACGATTGATCACAAGTTTTTAGAACCTGGCCATACACACATGGAATGTGATGTCGACCATGCTGTGATTGAAAGAAAAAAAAAGAAAACTAGCGCTCAAATACACCATCCGCATGATTGGTATAATTTTGTTAGATTTGCGGGTTTAAAAATAAGTTCAATGTTGTTGAAATGAGTAAAGATGATTTTTTTAACTTTTCGCTTTTTTTAAAAAACAAATTTATGTGGAGACCTGCAAATGAAAATAGAGAAAAATTTATTTGGAAGAATGTTAAATTGCTCCGGTTCAACAGAAATAATTTTGGTAAAATTTTATACAAAACCAGCTTAAAAGAAGAAGAACCCTTTAAAATATTAAACATACTTAAACGTGGTGTTTGCTCTGTAAATATCAATGATGTTCCTAAGCTTACAGAAGAAGTCAAAATCGATGCAAAAAAGAAAAAAGATCTCGAAGACTTGCTGCCATTTATAAATCCTTGTTTTCATATGTTTTATAAAACACTTCGTACTAATGAAACACCTGTAGATATCCATCCAGACTTAGTTGAGCACGATTCAGATGACGACTAATTTCAATTTTTTTTCTGGTCGTACATATGTATGTTTTAACAAGAGTTCCTGTTTTTTATGTTTCATTTTTTTTTCAAATTCACATTGAAATTATGAATAAATACTAAGTTGTCGAAAACATAATTTTTTTTTATTTTAATATATGTTATTTCTTGTCTTATAAACGTCTTATAAACGTTTAAAATAAAAATTCTTAATTTTCTTACGTTTTAACATGTTTCTTTTATTTAATAAGTCAATAAAGTGTTTAATTAATCCTTATGACTTTTATGCATTATGGCTTATCTTATTGGAGTGGTATTTTTCGAAATTGCAATAACAACTTAAATCAACATATGTACAGAAACTAACACATTTTAAATAGCAACAAATGCTAAAGTCGATATTAGTGCAAAAACTGTGAGTTAGTCAATGTGCAGTAATCGCCATTATCAGTTTTTTCTAAAATATTCTCTTAATAAAAAGTATATCCATAAATACTAAGTATATTTTAATTACTCATATAATAACTTATTATTATTGACAAATTTGATTTCACTATACGTTACTACTTTTATCACATGTGCGCTTAAATCTTTAAAACGAGATAACTCGAAACAGCAATTTTTGACTTAAGCGCTTAGTGCTTTTCACCACAGAATTATCTGCACTATAAGAATAGAAACACACCAATTTATAGCGCAATTTCCGAAACCGTCATTATAATTCTAATCAAAATGTTTCTAATTTAGATAATTCTAGTAACCAATCTTTCGAAGAAAACTTAGGAAATGTTGTACATCCTTTCCAGAATTACTCGGTAAATTTCAGGAATTTTTCCTGAACTTAGAGTTTCAAATACATCACGAAATTTCAGGAATATCTCTGACCAACCTAATGTAACTTATTCACGCAGTTTTAATAAACAAGTTGATTCAGGAAATTTGATTAACCCAAATATCTCAGGAAATTTTCGAAACTTTGTCAACCAAAATAACTCGAACAATTTCCGGACCCTTGCAAATAATCGAAGCCAACATTTTTCAGGAAAGTTCCAAGATAGAACCCATACCGAGCCAATGGCCATATACCTAAATGAAGCCAATCAAGAAAATTTTCAGCAGGACGGCACAAACAACTACCCTATATAGTTATTAGAACCGAAATAAAACCCTTAAGATTCCTCGTGGACACCGGTGCGGAACATAGTATTGTTAATCCAAATTTATGTAACCCGAAATGGAAAATGGCATGCGACACATATACCTTAAAGGTGCTTGGCAGGAATATTCATACAAGAATAAAATACAATTTCCCCATATTTCCTGAATTTAACAGACCTAATCACTTTGTCAGCTTCCTCGAGTATCAATTTAATTACTATTTTGATTGACTCATTGGAAATAATATCTTGACAGAAATAAACCCAATAATAGATTATAAATATAGGCGTTTAATAACTGACAACGCCACCATAACAATTGATTTAAATGCTGAAGAGGAAAATATACTGTCAAGAAAATATAAGTTTAGACGCAGAAAGCATTTTAATGCCAAAGTTTGCTAGCCACCATTCTGAAAATGACATCAGAAAATGATCATGTATTTTGATGGCATTTACAAGCACCATCAATTGTCACCTTTTTTGCACAACCGGTGACAATTTAACATTTACAAGCGCAATTCAACCTAAAGTTCTTACAAAGGATGTAACACCCGTATACAACAAACTGTATAGATACCCCGAAATTTATAGGAAGAAGTTGACAAACAAATTTAAGAGATGATCCAACAAGGATCGTTGTCCCAAGTAATAGTCCATACAATGCACCTCTATGGGTTGTACCCAAAAACGTTGATAATAGTGGGTAACAAAAGTGGCGTATAGTATGTGATTACCGTAAACTTAACCAACAAACAATTGATGGCGATTTCCAATACCCAATATGGAAGATGTTTTTGATAAGTTAGGAAAATGTAACTATTTCACTATTATAGACTTAGCAAAGGTATTCTATCAAGTAGAAGTAGATCCAAACGAGCGTCCTAAAACAGCCACATTTCAACGTTTGGTCAATGAATTCTTAAAAGATTTTATTAACAAAATTGGACGACATATTGGTTTTTCCACTATTTTTGAGGAACACTTACTGTCCATTAAAAACATTTTTCAGAAACTAGAGAAAGCAATTTAAAATCCAACCCGACAAATGCTGAACCATCAATCAAATATTTAGGGCACGTAGTAACGAGCGATGGCATCAAGCCTGTATTGTAGCCTCCGGCTACTATCGCAAGTTTATAAAGGATTACGCGAAAGCAGCCTGCCCTATGATAAGGTTTTTGAAAAAAGGTTTCAAAGTAAACACAAAAGACAAAGAATACATCGAAGTGTTTTCTAAGCTCAAGAGACTTCTCACTAGTGACCCCATTTTCAAAATTCCTGAATTCGATAGAAGCATTGACTGCAGATGCACTCAGAGCTGTAAGCCAAAATAATCACCCTGTATGCTACGCATCACGAACTCTCCATGATCATGAAATAAATTATTCTGTGATCGAATAAGAATTGCTAGCCATAGTTTGGTCTGTAAAATATTTTCGTACCTTATGGTAGAAAATTTCTCATTTGAACTGATCACAAACCATTGATTTGGCTTCACAATATCAAGGAGCCGAATATGAAATGCAAAGATGAAAAATTATGTTAATGAATACAATTTCGATATTGACTATGTTAAAGGAAAAAAAATCTGGTAGCGGACGGACTTAGTAGATACATTAAGAGAAGCATGCTTAATTTAGACACCAATATCGTACCAGCCAAATTTAAATGCACAGACTTATTGAGAAATAGTTTCGAAGTACTTAACCACGAATTTGACAATAGCAATACTGACGCTGTACTTGTATTTGATATTTCTTTAACTGACTCAGATGAGAGAAGTGTGGATGTAGAAGTTGGGTCTTGTATCGATACAATTTATAGTGCAATGGAAGATGATTCATCCTATATACCTATAACACAAAAATGTGTGAACGATACAAATCAAATATACTTAAAACTTAAGGTGAAAAAGAAAGAACCTTTACTAAAATTATAAATACAAAATGTCAAAACCATCTTATAATCTCAGATATAGCTAATCTTCTCGAAATTATGCAAAGAATAATACTAAATCAGGGTATTATGTGGATTTACTGTGATAATATTGTGTTATTTTTTTAGAAGCTTACATCGACTTAAGTTGTTATATCATATTTTCTAAATCAATGTTTTGAGAAATTGCCAACATTTCAACAATCGCTAATTTTGACTTAAGCGATTATTGTCTCAATTAAGAATGCTTATAAAAATTTCTAAACTGAAAGTAAGTCTTTATTGCATAATTGCCGTGATGCTGAAATAAAAACAAACTCGAAGTAGGCGAATATTGCAACTGTTTGGTTCTCACATTTACCGTTTAAAGTGCAGTTAGGTTTTCGGGTCGATTGCGCGTGCGAGCATTATTTTCATTTAAGTTATTATGCTCATTGAGTGCAGTGTTCATTTAACGCAGTGCAGTGTGTTATTCGTTTGAATTATTAAAATGTCGCACGAAATTAATGAGCTAAACAATGAAAGTGTTGGAAATCCACAAGAAAGTAAGTTAAATCTGAAGTCTCTTAAAAATTTGTTTCTAATTGTAAGCTCATACGATATATCAATGAAATCGAAGCCCAGTTGTCATGCTTATTAACTTATCTATACTTACTATAGGAAACTATGATGAGCACAATCATATAATTTCATTTGAAAACGTCGATACTGATGCCCATACAGCATGAAATGAATCAATTTTTCTAGCGACGATTCATGTGCAGATCCCGACTATCAACTTTCAGATTCTAACTTTCAGATACAGAACTAAGATGTACTTAGTTTGACCACCACAGCTCAAAGTGTTTATTCTCGAAAAATATCCAAAGAAAGACGTAATAAAGGTCAAAACTATATGAATAGAAAAGGGCGTACTGTAGCTCAGAGAAGTTTTAGACCTTTTGTTTCTGATTGCCGTATGAAGTGCCAATTTAAAGTACCGGAGACCATTCAAAAAGAATATTTCGATAATTATTGGGCACTAGGGACATATAATCAAAGAATTTTATTTATTGGTGGATTGATCGATATAGAAGACAATAAAACTAAACGCCTGCAAAAACATGCTGAAAAGCCTCGTCAGCGCAACAGTCATGTAAAGTATCATTTGGAGTATCACGGTAGAAGAGTTCAAATATGTCAGAAATGTTTCAAGCAATGCTTCGATAAAGCTGAAAGCTTCCTTAAAAGTGTCAAATAGGAAAATAAATTTTCCCAATGGTGGCTTTTGTGAAAAACGTGGATCGGGAGCAGGAACAAACAAGTTATCTGAAAACGATATTCAAAATATAAAGTCCCACATAAATACCTTCCCCAAATATGAAAGCCACTACACCAGAAGAGATACGAGCTGCATGTATTTTCACGCCGATTTATCACTACCTCAAATGTATAAACTGAATTGTAATGACAATGAATCTAGAGCAGTCAGTATCACTTCTTACAGTAATATTTTTAAAAGTAAGATTTAAATATTTTAATTATTGCCTATAATACTTCTACTAATTAACTTTGTAAAATGTTTTTAGCAATGAATATCAAATTTAAAACACATAAAATTGACACTTGTCATACATGCGATAAACTAAAAGCCAAAATTGATATTGCCAAACAGGAGAATAATATAGCTTCTTTAAAGGACTCGGAAAATGAGCTTTCCCTTCATCATGATAAAGCCGAATTAGCATATCAATCTAAAAGAGTTGATAAAGACATGGCAGCCAAGGATTTGACAATTAAAACTTACGCGTTTGATTTACAGCAGTGCTTGCCTACCCCATTTTTGAAAATATGCATTAGTTTTTACGAAAGACAACTTTGGACACATAATCTCACAGTGCACGATTGTAACGCAGGTACTCCATATTGCTATATGTGGCACGAGGCTTTATCTGGGCGTGGTGGCAATAATATTGCATCATGTTTATTTAAACACATAAGCAGTGTTCGCCAATTAAAACACTTAATTTTTTACAGTGATTCCTGTGTAGGGCAAAACAAAAATTCCTTTTTTGTGCCATGTTTGTACTTGCTTTTGAAGTGAACGAAAATCTTGAAACGATTGATCACAAGTTTTTAGAACCTGGCCATACACACATGGAATGTGATGTCGACCATGCTGTGATTGAAAGAAAAAAAAAGAAAACTAGCGCTCAAATACACCATCCGCATGATTGGTATAATTTTGTTAGATTTGCGGGTTTAAAAATAAGTTCAATGTTGTTGAAATGAGTAAAGATGATTTTTTTAACTTTTCGCTTTTTTTAAAAAACAAATTTATGTGGAGACCTGCAAATGAAAATAGAGAAAAATTTATTTGGAAGAATGTTAAATTGCTCCGGTTCAACAGAAATAATTTTGGTAAAATTTTATACAAAACCAGCTTAAAAGAAGAAGAACCCTTTAAAATATTAAACATACTTAAACGTGGTGTTTGCTCTGTAAATATCAATGATGTTCCTAAGCTTACAGAAGAAGTCAAAATCGATGCAAAAAAGAAAAAAGATCTCGAAGACTTGCTGCCATTTATAAATCCTTGTTTTCATATGTTTTATAAAACACTTCGTACTAATGAAACACCTGTAGATATCCATCCAGACTTAGTTGAGCACGATTCAGATGACGACTAATTTCAATTTTTTTTCTGGTCGTACATATGTATGTTTTAACAAGAGTTCCTGTTTTTTATGTTTCATTTTTTTTTCAAATTCACATTGAAATTATGAATAAATACTAAGTTGTCGAAAACATAATTTTTTTTTATTTTAATATTTGTTATTTCTTGTCTTATAAACGTTTAAAATAAAAATTCTTAATTTTCTTACGTTTTAACATGTTTCTTTTATTTAATAAGTCAATAAAGTGTTTAATTAATCCTTATGACTTTTATGCATTATGGCTTATCTTATTGGAGTGGTATTTTTCGAAATTGCAATAACAACTTAAATCAACATATGTACAGAAACTAACACATTTTAAATAGCAACAAATGCTAAAGTCGATATTAGTGCAAAAACTGTGAGTTAGTCAATGTGCAGTAATCGCCATTATCAGTTTTTTCTAAAATATTCTCTTAATAAAAAGTATATCCATAAATACTAAGTATATTTTAATAACTCATATAATAACTTATTATTATTGACAAATTTGATTTCACTATACGTTACTACTTTTATCACATGTGCGCTTAAATCTTTAAAACGAGATAACTCGAAACAGCAATTTTTGACTTAAGCGCTTAGTGCTTTTCACCACAGAATTATCTGCACTATAAGAATAGAAACACACCAATTTATAGCGCAATTTCCGAAACCGTCATTATAATTCTAATCAAAATGTTTCTAATTTAGATAATTCTAGTAACCAATCTTTCGAAGAAAACTTAGGAAATGTTGTACATCCTTTCCAGAATTACTCGGTAAATTTCAGGAATTTTTCCTGAACTTAGAGTTTCAAATACATCACGAAATTTCAGCAATATCTCTGACCAACCTAATGTAACTTATTCACGCAGTTTTAATAAACAAGTTGATTCAGGAAATTTGATTAACCCAAATATCTCAGGAAATTTTCGAAACTTTGTCAACCAAAATAACTCGAACAATTTCCGGACCCTTGCAAATAATCGAAGCCAACATTTTTCAGGAAAGTTCCAAGATAGAACCCATACCGAGCCAATGGCCATATACCTAAATGAAGCCAATCAAGAAAATTTTCAGCAGGACGGCACAAACAACTACCCTATATAGTTATTAGAACCGAAATAAAACCCTTAAGATTCCTCGTGGACACCGGTGCGGAACATAGTATTGTTAATCCAAATTTATGTAACCCGAAATGGAAAATGGCATGCGACACATATACCTTAAAGGTGCTTGGCAGGAATATTCATACAAGAATAAAATACAATTTCCCCATATTTCCTGAATTTAACAGACCTAATCACTTTGTCAGCTTCCTCGAGTATCAATTTAATTACTATTTTGATTGACTCATTGGAAATAATATCTTGACAGAAATAAACCCAATAATAGATTATAAATATAGGCGTTTAATAACTGACAACGCCACCATAACAATTGATTTAAATGCTGAAGAGGAAAATATACTGTCAAGAAAATATAAGTTTAGACGCAGAAAGCATTTTAATGCCAAAGTTTGCTAGCCACCATTCTGAAAATGACATCAGAAAATGATCATGTATTTTGATGGCATTTACAAGCACCATCAATTGTCACCTTTTTTGCACAACCGGTGACAATTTAACATTTACAAGCGCAATTCAACCTAAAGTTCTTACAAAGGATGTAACACCCGTATACAACAAACTGTATAGATACCCCGAAATTTATAGGAAGAAGTTGACAAACAAATTTAAGAGATGATCCAACAAGGATCGTTGTCCCAAGTAATAGTCCATACAATGCACCTCTATGGGTTGTACCCAAAAACGTTGATAATAGTGGGTAACAAAAGTGGCGTATAGTATGTGATTACCGTAAACTTAACCAACAAACAATTGATGGCGATTTCCAATACCCAATATGGAAGATGTTTTTGATAAGTTAGGAAAATGTAACTATTTCACTATTATAGACTTAGCAAAGGTATTCTATCAAGTAGAAGTAGATCCAAACGAGCGTCCTAAAACAGCCACATTTCAACGTTTGGTCAATGAATTCTTAAAAGATTTTATTAACAAAATTGGACGACATATTGGTTTTTCCACTATTTTTGAGGAACACTTACTGTCCATTAAAAACATTTTTCAGAAACTAGAGAAAGCAATTTAAAATCCAACCCGACAAATGCTGAACCATCAATCAAATATTTAGGGCACGTAGTAACGAGCGATGGCATCAAGCCTGTATTGTAGCCTCCGGCTACTATCGCAAGTTTATAAAGGATTACGCGAAAGCAGCCTGCCCTATGATAAGGTTTTTGAAAAAAGGTTTCAAAGTAAACACAAAAGACAAAGAATACATCGAAGTGTTTTCTAAGCTCAAGAGACTTCTCACTAGTGACCCCATTTTCAAAATTCCTGAATTCGATAGAAGCATTGACTGCAGATGCACTCAGAGCTGTAAGCCAAAATAATCACCCTGTATGCTACGCATCACGAACTCTCCATGATCATGAAATAAATTATTCTGTGATCGAATAAGAATTGCTAGCCATAGTTTGGTCTGTAAAATATTTTCGTACCTTATGGTAGAAAATTTCTCATTTGAACTGATCACAAACCATTGATTTGGCTTCACAATATCAAGGAGCCGAATATGAAATGCAAAGATGAAAAATTATGTTAATGAATACAATTTCGATATTGACTATGTTAAAGGAAAAAAAATCTGGTAGCGGACGGACTTAGTAGATACATTAAGAGAAGCATGCTTAATTTAGACACCAATATCGTACCAGCCAAATTTAAATGCACAGACTTATTGAGAAATAGTTTCGAAGTACTTAACCACGAATTTGACAATAGCAATACTGACGCTGTACTTGTATTTGATATTTCTTTAACTGACTCAGATGAGAGAAGTGTGGATGTAGAAGTTGGGTCTTGTATCGATACAATTTATAGTGCAATGGAAGATGATTCATCCTATATACCTATAACACAAAAATGTGTGAACGATACAAATCAAATATACTTAAAACTTAAGGTGAAAAAGAAAGAACCTTTACTAAAATTATAAATACAAAATGTAAAAACCATCTTATAATCTCAGATATAGCTAATCTTCTCGAAATTATGCAAAGAATAATACTAAATCAGGGTATTATGTGGATTTACTGTGATAATATTGTGTTATTTTTTTAGAAGCTTACATCGACTTAAGTTGTTATATCATATTTTCTAAATCAATGTTTTGAGAAATTGCCAACATTTCAACAATCGCTAATTTTGACTTAAGCGATTATTGTCTCAATTAAGAATGCTTATAAAAATTTCTAAACTGAAAGTAAGTCTTTATTGCATAATTGCCGTGATGCTGAAATAAAAACAAACTCGAAGTAGGCGAAACTGTTTGGTTCTCACATTTACCGTTTAAAGTGCAGTTAGGTTTTCGGGTCGATTACGCGTGCGAGCATTATTTTCATTTAAGTTATTATGCTCATTGAGTGCAGTGTTCATTTAACGCAGTGCAGTGTGTTATTCGTTTGAATTATTAAAATGTCGCACGAAATTAATGAGCTAAACAATGAAAGTGTTGGAAATCCACAAGAAAGTAAGTTAAATCTGAAGTCTCTTAAAAATTTGTTTCTAATTGTAAGCTTATACGATATATCAATGAAATCGAAGCCCAGTTGTCATGCTTATTAACTTATCTTACTATAGGAAACTATGATGAGCACAATCATATAATTTCATTTGAAAACGTCGATACTGATGCCCATACAGCATGAAATGAATCAATTTTTCTAGCGACGATTCATGTGCAGATCCCGACTATCAACTTTCAGATTCTAACTTTCAGATACAGAACTAAGATGTACTTAGTTTGACCACCACAGCTCAAAGTGTTTATTCTCGAAAAATATCCAAAGAAAGACGTAATAAAGGTCAAAACTATATGAATAGAAAAGGGCGTACTGTAGCTCAGAGAAGTTTTAGACCTTTTGTTTCTGATTGCCGTATGAAGTGCCAATTTAAAGTACCGGAGACCATTCAAAAAGAATATTTCGATAATTATTGGGCACTAGGGACATATAATCAAAGAATTTTATTTATTGGTGGATTGATCGATATAGAAGACAATAAAACTAAACGCCTGCAAAAACATGCTGAAAAGCCTCGTCAGCGCAACAGTCATGTAAAGTATCATTTGGAGTATCACGGTAGAAGAGTTCAAATATGTCAGAAATGTTTCAAGCAATGCTTCGATAAAGCTGAAAGCTTCCTTAAAAGTGTCAAATAGGAAAATAAATTTTCCCAATGGTGGCTTTTGTGAAAAACGTGGATCGGGAGCAGGAACAAACAAGTTATCTGAAAACGATATTCAAAATATAAAGTCCCACATAAATACCTTCCCCAAATATGAAAGCCACTACACCAGAAGAGATACGAGCTGCATGTATTTTCACGCCGATTTATCACTACCTCAAATGTATAAACTGAATTGTAATGACAATGAATCTAGAGCAGTCAGTATCACTTCTTACAGTAATATTTTTAAAAGTAAGATTTAAATATTTTAATTATTGCCTATAATACTTCTACTAATTAACTTTGTAAAATGTTTTTAGCAATGAATATCAAATTTAAAACACATAAAATTGACACTTGTCATACATGCGATAAACTAAAAGCCAAAATTGATATTGCCAAACAGGAGAATAATATAGCTTCTTTAAAGGACTCGGAAAATGAGCTTTCCCTTCATCATGATAAAGCCGAATTAGCATATCAATCTAAAAGAGTTGATAAAGACATGGCAGCCAAGGATTTGACAATTAAAACTTACGCGTTTGATTTACAGCAGTGCTTGCCTACCCCATTTTTGAAAATATGCATTAGTTTTTACGAAAGACAACTTTGGACACATAATCTCACAGTGCACGATTGTAACGCAGGTACTCCATATTGCTATATGTGGCACGAGGCTTTATCTGGGCGTGGTGGCAATAATATTGCATCATGTTTATTTAAACACATAAGCAGTGTTCGCCAATTTAAACACTTAATTTTTTACAGTGATTCCTGTGTAGGGCAAAACAAAAATTCCTTTTTTGTGCCATGTTTGTACTTGCTTTTGAAGTGAACGAAAATCTTGAAACGATTGATCACAAGTTTTTAGAACCTGGCCATACACACATGGAATGTGATGTCGACCATGCTGTGATTGAAAGAAAAAAAAAGAAAACTAGCGCTCAAATACACCATACGCATGATTGGTATAATTTTGTTAGATTTGCGGGTTTAAAAATAAGTTCAATGTTGTTGAAATGAGTAAAGATGATTTTTTTAACTTTTCGCTTTTTTTAAAAAACAAATTTATGTGGAGACCTGCAAATGAAAAAAACACATAAAAAGTGATTCAATAAAATTTATAAAATACTTTTATATAAAATAAATAAAAGTTATAAGTGCACCAAATTGTTTGCGAAATTGATGAAATAGAAGCTAATTGTGGTTTTGCCATCAAGTAAGTGCTTTGCTTTACATTTAAAATTTTCAAAGTGTTAAAAACGCGGCAAGGGAACTTGTGAAATAATAATTGCGTGATTGTGGAATTAGATTTAATTGAAAAAACGAAATGTCTTATAGTGCAAAAAAGGCACTATAACAACAGGTAAAATAGTTTTTTAACATTTTTAGTTATTGACATTTTTGTAAACTAATTTTTTTACAGCTGACTCTCCGGATCGATTTGATTACCTTTCTGAGAATTTGACTAAAATTGATGAAAAAATTGACAAGGCAATAAAACTTCTTGGCAGGCTCACTGAAGAAGTTCATCAGTTGAAAAAAGATGTTAAGAAAATGCCAACTACCATACAAGAAAAACCAAAAAATATTATTCCGGAATCTGCATTTCTTGATTTTATCGATTTTATTAAATTTGAAGATCAGCTTAAAGATATTGAAAATTTTCAATGTCTTGTAAGTTTAAGTTTGCTATTTACTACTCGAAATTTTTTAACTTTTGTTTTGTAGGTCCAAAACTTTGCATTAATAAATGCGAAATTCAACAGAGAGTTTGTTAGCAAATGCTGAAGATGCATTTTAACGGATGACGCAGCGAAACATTTTTGTTGGAAAGGAACGACAGCTAAAATGTCAGTTCGAAAACTTGCAACAACACTAGCAATAGAAAGTATGCCTATAATTTTTTTTAAATTTTTTAACTTTTTAATTTCTACTAATTTTTTGCCGGTGCCTTTAGAAACAAGTACCCGAACGATTCAGCTACAGTTTTTGAAGAAAATCCAAACAAATTTTATCTTTATGCGAGCGACAGGCAAACAAAAATTAACAAATATCGCTTAAATGCTAAATCAAAGGCTTAGAGTACAAACATATTGCAAGCGTTTGAGCAAAGATCATATAATATAAAGATGCGCCACGGCCATACAAATCAGCGACACAGTCAAAATCGAATGTGGATTTATCATAAATCCACTTTAAAGCTTTGTGAGAGTCAGTGAGCGAACGACTTAAAGCTTATGAGAGCGGGAGAACAAGCAAGCGACATTGTGAGTATAATATTGAGAAGCATAGAGAGCACATGAAATTGTTTAGTATACGAAAGATCTCAACAAACGATGTATCTGCAAACGAATTGTAGCTAAATTTTCTTGCGTAAAAAAAACAAAAATGTAGGCATGATTTGTATTTAAATACCCTACGCACATTATAAAAAGGTAATATATAACATATGTCGCCCATTTCAGATTGAGCTGACCTATCAGTAGCACTGACCATCTCCGATTTGGCTCAAATTTCGTTCATAAATTGGTTTGTTGCTTAGAAAACCAAATCCGAAGTTATAAATTTTTAGAACCATTTTCAAGGTCAAAAAAGGGTGTATTTTGAAACGACGTAGCTCAGTCAATTTAAATCCGATTTTCGTAAATAAGGTATCATTGAAAAGTTTATTTTGTCTGTTTTAAGGAAAAAATATAAAACTTTTGGAAAAATTGTTGTAATTTGGCCCATTCTTAACTTTAAAGTTCAATATCATGCCAACAACAGACGCTATAATTTTTTTTCAGTTTCTTTATTTTGGTTTTTTTGTACGTTTTAATACCTTTCCAACGATATAAAATTAAGGTGTGTTCTTGAAGAATTCAGAAGTTATAGCGTAAAACGTACAGTGTTAAAGAATTTTCAATACAAATTCAACTAGCTTTCGACTTTTTATATTTTTGTTTGTAAAAAATCAAGAAAAAAAATTGGATGAAAATTAAATGTGTAGTTGAATTTGAATATTAATTGTGTATATTATACTATATTATATTATATTATATTATAGTATATTATTTTATATTATATTATATTATATTTTATTATATTATATCATATTATATTATATTATATTATAGTATATTATATTATATTATATTATATTATAGTATATTATATTATAATATATAATATTATATATTATATTATATTATAATATAATATATTATATTATATTATATTATATTATATTGTATTATATTATATTATATTATATTATATTATATTATATTATATTATATTATATTATATTATATTATATTATATTATATTATATTATATTATATTATATTATATTATATTATATTATATTATATTATATTATATTATATTATATTATATTATATTATATTATATTATATTATATTATATTATATTATATTATATTATTTTATATTATATTATATTATATTATATTATATTTATACATATACTAGCGATTCACTGCACGCGTTGTTACACCCGGCAAGTTTGTTGAAAAATAATAAGTAAGTTCAAAATTTTTATTAGACCCTTAGTCTGACACCACGCTCATGATCCACTATCCGTTTCAGTTTAAAAGTTTCCCCACATCACTCTTAGGTGGCAATTCAATAAAATACAATATTGGAAGAACAATTTTCTTCAAAAAAATCAAGTGGTAACTTTGTTTTCTGAATCACATAAGCGGTTTTTAATTTTTGGATGAATTTGAAAGAACGCTAGCTTATAAGTGTTATATCCAGGGACCGAAAATAGCTGTTATTTTCGAAATTTCAATTCAAAAAGTCAGGCGAAAAAAATTTGTCTTTTCGAGATTTGAATAAAGCAATGCTTGTTAGCTAAGGAATAATAATCTTGAAAGCTTTTTATTTATTTGACTTTTTTAGATCGATTCTTTTTCAAATTCTTTTTTTTTAAAAAGAATGGTTATTTTTTGATCGATTTTTTTTTTGGTCAAAAATATAAGTTAAAATTTGACTTTTATTTTTACGGTCAAAAATAACAGTTAAAATTTGACTTTTATTTTTGCGGTTAAAAGTATAAATCATAACAAAAGTATAAATTCTATTCATTCTACTCTTCTCTACCGTTGTTTTGCTTATCACTACACTTCTTTCTGACTCAAAAATAAAAGTCATATTTTAACTTATATGTTTGCCCAAAGAAATAAAAGTCAAACTTTAACTTTTATTTTGACCAAAAAGAAATCGGTCAAAAAATTACTACTATTTATTAACTTCTTTGAAAAAAGTCAACAATTACGGTCCCTGGTTATAGCTTCTGAAAAAGAGTTCAAAATTTGCATTTAATTTTAAATTTAATTTAAATTATTTTTACAACAAAAACAATGTTTGTCCCTTTTTTTTGGAAAACTCCAATATTTCAGATCTTTTTGAAAAAAATATTTAAAATACACCTACATACTCAACTAAAGGAATTTTTGCAATAAGGTTTTTTGTGAGGTTTTTAAGACAAAAAAAAAAATCAAAAAAATGTATAAAAATCAGATATTTGAATCGAAAGTCACAAAATTTAATTTCTGATTGTTTTTTCTCATTTCTGAGCAACGATGTTGTATTAAATATATCGTTGCACTCAAATTTTTCCTATTTTTCAAGATATGTTCATGTTTTTGGTGTCAAATTGACGAAATTTGTTTCTATGTTAGTTAAACAAAAAATCTTTTTTTAACAAATCTTGTGCACTGGTTTTGCTAAGGGAAAGATCTCACTTCTAAAATTTCATTGTAATCAAAATTTTAGCAGTATTGAAGAAATGTAAGTGTTTTTGGTATCAAAATAACAGAAATTTTCTTAATTTTACGAAATTTAAGAAAAATTTTATATTTTTAATTTGCATATGGTTTGTAACCTAAAAAAACAAAAAAAAATATGCCTATTGTAGACATATTGTAGTTTTAGGCAATTTGGTCAAAAATTTGCACCAGAGCGCTTTTGGTGTCCAAGGTGGATAATGGATGGATCATGAAAACCACTATATTTCAATTTTCATTGCCTCAATAGCCTCAAAACGCGCACCGTACCCAAAAACTTCTATACAAAAATGTTCATCCTAATCGGATGAGGAGTCTATTGCGTATTTACACACAAAAACTCTTTTTTATGTAAAGATATAGATTATATTATTTAATGTATTAATAATATAATTGATATATAATTAATAATATATAATTAATGGCATTTCTGTGTCCAAATACGAAAAAGGGTGTCTCAAAATCAGGAAATAAAATAATTTTAAATTCGGAAAATCTCTTTCTGATTTCCTACAATTTGACAGAATTTATTTATTGCCAGCCTTTTTCCGTTTTTCTTCCATTTTCAAAAGAAAGGAATCAAATTAAGTAAAAATCCATTCATATGATCCAATCCAATCATATAAATCGTATTAGGTGAAATATTTAGATCAATCAATCAATTCAATCCGAAATAAATATCAAAATCATAAATCATTAAATATGCATTCACACAATATCAAGCAAAATACTGTGATAAGAAAAAAAGGGACACAATAGAAATGCAATTGAAAAAATTCAATGACTATTTCAATACCGAGAAAAACTTTCTTCTGCTTCTCCGACGCATAAAATAAGCCAACTGAACTCGTTCGCTATCAAAATCATAATGAAGAGATTGCAAGCAATTGATGTAGAGAAGAGCATGCGGAGCGGAAGGGCATAGAGAAACGGAAAACTTTTCTCTCAAGCAAGAATTAAAAGCTTTTTCATATCGCACTCACAAAAGCTGTCGTGTTGGTCTGAAAATTTTTTGTTACATTTTATTGTACTACGTAACTCATCTTTACATTATATGATCTTTGGTTTGAGCGTTTCGTTGCTGTACTGTGCTGAAAAACACTTTAGAGCAGGGCTGGGCATTCTAACACAGTCACATTTTATTTTGTCTTGTTAGTATTGGTGCTCTCTCGAATTGCGCACACTGAGCGGAATAGTTGTCGTAATTATCAAGATTTGTAAGTTTTTCTTTTATATTTTATGTTTTTATTTTTAGTCATCGGTATTGTTCATTATTTCTTCTATGAAATTAATTAATACAATTAATATGAATGAATAATGTAAAGAATCTTAATAGGTAATATGTATGAATTATATGAAACCTTAATATATACGAATAATTATTTTAATATTATAAAATCTTAATATAAACGAACAATTAAAATTATTAACAAAAAATATTTAAGTAAATAATAAGGAATTAAATAATATAAGCAAGAATCAAAAAATTAAGTATTAAAAAATTAATAAAGAATGTGAATGAACAATGCAAAAAAATCTTAATAGCTAATATGTATTAATTATATGAAACCTTATAATTAATAAATATAAACGAATATAAAATTCTACAATCTAAAAAAAAATGTGTATAAGTATTTTGAATCTACAATAAGTTGATTTTTCACGAGTGTACATATAATTTACAGCGCAAAACGACATAAGTCCTTACAGCATCACCGTCAGCGAACGACTGAATTATATTCTCTTCTGTTGTGAGCTTTATGTACATGTGAAAAGTTACGCTCGCAGAGAGCTCAGTGAGCTATGGAGCGCCCTGCGCTGCTTTAGAGCAATAAAGTACGCAAGCCATACATCTCTTTTACCCCAATGTGTTTTTCAGCACAGCACAGCAGCGAAACGCTCATATGCTTTCACTATTGTGATTGTCGATTGCAAGTAGAATAGAACTAAATTTAATTTTGGTATTGTGTAACTCGATCGTCAAAAATGTAAACTCTTGTGCTTACTGAATTTTAAGCAGATGTGGCTTCTGCATTAGCAGAACCAACCGCGCAAGTTGCCTTTTTTTGCTTACAATCTTTGAACTTTGAAAAAAAAACAAAATCTTTGAACTTAAATGTCATCTGTTTCTGTATATAGTTAGTACTTAATTTCCAATAAATTATTATTATTTAATTATTATTAATTAATTTTTATTAATATTCTTTATATTACAATAAAAATTAACGAAAATACAAATTTTAATTTTCTTGTTATTTTTCTTAATACTAATCGAAAACTTAATGACAATACATACCCAGCAAACCATATCTCTATAGAAAAATTTTACGATAGTCTAACGAGATCGTTACGATATCTTAATACACAAATACGCGATATCGTCCCGATAGTACAGTTAACAATAGCATTTCGATATCATAACATTACAAATTTCTAGATATCATTACGATATTATAATAACGATAGCATTGCGATATAGTAACGATATCTATATTAAATAAGTACTCGATATCATCACGATAGTATTAACATGATAGCACTGTGATATCGCAACAATATCTAGATTCCAAAAATGCTCGATATAATTTCGTTGGTACCGATATTTAGATGAAATAAACGTCCCTAAAACTTACCTATTTACGAACGCTTATATTATTATGATGAGTTACCAAGAGAGGGATTGTTGTGAATCTAGATTATACCTACTGCAAACATATATGACAAATGCCACTTAAATTTACGTTTTTATTTTTAGTTCACTTTTTTTTTTTTAATAAAAGTTTGTTTTATAAAAAATTTGTTTACTCTTTATTTTTGTTTTGTACTTTTTAGTCTTAAAGGTTTTTTTAATACGATCAAAACCGCCTAAAACATTTTTACTAACCTGTGGGCGGTGATATTTTCCTAAATAACCTCGTACTCGAAAGAAATGTACTGGACAAATTTTAGCTGAATAGACCTAGTAGTTTCGAAGATATAGCACTTTTATTTATTTTGGGCGTGTGGCCAAAATTTTTCCTAAGCCTTATCTTATACTTGAAGGAAATTTGCTGCCAAAATTTATCCTGAATCGGCATTGTAGTTTCGGTGATTTAGCATTTTTATTAGTTTGCGGGCGGTAAAAGGGGGCGTGGTAAAAAATTTAATCATAATATTGCATTGTCACCGAACTTATATATGCATCTTTAATTTCAGCTTAATCAGACGCCAACAGGTCGAGAAATCGTTTGCATATTTTGACGGACTGGTGGCCGTGGCGCAGTGGGTAGAGTGCGTGACCCATACGCCAGAGAACCCTGGTTCAATTCCATCTGACACAGAAAGTTTTTTCAATTGAATCAATTTTTCTGTTCGCTAAATAAGCCAAGTAAAGCTTCTTGAGAACATGCACATTAGCCGTTCGGATTCGGCACAAAGTAGGTTCAGTTCTCGATCAATTGCGTTCAAACATTTAATAACACGTACAACACAATTTGATCATAAGAAGTTCCAAATTAAATGTTGTTGGCTATGTTGGTCTGGTATTGAAATGCAAATAAAAACTTTATTCATTTTTTTCCCGACGTTTCGGTAGTTATTTTCTACCTTCCTCAGGGTTCTTTATTGAATTGTAGTTTTTTCTATTTACATTTTTCAGCTATTGCAACTGCCCGACAATACAAAACATTAATTAATAAATAAATAAAATTTATAAAAACGCACGAACAGAAATTGTAAAAAAATAATAAATTAATAAACACAGTAAAATCAACTTAACATTAGAAAAAATATCACAGAAGTTCGGTCGAAGTCCTTTCAAGGGCTGAAATGTCCAGTTTATTTTTTTTTTTATTTTGACGGACATGAGAACGAAGCAAATTAAATAAAAATTTATAAAAAGCAAGTAATAAAATTTAATTATATTTTTTCTATACGTTCCAATTGGTATTTTATTGGTACTTTTATTAATTAAAGGTTTTTGTTGTTGTTACAGGAAACAATCTTTCAAATCAATTGTTTTGATTTATCGATTATTTCTATACTTTGAATTTGCTTGCTGCCATCAAAAGTTAACATCACTATACAAATATGTTTATAATTTATTTATAAATATATAAATACAACCATAGTTGTGCGTTGTAGTGTTTATAAACATATAAAATACTTGAATTAATTTTACCTTATATTTATGTTTTGAATTTTAAAAATGTTGCTTGAAAAAAAATTTATACTTCAAAAATTTTCATGTTTAAAATTCATTGAAAAAATTTGTTCACATTTAAAAGTTTGTTAGCAAATGCTGAAGATGTATTTTAACGGATGATGCTGCGAACCATTTTTGTTGGAAAGGAACGACAGCTAAAATGTAAGTTCGAAAACTTGCTAGAAACACTAAAAATATAATAGAAACACTAGAAATAGAAAGTATGTCTTCAATTTTTTATTAATTTTTTAACTTTTTAATTTCTACTAATTTTTTTGCAGGTGCCTTTAGAAACAAGTACCCAAACGATTCAGCTACAGTTTTTGAAGAAAAAACAAAGAAATTTTTTCTTATGCGAGCGACAGGCAAACGAAGGTCAACAAATAGCGCTTAAATGCTAAATCAAAGGCTTAGGGTAAGAACCAGAGATCGGGGTTTTGCACTAAATGGTGAGTGCACTCAGCATTTCACTACCACTAAATATATTGAAAGAAATTATATTTTTCACTATTTTTTTTGTCAGCTTAGTGATAGTGAAACATCTCTTCACTATCCCTAGAGATTTTAGTGATAGTGTTGTTTTGTTGCACTACATCTAAATTTAGTGGTAGTGACTAAATCTGCACTGCGCTCAAATAGTGCAAAATTTGAGCAGTCACTACATGAAAGCTGCAATTAAAAATGTTTCTACTCAACTTTCATATAGTACTGGTTTTGAAATTAATTAAGCCAGACTCGAATAAAAAAAATTCTATAATAATAACATAAAACTTTCTAAATGGGCCAATAATTTTGAAATTTTAAATTTATATAAGTGCAATTATTCAAAATAAACTGTTGACCTTTTCTTTCAATTGAGTGAAAACTTTCTGTGTTCCACTACCATTCGTGCGGGTATTTTTTTTTGCATTATTAATTTTAGTGCAAAAAAGAGCAGTTGCACAATATGAATTTTAGTGAAAAATTTTTTACTATCACTATCACTAATGTATAGTGAGTGTATAGTGATATTTTTGAATTCATCACTCAACACCACTTGGAAGTAGTGAATAATTTTATAATATCAGTACATGTCAGCTGAAGCTGAAAATTTAGTGCACTACCCCCATCTCTGGTACAAATATAGTATAAGCGTTTGAGGATTTCGTTGCTGTGCTGTGCTGAAAAACACAGAGCAATAAAGTACGCAAGTCATGCATCTCTTTTACCCCAATGTGTTTTTCTGCACAGCACAGCACAGCAGCGAAATGCTCATATGCTTTCACTATTGTGATTGTCGATTACTAGTAGAATAGAACTAAATTTAATTTTCGTATTGTATAATATTCTCGATCGACAAAAATGTAGACTCTTGTGCTTACTGAATTTTAAGCAGATGTATTATTTGCTTACAATCTTTGAACTTAAATGTATTTCATATGTTTCTTTATACAGTTAGTACTTAATTTAATTTAATATTATTTAATTACTAGCGGACCCGGCGAACTGAGTCTCGCCCCAATTTAACGCATTCAGATAAACTCCAGAATAATAATAAAATACAGATAGCTCAAATTTCAATGTGATTTATTTGAATAGAATCTAAGTCAGTAGAGAGCGTTTGGATAAACAATGTTTTTCGATTTGTTTTCCGGCACAAAAACAAACAACGAAGACGGTTGGCCAACATGCGAACAGGCAACGTACAGCTGACCGTGCGAAAAATAGGGAAATTCGAGATTAATCCCACATACTTCTAACGATTAGCCTTGCGATTTATTGATTGTCATCGCAAAAGCCAATCGAACAGGGAACTGAATACACTTGAATTGGAATGGAATATCAGTTGGAATAATTGGAATTCGTGGGATAAGGACTTCCTCTTCTTTGAATTTGCCCTTGATGATCGTCGCTTGAATCACATTGTTCATTAAAACTGACGTTTCTTGACGGACAACCGCATACCGTTGCATAATTTTGGATGATTCAGATTCCGCAGCATGATTATGATTGATCCCACCTTCAGCTGTAAATTATGCGGCGGAGTTCCTGGCACATCAAGCAAGTTCAAAAATTCCGTTGGAGCGTTGGTCGCTTCATACTCGTCTGTCACTCTGTCAACGGATTTGTATGAATGCAATTCTCCAGAGATTTGACTTTGAATAATGAAATTCAAGCTATCGTCGTTCTTATTCTTCGCTGCTAGTATTACCCGTTCACTAATCCAATCCAGATTTTTATAATTTTGTGCAATGCCGGGGAACACTTTGGTGATGAGTTCCTCCTTCGACGATGTAAACTCGCAAAAATTTGCCGGGAACGATATCAATCCAGTCGAAACATCAACAGGAATTTGACCATTGCCAAGAGCCAGCAGTTGTCTCGAGAATTCAGCAGCTGATGGGTCGTTCTGCAACGTGACTCATGTTCGTGGTAAATTTCAACTTCTTGGCATACCGCCACAAAGACGATGATTTCAGGCATGCATTAAGTTCATCGGCAGCAGTAGATTTCGGGATGATGGGAAGCGTTTGACGAAAATCTCCGGAGAGCAATATCATAGCCCCACGAAATCGTCTTGAATCACCTCGTAAATCTTTTATCGTTCGGTCAACAGCCTCCAAAGCTAGCTTATGCGCCATCGTGCATTCATCCCAAATGATGATTTTGCATTCTCGCATCAATTTCGCAGTCGCCGAATTCTTGGTCATTGTGCACGTTGGCATGTCAACCGTGAGAAGATTCATCGGGAGCTTCAAAGCGGAATGTACAGTTCGACCGCCTTCCAACAATGTGGCAGCAATGCCAGAGGATGCATCAGCCAACGCAATTTGAGATCTTGACCGAATTGTTGCCAGAATCAACGAAATGACGAATGTCTTGCCTGTCCCACCGGGAGCATCGAGAAAGTAAATACCTCCTGTTCCATCGTCAACAACCTTCCTCAGCGAACCGTACATGTTCTTCTGCTCGGCATTCAACAGCGGCACATTTGTTCGGACTCTTTCGGCCAGCTCATCTCGATCATAGTCTTGCTCCCTTTGCAATTCGCGATTGAATGCATCGTGCATTGAACGATTTGGCGCTAGCATTCCCAATGTCGACATGAGAACGCACATGTCTTCGACCAAAATTAACGCTTCGTTGGGCATCTCGTCGTTAATTTCAAGATCGAAATTCGAAGTTGTCGTGCGAACTTTGTGCAAAATGTCGTTAGCCATTTCATCCTTGTATTTGTCCCATAATGCAGTTGGGTTCGACGGATGACATGTGGCTATGATGATTGCAAACAATGTACGATTTGATTCGCTGGTGCAGAAACAGTTACATCGGTGAGCGTTGAGTCCCAATGTGTATCGTTTTCGAGCAAATTCAAACTTTGGCAAGCCTCCCGAAAAGTGGCGCACAGCACACCATCTACGGTACGCAGGGAATCGAAGGATTTAGGGCCTCTAATATTCACCAAAAGTAAGCGAAGATAGAAGCATTCGTTTTGGCGTGGATGAACTGTGTATATTCGTCCAAGGGCATCAGTCGTCCAAGGGCATAAAAAATCAATTTTCAATTATTCCAATTTCCCGACTTTCCCGGAGGGTTTTCCCAAAATTTTCTTTCGTAGAAACCTTCTCCTGGCAATAAAAACAACTGAAAAAAAATTTGAGCCAAATCGGGGCAGCCGTTCTCAATTGATGAATTACTATAAATTTTTCACACCATTTTTATATATATAGATTTTTAATTAATATTTATTAATATTCTTTCTATTACAATAAAAATTAACAAAAATACAAATTTTCATTTTCTTGCTATTTTTCTTAATACTAATCGAAAACTTAATCACAATACATAATTATTTTCAAAAAACTATAGTATCGAAACGATATTATTTGCAAAATTATTTCCAATATCGTTTCGATATCGCAATTAATATGTTCTCGATATCGTTTAAGATATCGTCTCGTGTATCGTTCTCGATAGAAATGATCACTTTTGCGATATCATCTCGATATCGAAACGACATTGAAATTTCAACATCGTTTCGATTGAAATTTCGATATCGTTTCGATATCGCAATTAATATGTTCTCGATATCGTTTACGATATGTCAATTTTTATCGAAAACAGGACTTTCTCGACATCATAAAGATATCGTCTCGTGTATCGTTCTCGATAGAAATGATCACCTTTGCGATATCATCTCGATATCGGACCGATATCGTTTGGTTTGCTGGGTAATTATTTTCAAATAATATAGTATCGAAACGATATTATTTGCAAAATTATTTGCAATATCGTTTCGATATCGCAATTAATATGTTCTCGATATCGTTTACGATATGTCAATTTTTATCGAAAACAGCACTTTCTCGACATCATAAAGATATCGTCTCGTGTATCGTTCTCGATAGAAACTATCACCTTTGCTATATCATCTCGATATCGAAACGACATTGAAATTTCCATATCGTTTCGATTGAAATTTCAATATCGTTTCGATATCGCAATTAATATGTTCTCGATATCGTTTACGATATGTCAATTTTTATCGAAAACAGCACTTTCTCGACATCATAAACATATCGTCTCGTGTATCGTTCTCGATAAAAATGATCACCTTTGCGATATCATCTCGATATCGGAACGATATCGTTTGGTTTGCTGGGTGGTATCTATCTGTTGACAAACATTTTCGGAAAAATTGCTCATTTCGTACAAGGGAATTTCGTATATCGTGTGGGAACACAATGTAAAATATTGGGCGATTTTTCATTTTTTTGGATGAATTTTCGTTTTTGTTTTTGGGTAATTTTTCCAAAAATTTTTGGGTCATTTTCCATTTGGGTGATATTTCCTCTTTTTTGGGCTATTTTGCGGAGAGCCATGTGATTACCGTAAACTTAACCAAAAAACAATTAATGAATGATTTCCAATACCCAATATGGAAGATGTTTTTGATAAGTTAAGAAAATGTAACTATTTCACTATTATAGACTTAGCAAAGGTATTCTATCAAATAGAAGTAGATCTAAACGAGCGTCCTAAAACAGCTTTTTTGACTAGACAGGGACACTACGAATTTACAAGAATTTAACGCACCTTCGGCCTCAAAAACGCACCGGACACATTTCAACGTTTTGTCAATGAATTCTTAAAAGATTTTATTAACAAAATTCGACGACATATTCATTTTTTCCACTATTTTTGAGGAACACTTACTGTCCATTAAAAAATTTTTCAGAAACTTAGAGAAAGCAATTTAAAATCCAACCCGTCAAATGCAGCTTTGCAGAAACATCAACCAAATATTTAGGCACGTAGTTACGAGCGATGGCATCAAGCCTGGTGATGATAAAATTAAAGCAATTACTATGATGAACATTCCAACCAACTCAACCGAAATAAAACAGTTTTTTGAATATCCGGCTACTATCGCAAGTTTATAAAGGATTACGCGAAAGTAGCCTGCCCTATGATAAGGTTTTTGAAAAAAGGTTTCAAAAAATACATCGAAGCGTTTTCTAAGATCGAAATACTTCTCACTAGTGACCCTATTTTAAAAATTCCTCAATTCGATAAAAAGTTCACATTGACTGCAGATGCTTCTATGTATGCACTCAGAGCTGTAAGCCCAAATAATCACCCTGTTACGCATCACAAACTCTCCACGATCATGAAATAAATTATTCTGTGATCGAAAAAGAATTGCTAGCCATAGTTTGGTCTGTAAAATTTCTAAATGGTAGAAAATTTCTCATTTGAACTGATCACAAACCATTGATTTGGCTTCACAATATCAAGGAGCCGAATATGAAATTGCAAAGATGAAAAATTATGTTAAATGAATACAATTTCGATATTGACAATGTTAAAGGAAAAGAAAATCCGGTAGCGGACGGACTTAGTAGATACATTAACAGAAGCATGCTTAATTTAGACACCAATATCGTACCAGCCAAATTTAAATGCACAGACTTATTGAGAAATAGTTTCGAAGTACTTAACCACGAATTTGACAATAGCAATTCTGACTTGTATTTGATATTTCTTTAAGTGACTCAGATGAGAGAAGTGTGGATGTAGAAGTTGGGTGGATCGATACAATTCATAGCGCAATGGAAGATGATTCATCCTATATACCTATAACACAAAAATGTGTGAACGATACAAAAATCAAATATACTTAACTTAAGGTGAAAAAGAAAGAACCTTTACTAAAATTATAAATACAAAATGTCAAAACCATCTTATAATCTCAGATATAGCTAATCTTCTCGAAATTATGCAAAGAATAATACTAAATCAGGGTATTATGTGGATTTACTGTGATAATATTGTGCTTTTACTAAAAATCCAAGTACTTTTTGTTAAATATTTTCAAAACAATAACATTAAATTGATCAAATCTTCTGTAAAATTAAAAGATATAACTGATAAAAATGAAGCCGTTAAACTTATAAAACAAGAACATTTAAGAAATAACCACCGTGGCATCAATGAAGTATTTTGGGAATTGAAACAGCAAATATTATGCCCAAATCTATTTAAACTTATAACCAAATATGTAAACAACTGTGAAACATGTCAACTAGCTAAATATGATCTTCAACCAATTAGAAACCTCAACCTTTCAAAATCAGCGAAACATCTTCAAATATAAATGACATTGTTCACATGAACATATGGTTTCCATGCAGAAACGTTATTGTTTCTTGTTAACTACAATTGACAAGCTTTCTAAATACGCGACAATTCATAAATTAACTGACGGAACGTGGGTATCTCTTTTAGCCGCAATCAAAGAGATGATAAGATTTTTGGGGAAAATGAAAAAGTTGTATTTGACAACGAAAGATGTAGGTGCATAATGCAGTTGAACTGTTTTTTAAGGAAAACGATATTGAAATTTATAGAACTACAGCTCACAACCTGACGGGTAACACAGATATAGAACGACTCCATGGGACTCCATTGTAAAAAAATAGAGTTATCACTAAAAATAAGCCTCAATATAAAAACTTAAACAGCATTATAAAAGATGGTGAATACGTTGTAGACACTAGCAATAAAAGAGAAACAAAGTATTGTCAAAACGAAAATTCAAATATCAAAAATCTTAAAAAAACCAAAAAAAATTGCATATCTTCATTTTTGTAAGTTATATTGAAAACAACAAAAAATCAATGAAAATTAGTTATATTATCACAAATCAGTTCTGAAGTGCTGTTTTTTTATACTAAAACATTTGCTTGATTTAAATGTATTGCTAACTGATTGTAATTTCTCTTGAAAAAGAAAAATGAAACAAATAAAATTTGTCAAAACTTAGAAAACGGTCGTTCCATTTACTAAGACGCAAATGTCTTGGGGGTGGAGGAGTCATATTATTGTAATATTATGTCTTTACACCCCTAACTAAGATTGATCCGTTTTATATTAAGAATTCATTATTGTTTATTTAGCAGCATATTTTATGCTTTGTTTTTAAAGAGATGCAGAAAGCAAACTATTAAACTTTGCTCTAAGCTCTCCACAGCTGCATTTATGTAAAATGAGGAAAGGTCTTGGTTAAAGCTGATATTAAGCTAACCTTTTTCATAAAAGCTTATTAAGAGTTAAGTTAAATTACAAAATAAAGTTTATTACTATATATTTATTTATTAGTAATTATTTATTACTATTACTATATATATATATTTATATATATAGTTTATTACTATATAGTTTATTTATTACTAGTTTATATACCAAAGTCTAAGCAAGCATCTGTTTCGTTCTGCTGCCCGCAATTTTCAACATATTTAGTTGATTTTTTTTAATGTAGATAGTTATGATGCAAGGGCTATACATTTTTTTTATTTTTTCGAACTTGGTGGGCGAACACTAGGTAAAAATGGGTTGCTGAATCTGAATCCGCTGTCAGAATTTAAAAATTATGTAATTTTTTTTAATATAGGGTTGGCACCTAAACTTTTAAATTTTTATGAATTTGTTGCTGTGCGTACACTGTAAAAATGAGTCGCTGAATCCGAATCCATTATAGGAATTTTGGAATGACGTGCTGCTGGAACAGTGCTGCTACCAAATTATTAATTTATACGAAAGGGCAACTAAATATAGAACAATGTAGAAAAATATAAAAATCCTACTAAAATTAGTAGAGAAGATGCTCTAGATGTGCTTGTAGCAAAATTATCCCGACATCAGTACATTAATAGAAGAGCTCCAAGTTCGAATGATGACAATACCACTCGACGGTTTTTTGAAACGCAGAAATAACAGAATCTATAGCCCAGATTGATGTGGAGCTTATTAAAAGAAAATAATATTAATCGTAATTTCATGCGGACACGAAGTAAACATTGAACAATGCGCTTGTACAGCAAGATATTTTGATACAAAAATACTCATTGCCCCAACTGTACATAAAATCTTAATTCATGGCCCTGAAATCATAAAGCATGCTTTATTACCAATTGTTCAACTTTCTGAAGAGGCGCAAGAAATAAGGTCTTCAAATTTTTCACAGAGCATTTTTCTAGAAAAATAAGCAGGGAAAACCCCTTGAGGATATTTTAAATAGGGTTTTAATAACTTCAGATCAAATAATTTCAAGTATAAAACTTTTTAACAAAAAAAACCGACTTCAAAATCACGACAAAGAAAAATAATGTTAAATAACTTTTCCCATTAATTTCTTGGTCAAATTTTAAAAGTTATTTATATGTATCATAATATTGGAAATCTTATCATTTTCATTTTTTTCTATTTTGTTTTATTATCATCAATATATTAATTGCTCTATGAACATAAAAGTTTTGAAGTCGGCGCTAATCTTTGACACACAATCATGATCTCTTAACATCCCTGCACTATTTTAAACTTTGCCTATTTTAAAAATGCCTAACCATGTACTAAATTTCAGCACCCTAGTGTCGATAATAACTGAGACATAGTATTTTTCTAATATTGCCACACCGCTTTGTCAAGTAACACCCACTTTATTGACTGTAATTTGTAATAACTATGCCTACCCATGTACTAAATTTCAGTAACCTGGTGTCAATACTATTCAGGATACAGTGTTTTTCCAATATTGCCACACCCCTTTGTCAAATTACGCCCACTTTAATGACTGTAATTTGTAATAACTATGCCTACCCAGTATTTTTACTGTACATTTCAGTACCCTAGTGTCCATATTAACTGAAATACAGTGTTTTTCTAATATTGACACGCCCCTTTGTCGAATATAGGACCTCCGCGTTCATGGTATCTATCTGTTGACAAACATTTTCGGAAAAATTGCTCATTTCATATATCGTGTGGGAACACAATGTAAAATATTGGGCGATTTTTCATTTTTTTGGATGAATTTTCGTTTTTGTTTATCTGGAATAGAACCCATCGCTGCACTAGGGAGAAAACTCAGAGCGTAGCTTTATTGAAAGTTTGAGAGCGAGAGTATGATCGTGAGAAAATCAAGTGTTGCATATTCCGCATATTAAGAGAATAATTTCTTAAAAAGGGATTTTTTATTTTACATAACTACAATGAGCGATTTTTTTGCCAATGGGAGCTTCAGGTGCATTTATAAATTTGTTTTTCAAAAATTTTTTTGGCATATTAATAAGGAGTTTCACAGAACAATGTCACAACAATAAATCTACCTCAACTGTAAACTTGATCTTAACTTTCATTTTTATTTCTGCCTTAAAAGCTAAAAATCAAAAATTACCGGTTATTTTGTACTCAAAAACTATGGGACAAATTTTAGTTATTATTTTTGCTTTAAAAAAATTAAGCCTTATAAATACTTTTTTTTCAAAACTTTAAATATGAAAAGATAACTTACACAATATAAAGAGTGATTTTTTAAGTGCCTGATAACTTTTTTTTTAAAAAAAACGCATAAAATTTGCAAAATCTCATCGGTTCTTTATTTGAAACGTTAGATTGGTCCATGACATTTACTTTTTGAAGATAATTTCATTTAAATGTTGACCACGGCTGCGTCTTAGGTGGTCCATTCGGAAAGTCCAATTTTGGGCAACTTTTTCGAGCATTTCGGCCGGAATAGCCCGAATTTCTTCGGAAATGTTGTCTTCCAAAGCTGGAATAGTTGCTGGCTTATTTCTGTAGACTTTAGACTTGACGTAGCCCCACAAAAAATAGTCTAAAGGCGTCAAATCGCATGATCTTGGTGGCCAACTTACCGGTCCATTTCTTGAGATTAATTGTTCTCCGAAGTTTTCCCTCAAAATGGCCATAGAATCGCGAGATGTGTGGCATGTAGCGCCATCTTGTTGAAACCACATGTCAACCAAGTTCAGTTCTTCCATTTTTGGCAACAAAAAGTTTGTTAGCATCGAACGATAGCGATCACCATTCACCGTAACGTTGCGTCCAACAGCATCTTTGAAAAAATACGGTCCAATGATTCCACCAGCGTACAAACCACACCAAACAGTGCATTTTTCGGGATGCATGGCCAGTTCTTGAACGGCTTCTGGTTGCTCTTCACTCCAAATGCGGCAATTTTGCTTATTTACGTAGCCATTCAACCAGAAATGAGCCTCATCGCTGAACAAAATTTGTCGATAAAACACATTTCGAACCGAACACTGATTTTGGTAATAAAATTCAATGATTTGCAAGCGTTGCTCGTTAGTAAGTCTATTCATGATGAAATGTCAAAGCATACTGAGCATCTTTCTCTTTGACACCATGTCTGAAATCCCACGTGATCTGTCAAATACTAATGCATGATAATCATAACCTCAAAAAAATCACCCTTTACTTACTATTATTAATAGTAAATAGTTCGATATAAAATTATATAACTAAGATATGTATAAAATAGTTATCTATTGAAAGAACTTATTCCAACTTATCTTGCGCACAGTGTCAAGTTGGCGTCATGGAATTGCACAATTATCGCAACTTGCATTTGCGTAAACTTGCATAAACTTTTATCTTATATTCTTTCAGTTCTTTTTTGCTTGTAAAATACATTTTTAATGAAAAATCTATTCAAACAATATTTAAGGATACAAAGTGCATTAACCGACAATATCTAAGATTCAGAGACATAAAGCTTTATGTTTAGAAGTTTAATTGCGTTTCTTCAACGTAAACTATGTCAATTGCCCGAATTTCTATTAGTTGCATTGAGCAAGGTCGTACTGTAGTTACTTTTTTCTCCATACAAACATTTTTGACTCTACACTAATAGTTCGGGTGTAGAATTAAATGCTAAGAAATTTTCGTTTCTACAGCATACTACGCTTTATTCAAGAATGATAGAAAAATAGATTACGCATTGCGCAGGTCCGTTATGTTGTTTAATTTTCATTTTGACATTTCTAGCTACGAACAAAGTATTTTTTACGATCATGACGTCACGCTAGACCAAGTTTGTTTCTTGAATCTTTTGCCATTGTTTCATATTTGTTCACATTTTTAACAAGACTTGACAGAAAGCCATATCGTAAGCTCATATCGTAAGTCTATCGTAACGTAGATGCGCAGATCGTAGAAAATTATTTTTACTATCTGCGCAATCTATTTTTCTATCATTCTTGGGCTTTATTCATAAACATTTTTTCATTCGCTGCTCATGTTTGTAAGGTTTGTGTCTGAACTAAAGAAAATCTCTACAAAAATTAAGAATTCCAATGGATTTGCAATGGCCGCCACATAAAAAAAATGCTGCAAAGGGCGCATATGGAGCATGTCTTTGATATTAAACGAAAAGACAAACAAAAAACATGGTAGCGAAAATGTTTATGAATAGCGTTTTCTTATTTAAAGTAACACTGCCTCTAAAATGTGTTTATGAATAAGGCTGTTATATTTTCCCGCTAGGAGCGCTGTTTATTTTCCCGCTGCGCATCTACAGCACAAGTAGTTTGATTAATTGGTATGTAGACATCATTTATATATGAAGACCTTAGTCCAAGATATAGCACATTGGCTTTATAAAACTGAGATCGCAGGTTCGATACTCAGCGCTGACAAAGAAATTTTTTTCAGTCTTTTATACATTGTATATCTCTCTCATTCTATCTACTGTACAACATATCTTTCTTCTCTATCGTGTAACGAAATGAAGTAAATTGACCTTGAAATTTCACTCCTCAATATTCTCATTCAAATTTCGAAGCGCCGCCTAAGAAGTTTCACTTCAAAAATTGAAAAAGAAAAATTTAACAAATGTCAAAATTTGTCAAAACTTAGAAAACGGTCGTTCCATTTACGGAGACGCAATGTCTTGGGGGTGGAGGAGTCATATTATTGCAATATTATGTCTTTACACCCCTAACTAAGATTGATCCGTTTTATATTAAGAATTCATTATTGTTTATTTAGCAGCATATTTTATGCTTTGTTTTTAAAGAGATGCAGAAAGCAAACTATTAAACTTTGCTCTAAGCTCTCCACAGCTGCATTTATGTAAAATGAGGAAAGGTCTTGGTTAAAGCTGATATTAAGCTAACCTTTTTCATAAAAGCTTATCTTAATAAGCTTAAGTTAAGTTAAATTACAAAATAAAGTTTAGTTGTTTATCAGAATGCAAACAAAGAACATTCTTTTATTACTATACTAGCCTTTTCCCGGCGCGCGTTGCTACACCCTGCAACTATATGGGGACATAATAGGTGTATTCAAAACTTTTCTTAGACACATAGTTTGACACCACTGTTATTTGCCACTGCCCGTTACAGTTTCCCAGTAGCAGGAGATCACCAAATAGTAACTCCATTTTGAGTTTGTATGTAAGTATTGCTACTTTTACTTTCAAAGCTATTCGATAATAGATACAAATTTTAACTGTATAGGCGGAGTCACACCCTCTTATATAATGCTCATCCCAGTTTTCTAGTATATGGACATTACCCTGTTTTAGTACAGTTTTTTTTTTTTTTTTTTTTTTTTAGATTTGAACTAAGGATTTCAGCTGGAATACCTATTCAGTCAAGTCTGCCTTGGTTCGAAATGATGTGATAGATTAGTGGGAAGGATAGATCAATCAGGTGAAACACGTGTAGAATGTTCTAAGCGTGGTGGAAAGCCAAAGAAACATGTGAATTTGAATCAGAGGCAAGTGTTATGCCTTTACCTCAGTCAATTCAAGTTATAAGGCAATCTCATCCACAAACTTCTCTACCATCAACAACTACAACTTCAAGTCGGGAATCGAACCCGGGACCCCTGGGGTAGCAGTCGAGCACGCTACCTACTCGACTACAGAGGCCGCCAGCCATCTCGTACTTGAAAAAAATGTACTGCCAAAATTTCAGTTCTATCTAAATCAGCTAAGTAATTTTGAAGTTTCCAGCCATCGCACAGACAGCGTTTTGCTTTTTGTATATATATTTTGGATAAACATTATTGGCTATAACTTTTGATTGGCAAGAGATACTAAGATAATTTTTTCTAATAAATTAATTTTTTAGCTTTTATATTTTTTCAAAATAATAAAAACACAATATTGGAAAAAAAAATTTTGTTCGAAAAAATCTAGGGGTAGGTCTTGTATTTTTAAGCACAAAAATGGTTTTTAATTTTTGCGTAAAATTGAAATAACTTTTGCTTATGAATGTTATAATTTTTAAATAGAGTTGAAAATTTGCAAATTTGAATTTAAATTATTTTTACAACAAAACAAATTTTGAGCCTTTTTGTGAGGAAAACTCCAAAATTTCAGACCTTTTTGAAAAAAATATTTAAAATATATATACTCAACTAACGGTATTTTTGCAATAAGGTTTTCATAGTACTTTGATGAAGCTTTAAGACGAAAAAAAAATTTAACAAAATGTATAAAAAAGCAGCGGAGATATTTGACTCGAAAGTCGCAAAATTAAATTTCTGATTGTTTTTTTATCATTTTTGAGCACGATGTTGCATTAAATATATCGTTGTAGTAAAATTTTTCATAGTTTTCAAGATATGTTCATGTTTTTGATGTCAAAATAACGGAAAATTTTTCATTTCACTAAAATTTAAGAAATATTTTATATATTGTAAATATTTCCATATGTAACAACTAAAAATATGCGATTTTGTAAAAAATTTGTACTACAGCACCATCTGGTGTCCAAGGTGGTTCAGAGAAGATACTGTCGAAAAACGCATTTTTAGGGGTTTGTTTTTCGAATAGATTTTGTGGTCAAATCTGGCAACTCTAATGTCATTTATGTTCAGTTTGGTTTGCATTTCATCATTAACAGGTTGACAAAAGAACAACGCTTGCAAATCGTGCAAATTTATTTCGAAAATAATGGTTCAGTTCGCGAAGTTTACCGCAAGCTCCGTCCATTTTATGGTGGACATAATCGTCCATCAGAGCAATTAATTCGGTTAACCATGGGTCGTTTTCGCACTACGCTTACTCTATGTGATAATACGCATCCGCAGAGACGTCGAACAGTGCGCACCGAAGAAACAATTGCCGCTGTAGAGCAAAATGTTGAAGAGGACCCGAATGAATCGATTCGCCACCGTGCACAGCAATTGGAGCTTTGTCCATCAACTTTATGGAAGATTTTGCGCAAAGATCTTGGCTTGCGACCTTACAAGATCCAGCTTGTGCAAGAATTAAAGCCGCGAGACCATGCAATGCGTCGTGATTTTGGTGTATGGACCGAAAATGAGACTGATCTCGATGCTGATTTTCATCGAAAAATTTTGTTCAGTGATGAGGCTCATTTTTGGTTGAATGGCTACGTCAACAAGCAAAATTGCCGCATTTGGAGTGAAGAGAATCCACATGAGATCCTTGAGACGCCATTACATCCACAAAAACTGACTGTTTGGTGTGCTCTATGGGCTGGTGGAGTCATTGGGCCATACTTCTTCCGAAATAATGCTGGAGAGTCAGTTACCGTTAATGGAGACCGGTATAGAGCCATGATAACCGACTATTTTGTTCCCGAATTGGATGGCATGAATGTGGATGAGTTGTGGTTCCAACAAGAGCGGTTTGGGAGTTTTAGGTGGTTTTGCAAAAATTTGTACTACAGCGCCCTCTGGTGTTCAATATAGGTCAAAAAAAGCAAAACACTCAACGTACATGAAACCCAAGGTATACCATTTTTCATTCTAATCGCATAAGCAGTTTGTGAGTTTTAGGCAGTTTTATAAAAAATTTGTTCTACAGCCCTCTGGTGTTCAAGGTGGATCAAAATTGATAGCCCACAAACACGCACCGTACCAAAAAACTTCTCTACACAAATTTTCATGCTAATCGGATGAGTAGTTTAGGAGTCTATTGCTGCCTTACAAACATAAGCTCCTTTTTTATATATATATAGATAGATACATATATATACCAAAGTCTAAACAAGCATCTGTTTCGTTCTGCTGCCCGCAATTTTCAACATATTTAGTTGATTTTTTTTAATGTAGATAGTAAACCTCTGCACGAGTGCGCTTGAAATGCGTTTCAAAGCACTCGTTTGTAGTGCAAGCTTTTGCTATGTTTTGCTCTCATCAATGAAATCAAGCCTAACACTACAGAGAGCACTCGTCGCTTGAGCAGAACAAGAACAAACAAAAACCAAACCAATGTTAGGCACGATTCGTAAAAGAAGTGTGCACTGACTAGAAAGTTATGTTGTCATGTACACAACAGCAGAACGCTTGGAGTTATGCTGTCTTTGAATAGCTTTGGAAGTTAATGCCGTATAACAATGAAACTCAATATGTATGGAGTTCTTACTTGGTATATCCTTCTACTAGAAAGTAGAATATGGGAAGTAGGGTACTGGGATGGGGATTTGACAAATGGGTGTGGCTCCGATCCAAATAATTCAAGTATCCAAATAATTCAATGAAGTGTAGGAAAAACTTAAGCGTATTAAGACCGTTTAGAGTTCTGTAGATTTCGTGTTTAGCCGTTTTTGGGGGTAGCTGATTTCGAATCTGATTTCAGAATTTTAATATTAAAGATGGTGGATAGGGTTGCCACTTACATTTTTTGTAGTTTAAAAAATTAGGTGCTGGGGTGAACACTAGGCAAAAATTGGTCGCTGAATCCGAATCCGTTGTCAGATGTTCAAAAGTATGATATTTTAACAATAGGGTTGCCACCTAATAGTATGTTGCTTTTTAAAGAGTTTTAAACATTATCTAACAGTTTAAGGGGGTCGCTGATTTCGAATCTGAAGTCAGAATTTTAAAATTCAAGATGGCTAATAGGGTTGCCACCTAATTTTTTTTCATTTTTACGAATTCGATGCTGGGGCGAACACTAGGTAAAAATGGGTCGCTGAATCCGAATCCGTTGTCAGAATTTCAAAATTATGAAATTTTTAATCCTATAGGGTTGCCACCTAAACATTTGTTTTTTTTAAACTTTTAATCACTATTTTACAGTTTTAGGGGGTCGCTGATTTCGAATCTGAAGTCAGAATTTTAAAATTCAAGATGGCTGATAGGGTTGCCACCTATTTTTTTTTCATTTTTACGAATTCGATGCTGGGGCGAACACTAGGTAAAAATGGGTCGCTGAATCCGAATCCGTTGTCAGAATTTCAAAATTATGAAATTTTTAATCCTATAGGGTTGCCACCTAAAAATATGCTTTTTTAAAACTTTTAATCACTATTCTACAGTTTTAGGGGGTCGCTGATTTCGAATCTGAAGTCAGAATTTTAAAATTCAAGATGGCTGATAGGGTTGCCACCTATTTTTTTTTCATTTTTACGAATTCGATGCTGGGGCGAACACTAGGTAAAAATGGGTCGCTGAATCCGAATCCGTTGTCAGAATTTCAAAATTATGAAATTTTTAATCCTATAGGGTTGCCACCTAAACATTTGTTTTTTTTAAACTTTTAATCACTATTTTACAGTTTTAGGGGGTCGCTGATTTCGAATCAGAAGTCAGAATTTTAAAATTCAAGATGGCTGATAGGGTTGCCACCTCATTTTTTTTTAATTTTACGAATTCGATGCTGGGGCGAACACCAGGTAAAAATGGGTCGCTGAATCCGAATGCGTTGTCAGAATTTCAAAATTTTTAGGTGGCAACCCTATAGGATTAAAAATTTCATAATTTTGAAATTCTGACAACGGATTCGGATTCAGCGACCCATTTTTACCTAGTGTTCGCCCCAGCATCGAATTCGTAAAAATGAAAAAAAATAGGTGGCAACCCTATCAGCCATCTTGAATTTTAAAATTCTGACTTCAGATTCGAAATCAGCGACCCCCTAAAACTGTAGAATAGTGATTAAAAGTTTTAAAAAAGCATATTTTTAGGTGGCAACCCTATAGGATTAAAAATTTCATAATTTTGAAATTCTGACAACTGATTCGGATTCAGCGACCCATTTTTACCTAGTGTTCGCCCCAGCATCGAATTCGTAAAAATGAAAAAAAAATAGGTGGCAACCCTATCAGCCATCTTGAATTTTAAAATTCTGACTTCAGATTCGAAATCAGCGACCCCCTAAAACTGTAGAATAGTGATTAAAAGTTTTAAAAAAGCATATTTTTAGGTGGCAACCCTATAGGATTAAAAATTTCATAATTTTGAAATTCTGACAACGGATTCGGATTCAGCGACCCATTTTTACCAAGTGTTCGCCCCAGCACCGAATTCGAAAAATAAAATAAAATTAGGTGGCAGCCCTTTCAGCTATCTTTCATTTTAAAATTCTGACATCAGATTCGAAAACAGTGACCCCCTAAAACTGTTTTACAATGTTTAAAACTCGTAAAAAATACATTATAAGGTGGCAACCCTTTTGTTAAAAATTTTATAAATTTAAAATACTGACAACGATTTCGGATTCAGCGACCTAGTTTGACCTAGTGTTCGCCCAAACATCGAATTCGTAAAAATTACATTTCTATTTGCCAATGGTAGAAATAATTACTTCGCCTAGGTTCTGTTGTGTTAGGTGTGATTGGTGCATTTTTCGCTGTTAGTAATTGTTCTGTTAAAGCAAACCGAGAACATGGTTTGATTTGAAGCTGACGAGTGCTCTGCAGTGTTCGTTTGTTATCATTCAATGACTTGGATAAGCTCTGCTTGACTAACAGAGTTCTGTCAAGCTCTGAACTCTGCACTGTTGGATCTACTGTTGTGGAAAAAACGAGTGCATTTGTGCAGAGGTTTAGTAGATAGTTATGATGCAAGGGCTATACATTTTTTTATTTTTTCGAATTCGGTGGGCGAACACTAGGTAAAAATGGGTTGCTGAATCTGAATCCGCTGTCAGAATTTAAAAATTATGTAATTTTTTTAATATAGGGTTGGCACCTAAACTTTTAAATTTTTATGAATTTGTTGCTGTGCGTACACTATGTAAAAATGAGTCGCTGAATCCGAATCCATTATAGGAATTTTGGAATGACGTGGTTTTCAACAGGGCTGCTACCAAATTATTTATTTATACGAAAGGGCAACTTTGTATAAATAATATATAATAGTATGAAAAATATAAAAATCCTGCTAAAATTAGTAGAGAAGATGCTCTAGATGTGCTTGTAGAAGCAAAATTATCCCGACATCAGTACATTACTAGAAGAGCTCCAAGTTCGAATGATGACAATACCACTCGACGGTTTTTTGAAACGCAGAAATAACAGCATCTATATCCCAGATTGATGCGGAGCTTATTGAAAGAAAAGAATATTAATCGTAATTTCATGCGGACACGAAGTAAACATTGAACAATTTCGAGACGATGCGCTTGTACAGCAAGATATTTTGATACAAAAATACTCATTGCCCCAACTGTACATAAAATCTTAATTCATGGCCCTGAAATCATAAAGCATGCTTTATTACCAATTGTTCTAAAGAGGCGCAAGAAGCAAGAAATAAGGTCTTCAAATTTTTCAGAGAGCATTTTTCTAGAAAAATCAGCAGGGAAACCCCCTTGAGGATATTTTAAATAGGTTTTTAATAACTTCAGATCAAATAATTTCAAGTATAAAACTTTTTAACAAAAAAAAACCGACTTTAAAATCACGACAAAGAAAAATAATTTTAAATAACTTTTCCCACTAATTTCTTGGTCAAATTTTAACAGTTATTTATATGTATTATAATATTGGAAATCTTATCATTTTCATTTTTTTTTTCTATTTTGTTTTATTATCATCAATGTCGGCGCTATCATCGAAGTCGGCGCTTATCTTACTAAGTCGAAATATTCGATTTTTTTCTAATTTGTTTTATAATCATACAAATATTACTAACTTTATATATATATAAAAGCTTTTAAGCGATTTTTTTTTTCTTTGCAGCTGATACACACTATGTCATATTCAATATGAGCCCAAACCAGTATAGTGAGAATGTTTATGTGTACAAAGCTTTTAAAATTACTACAGTGTCACTAAGGCAGCATAGCATCAAATAAAAAGTTTAAAATAGTGCAGGGATGTTAAGAGATCATGATTGTGTGTCAAAGATTAGCGCCGACTTCAAAACTTTTATGTTCATAGAGCAATTAATATTTGATGATAATAAAACAAAATAGAAAAAAATGAAAATGATAAGATGTCCAATATTATAATACATATAACTTACAATAACTTTTAAAATTTGACCAAGAAATTAATGGGAAAAGTTACTTAAAATTATTTTTTACTTTGAAGTGATTTTGAAGTCGGTTTTTTTTGTTAAAAAGTTTTTATTTCTTCCTTTTTAGAGAATATGAAAAATGTTATGTAATAATTTTATGTTTGAATAAAATTTCAAACATGACACTTTGTTCTTAAACAATTTGTTTTATTTATTCCTGAAAGTATGTTGGGTATTTTCCATTTCTGTCTCTTTACAAACTTTATTAAAGTGCCACGCCCTTTATATAATCCCGCCCACTTTATTTTCCGTATTTTATAATGATTCTACCTAGCGCTGTTGCAAATTTCCCAAGTATCAATATTAACCGATGTATAGTAATTTCCTTAAAAAGTCACACCCTATGTACAATCCCCGCCACTTTCGTAATAATTCTACCTACCCACCTACTTGCATACCAAATATTAGTACCCTAGTGTCAATATTAACTGAGATATAGTATTTTTATAATATTGCCACACCCATTTGTTGAATAACGACCACTATTTTGACCGTAATTTGTAGTAACTGTGCCTACTCATGTATTAAATTTTGGTACCCTTATGTTAATATTATTCGACATACAGAGTTTTTCTAATATTGCCACACCCCATTGGTGAATAACGCCTACTTTACTGAACCTAATTTATAATAGAAATGCCTACCAATGTACTAAATTTCAGCACCCTAGTGTCGACATTAACTGAGACATAGTATTTTTCTAATATTGCCACACCCCTTTGTCAAATGACGCCCACTTTAATTACTGTAATTTGTAATAACTATGCCTACCCCAGTATTTTTACTGTAAATTTCAGTACCCTAGTGTCAATATTAACTGAAATACAGTGTTTTTCTAATATTGACACGCCCCTTTGTAGAATATAGCCCACTTTTTTAAAAAAAGGACCTCCGCGTTCATGGTATCTATCTGTTGACAAAAATTTTCGGAAATCCGTCAAATACCTTAGGAGTTATCAATGTACATACATTGAAAAAAAAGCGGACAAATCAACGAACTTGAGAATCTCCTCCTTTTTTAAGTCGGTTAAAAAGTAAATTCCCGCAAAAAAATTGCAATTCAAAAGTAAATTCCCGCGATAGTTGCAATAAATAGTTTTTAATTTGCTTGTACCACCAACAAACGATGACAACGTTTGATATACGGAAAAATCCTATGAAGACAATAATGAAAATAAAGGTGAAAGTAGTGATATCAATTTTTTTCAGTGAATAACAGTTATTACAAGAAAACAAAAAATTGAAAATCACATTTATCATATTTGTAGATAGAAAAATTTGTGTTTAATGGAAAAAATCCACTGAAGAATATCAACTAATTGTTTTTTTTTCTTTTTTTTTCTTATTTGGACCCATTGTAACTAAAACCTATGTCAAAAGTTTCCTCCGTCTTCTAATTGAATTGATGCCATCTTTCATAAGTTATGAAAGGTAAGTAAATATCTTTAATTTTACATTTTCCTGTTGTAATAGACCTAAACAAAAAGCAACATCGATTCTAAGAAATACAGTTTCGGAAAAAGTATCGTTTTTTGAAAAAACACTCAAACAAATCACAAAAGATGCGTCGAAAGCTTCGCTTCAAAAATAATATCTAATGTTTTTCCCCATTCTTGTACAGTGTACTTTTTGATACCATTATTCCATTTGAACTAACCTTTTATCTCTGAGGTCAATTAGTTCTTTATTTTTATACCAAAGAACAGATGGGTCGGGAATACCGTTGGGAGGAATACAATTTAATCTTACATCGCCTCCAACAAGTGCAGTCGTATTATGAGGTTCCAATTGAAATTCATCTTTCAATTGTGCAATTTGTAAAGTAACCTTGTTACTGACAGTAATTCCAGCAGAGCTCCTCGCCTCACACCAATAAAGTCCAGTGTCATTTTCTTCTTTGTTATGAAGTATTCTAAAATGAAATACATTTGTATATATAGAAATCTAGTTATATTAAACTTTATTGATTTAACATATGCATATATTTATGAATGTTATTTTAAATACTCTTGTTAATACAAATTTTTCATAACAATCTTGGTGAAATCTTGCTGAAATTGAATTGGAGTTTAATCCCTGTCATGTTGGAGTTTAATCAATAACATTAATGTGAAGATATCAAAATAACGAATTAATTACACTGTTCTACAAATATTTTTTTCAAATGTACTGTAGTGTATACGTGTATCATAAATTCTCAACGTTCGCTATATTAACAATTTGTTTCTTAGTTAAACATTCCATTCCCACACTTGTTGCAATGTTTATGCAACGGGAATGGATAATAACACACACATATATTCATTTAAGATATTTCCTGTTCACCATGGCTTTAACAGAAGTAGAATCAGTAAGAGTTTTAAGATCATAAACAATAAAATGTAAACAACCCAATAACAACTGTGTCCTTATTTAAAAGAAATGGAACACTTATGAAAAAGTACACAAAGCTCCCGACGATATTTATATTTTGCCGATCCATATGATAAGGTTCTGGGTTTTCAGAATGTTTCATCACTTCGATTTTTTCGTCAATGGGTCCTTTAAAGGTGATCGTACATACATAGGGGTCAGACGTGCCGGTCGTCCGTCACCGCACTGTGTTTTTTAAAGAAATTGATGTTTTTGTTTATCGTCGGTATGCCTTTGTTTGTCAGTGACAAATTAAATTGATTGAAATTGATTGTCTTGTGGCGCGCAGTGCGTGCAAATTTCTATATTTATGCACAATTAAAACTAAAAAGTTAGTTCGATAACCAATAAAGTTGACTGTGTCGAAAAGTCGAAAGTAGATCTGCTGTAATTGTCAGAGATAATGGATTTTTCAGTCTCCGAGCTTGTAACAAAGAAATCGTTCAAAATATAGGGACCGATTTTGCTAGGTCCAATAGCTTTGTTGCGAATATCTTTAAATTATTCCACTTATTATTATTAAATACTATTAAATTGTTTATTAGGTAACACGGGATTTAGTTTAGACAGATAAAAAGTTTTTTTAGACAATCTAACGGTTAGGTGGCTTCATTTCTTGCTGTTTTATACGCCTCTCAGTTTATATGGTTGGATTTCGCTTCCACCTGCAGTAAGTTTTATTGCTTTTTTTAAAGCCATTTTCACAGAGGTCGTGAACCAGTTTATGTGTTTATGATTCGACGAGTGCAGCGCGGAACATGTTTATTAAAAAGATTCTTGAAGAAGATCTCTTGTTTATGAAAAAATTCAATTTATCATCGACCGAACTAATGGCTTCATTTTGTATTTCTATCCGATCAATCGTTTCGTTCACAACAGTGTTCGTTCATGTTTTGGAATTTGTAAATCGAACATAAGCAAACAACGAAACCAGCTGATCAGCTAGCGAACGATGCCGTAGTACAGTTACATATTTGCAATATGTATTTCTAACGATCACTGAAACACCGAATTCAAACGTCAAAATCAAACGAATGCTTTCATGTTATCGTTGTATGTATTCGTTGAGAACATTTTATTTTAAAATCGATAAAATCGATGATAAAACTTATTTATATATTAAAATATAAGTGCAATTTAAGTACTAAAAATTAATTAATTCAAAATTGAATACAATAGTTATTACTTAAATTGCAATATATAATATATTTATTCAATATTTAAACGATTTTTTTTTATTTTTCTTCTATGAAATACATAATGAAGCAATAAGAAACCAGCAAAACCATTTATACGAGACAAATCATTATAAAGTGATCCATAATCGATAGACTTAAAATTACGGTAAGAAATATCACTTATATCGGTAGATGCTACTGCGATTAATGTCGAATGTGCAAAAAATAAGATCATAGTCCGACACAAATGATAACTTATCGAAAAGCAATACTAGAGACATATCGGAGACAGAAAAAATATCCAGTGGACTTGGACAAAGTCTTGGAGTAGTTTTGTTTAAAACATTGATCCAGATTATCTATGACACTTAAGCATAGGTTGTCGTTTGCAATAATATTTAAGCCTCCTGTGTATACGAAGGTACCTTTTGCAATTTTTAAGTGAAAAAAGATAACTTTTGTCCAAGGAACTATGTACTCAAATCGCTAGTACCTTCCTAAAATTTAATTTTCGTTTCAATACAACTGTATTACTAAAAAGAAAATTTTATGATAATTTTTTATAAAAGATTTTTAGTTACTACCCCCTCGTCTTATACTGGTACCTGGGTACCATCATATAAAATACATATGAATTCTTAGTTATACGAGTATTATCTGTCCATTTTTTGCGCTTGGAATGTCAGTACTACTGTGTGAAATGTCATTCAGTTATATCAAACAAAATTTCCGATTGCAATATCTGCTGACAGAATTCCACAAAAGCTCCTTCTTTCAATTCGATACAACACACGTCTCTAATATTCTCTCATTTCCCATTTTTCGCGTTGTTAAGACGAATATCTAATATTCGATTTTCTCCATTATTGATTGTGAAATAAAGTGAAAGTACCAATATATATAATTTAAATAATGAACACTTACCCGAATTGTGGAAGTCATAATTTTTAACAATTTTCCGCGCATCAATGGAAATCACTAGATTTTTTCAATTCGATTATTTGGTATTCGACGACAATAAAACTCGCGTAATCAGCATGAAGGATGACAAGGCAGCGATCGCAATACGCGATCTGTGGGAAATTATGGATGCCAATCAGCACAGCATCGAGTGGTGAACAACTGCAAGTCATCGCTTCCGGAGGGCTGTTATGAGACGACTAGAAGCTGTTCGTCTTTAGAACGAACCTTTATGTTCTATAATGGCACAAAAGAAGGGGTGGACGTAATAGATAAAATGTTGACTCATTATACCACTAAAAGCATTGCCCAATGATGGTCAGCTGCATTATTTTTCAACATCTTAAATGTTTGCGGATTGGCAGCTATATAATTCACAATGAGCAAAACTTTGAAACTGCACAAAAACCGATAGTCGCCGAAAACTTTTAAAAGATTTGCGAAGACGATTCCCAATTTACCAACAACGAAACCTCAGCACAAAAATGCTTATTTTTTTAGCTTTGAAACAAGGGTTTCAGGTGTAATACCTATTTATCTGCCTTGGTTCGAATTGGGGCGATCGATTAGTTTCAAGTGAAACATGTGAGGACGTTCTAAGTGTGCTGGAAAGCCAAAGAAACATGTGAATTTGAACCAGAGGCAAGTGTTATGCCTTTATCTCAGTCAATTCAAGCTATAAGTCTAAATCATCCACAAATTTCTCTACCACCAACTACGACTTCATTGATGAGAAATAAATAAGAAATGAGAAAAGAAAATTGCAAATGCGAAAGGTTAAAGGGTGGTTGTCGAGCACGCTATCTACTCAACTACCGAAGCCGCTTACCATTGTTAGGAACATAATAATATATTCAATAGTAAGATTCATGTTCTCAAAATATTTAATTTATTAATATACTTGAATGACTAATTAGTAAAGAATATCTTCAATGTCAATCTATGTATATATTTAATTAGTGTTTTGTAAATTTTTTAACTACACGCATACAGATTGTATGATGTACCATCGAATACACGAAAGGGGGAAATTTTTCGTATACACATGAGGGTTAAGTTAAAATCACCACAAAAGATAAAATCCTGGAAATCTATGGCACGGGAGGAGATTTCGGAAAGAAGTTTTTCTAAGTTACAGTTGCTGTTAGGGCCGAGAGAAAAACTTCAGTGTTGTTATTAGAAATTCCAACGTTCAAATATTCAACATTAGATCCATCCAATTTACCAATCACTTTTACATTGAGATGATTTTTTGCAATAGATTATTGCAATGCCACCGCCTCTTTTATTGATTCTGTATTACCGAAAAAGATTAAAACTTGAAATATTCAAAGAAAGAATCACTAATATCCTTGTGAAACCAGGTTTCTGGAACGGAGATTATGTCGAAGCTATAGTTTTCGAATACAAAATTAGCACAATCCTTAAATGCATGAAGACTTCTTGCGTTGAATTGTACGATCTTTAGGTCGGGACGTTGCTTGCAAAGAACTTCAATCATGGCTTTATGATGTTCATCAGCGCTAACAACACTGTTCTTATTCAATATAGACATAACTAAACAATTATGGGCACTACAAGCTATTAAGTTAGAAAAAAGGAAATTTAAGAATATGCAAGAGTGGAATGAGATTGAGAACTAGAGAAATAAAGAACATAAGAATGAAGGATCGAAAATGGTATTAATGAAAAAGATAGTATAGACGGAACATAGAGGCGTAAAATAAATAGATATAAATATTTAAAATTATACTTCGTCAACGACAGCTCGTCGTTCGCAAATTATTGTGTTCTATATGACAAAAATGTTTTTTTGGTAAATCAAGTTTAAAGTTTAGTAAAAAACTGAACTTAAAAATCTGCCGCGATTCTTACCAATGAAAGTTCAAGAGTTTGTGGTTTTTTCTGTCAAAAAAAATTTTCATCCTTGGAAGCGTTTTTTAGAGTAAGATGCGTTTAGAAAAAAATAATTTGTTCTATATGCACTTATTTACGAAACTATTCTTGTTTTATAGCATATAAAACAAAATGTAATATGTATTGGAGAAATTAAAAGCAATGTGATTTCACTCAATAAAAACTTTATTTCATATATTATAATATTAACTTAATTTTAAACTTAACATACATACATATGGTCTTATGAGTCTACTTAAATCAATACCTGTTAATTTCTTAAAAGGTAAGTTTCGACTACAAAATCAAGTAAAAAATTAACCAAATTTATTTGACTTCGATTCCACGAAGTTCATGCTTGATTTACGGAGATTTTTTAATTGAAGCAAATTTGTTAAAAAACGAAGACAAAAAGTTGTATATTTTATTTTTTATATTTTAAATTGTATTAAACAAATTATTATGGGTATTCACGGGTTGATGCGAAACACAGTTGCGACGATGCGAAAATGCAAAATTGCGAATTTTTGCTTCATTCCAACAACAAACACATTAGAAGCAATTTTGGGACTCTTCTTGAATTACGCACTGCTCAAACCTATTGCGAAAGCGCACAAACAGTGATGAGAAACAGATGATACATGTTATGGGTGTTTTCAAGCATAGTTGCCATCTGGGTAAAACTTAAAAAAGGCTAAGTTTGTGATTTAAATAAGTTTTTGTTATTTTGAAATAAGGTGGCAATATATTTCTTTCCGCTATCGTAAAGTTACAATATTGATGCTCACGCGTTAGTGCGAAAAATATGTTTCATTTTCGCATTCTTTCAATTCGCATCAACCCGTGAATACCCCTATTGCATCAAGTGATAAAAAGTTGTATAAACTTTTCACATCATTTACTTTCTCCAATGATATCTTCTTATCTATTGCTTATCCATTCTTATTATTAGTATTAAGCTTTTTTTTAGTGGCGTCCGTGGTGTAGTTGGTTAAAGTGCGTGGCCGCTATGTCAAAGAACTTTGGAAACCCAGGTTCGAACCCCAGCAGCGACAGAAAATTATTTGAATTAAAATAATTTTTCTGTACGGCCGCCACCTCTCTGCAGACAATGGCAAACCTCAGAGAGTAATCAAAATGCCATGTAAAGCTTCTTGAGAACGAGAACTTTCCGTTCATCGCCGTTCGGAGTCGGCGTTAAGCATGTAGGTCCGGTTTTCGGTCAATTGTGTACAAACTTAATAACACGCACAACACAATTGATCATAAGAAGCTAGGTCAAAGTCCTTTCAAGGGCTGAAATGGCCAGTTATTTATTTTTTTTTTTTTTAAGCTTTTTTTAAACGTTGTTGTAAAATTTAACTTCTAACCTTATGTTATTTATGATGGGTATTTTCTTTTCTTTTTTGTTTCATTTTATTTACCAACTGCAATCTAAAGCGGGATTTTTTCTTTTTTGTTTCATTTCATTTGCCAAGTGCAATGTGAAGCTAAGAAAAAAATCAGAAAAAAAACAAAAAAAACAGCAAAATACAAATAATAACTTTAATAACTTTATTTAGAACAAAATAAAGTATTTATTTACTTAGTATTTTTGCTTCGTTTTTGTTCTATATGCACGATTTTTTGCATATAGAACACAATAGGTTACGAAGCTTGTCACAACAGTGCTGTATAGCACAAAGTCGATGTCTCATATTTCGAAAACTATAAAAGATAAAAGCAAACTGATGACACAGATCGATAGATCTCGAAAAATTTGTCTCAATTTTTTCAATTTTGTGATATAGAACTCAATAATTTACGAACGACGAGCTGTCAATTTTAATTTATTCGACATCTTTCTACAGTCTAATGTAGATTATAGTGTCCGACCGAATATGAAATTTTGGCCGAAGCCGAATGTTCGATGAAGTGGAAGTATTCGGCCGAATACCGAAGCTGAAAATATTAATAAATAACATTTTTTCTAATACAAAAAATTATAAAATTTAGTACTGGCTTTCGTAATTTCAGTAAAAACCAAACGAGAAATATTAAGTTGGAGTTAAAAGCATTAGTTTTTCTGCCTGAGTTCTGGTAGCATTGCATTTGTGTAGCTTTTACGACTAGATATAAAATTGATTAAATTTCTTTCATGTCATTTGGCTGAATTATAATATTTCTGTAATTGATTCAGTAAAGTCAGGATGACATAGAAGATACCTAATCCATTTTCGATCTAGTCGAGAAAAGCTACAGAAATTTAATACTGTCTGAAATCTCGCAGACAATTTCTAGCGTAACTTGGTATTTTTTTATCGATCAGTCGAAAGCAAATGAGACGGTCGGGTGAAAATAAAAAATGTTTGAGTTTCCTACCAGTTCGGTCAACATGTACGATAATTATATATAACTTCTTCTTCGTTATTTTATAGATCTTTCTATCAATATTTCATTATTAAATTTGACTAATATATTCCATTGGCGTCCGTTGGCGTCCGTGGCGTAGTTGATTAAAGTGCGTGGCCGCTATGTCAACGAACCTGGAAACCCGGGTTCGAACCCCAGCAGCGACAGAAAATTATTTGAATTATATAATTTTTCTGTACGGCCGCCACCTCTCTGCAGACAATGGTAAACCCTAAAGAGTAATCAAACTGCCATGAAAAGCTTCTTGAGAATAAGAACATTTCGTTCATCGCCGTTAAGCGTTAGTCGGCGTTAAGCATGTAGGTCCATTTCTCGGTCAATTGTGTACAAACTTAATAACACGCACAACACAATTGATCCTAAGAAGCTAGTTCAAAGTCCTTCCAAGGGCTGAAATGGCCAGTTATTTATTTTATTTTTTAATATATTCCAATAGTTTTAAATTTATTTATTGTATGTTCTCCATGATGGCAAAATTGCTCCATCTTTAATTATATCTAACTTTTTATGAAATCCTTTAATTTTATTACATTTAGCTTGTCTGTTAATTAAAATTTGTGATAAGCAAGTTTCTTCTTTATTTAATTTATAATATACCTTTGATATTTCTTTCTAACAATTTTTTGTATTTTCATATATTTTAAATGCAATAAAATTTCTTTTGGAATTACTAATTTGATTTTATTTTGGCAATCCCTTGTTTTATAAAATGAACATGATTTACTAATAATTGGATATTTTATAAATGAACACCTAATTCTGTTTTCACACGGTTTTGATTCAACTCGGTTTGAAAATTTTAAATTCCTTTATTGGTCTTACATTTTTGTCAAATTTAATTTTGCAAAATATGTTCATATCAAAAATTTAGGGGATTTCCTTTTTTGTAGATATAAGCAAATTTACTTGTCAAAGTAATTGAATGTGTCAATATTTTGTGAACTATCAATGCAATCAGACGTGTTTGGTAAAGACATTGCCAGATAGGCAAATTTGTTATTCTAACGTTAAATTAAATTGCATTTTAACGCATTAAGATAAAAGGTAAGCCAAGTACTTTATATTCATTCAGTTATTTATGTTTTGAATTTTGTTAAATATTTTATTATCCTTCGAAATGCAACATTTCTTGGCAAATGTTCGGTTTAAACGAAGCCACCGTAAGAACTATAAAAAAATGAAATTTCAATTGCTTTTATGGTTAGAGCCTTTTCTTTAATAACTATGCTGACTGTGGGGTCAGGAATCCTGTTTTATTAGTTAATAAACTTAACTACGTCTTAACATTAGGGATGCTTGAAGGACTTCTAAATTAGTATTATCTAGTATATTTTAAATTACTCTCATTAATATCAATAATATTTATTTTTTGGCATAAAATATATCAAAGAGTAGTTGCTCCCCTTTATTTTCAGGAATTGGTGCCTCACCAATTGGTACTTTTATCGGATGATGATCAATTTGTTTGCGTTGAAACTGTCACAATTTTTGAATAAACTTTATTTTTTCAATCGTTTGTGGCCAGTAATACATTTGGTTTATTTTTCTCTATTTTATTCTATTTTATTCTATTTTATTCTACTATTAAACCCAAACGCCAAAATGAGAAAAAAAAGCTAGTTTAAGATTGTTTTGTTTTTATTATTAGAGCTGTTATCATTTTTTAACATATTTCTGTGTAAACTACCATTTGATTTGGCGAAACTTTAATTTCGTAGGGTAGAATGCGCTGCAACTCTTTTCTTTACTCGAAATTTTCACGACAAAAAAATGGATTCGACTTATGGCTTAATTTTGTATTTCTATCCGATCAATCGTTTCGTTCACAACAGTGTTCGTTCATGTTTTGGAATTTGTAAATTGAACATAAGCAAACAACGAAAACAGCTGATCAGCTAGCGAACGATGCCGTAGTACAGTTACATATTTGCAATATGTATTTCTAACGATCACTGAAACACCGAATTCAAACGTCAAAATCAAACGAATGCTTTCATGTTATCGTTGTGATGTATTCGTTGAGAAAATTTTATTTTAAAATCGATATTTTATGATAAAACTTATTTATATATTAACATATAAGTGCAATTTAAGTACTAAAAATTAATTAATTCAAAATTGAATACAATAGTTATTACTTAAATTGCAATATTAAAAAACAAGCTATATTTTTCAGCGCTTGTGAGGCAGCTAGAGGCCAATTCAAATTTTTTTATTTGTCTTCCAATTCAAATTTGGGCAGATCTAAACAGAAAAAAAAAATTGCAGAAATGAAGAGCAACATCCAAGCAAAAGGCGATGATCTTTTTCGGTTAACTACAAGCATTGAATAATTATAATATAGAATGGACACCGCCAACATTCGCCACTACGCCATCCACATGTCGCTGCAAACGTTTTGGATATCACCAAAGCTCTTCACCTGGTTTGTGCACATAGCTAAGAAAATCCCAAAACAAACAGAAATAAAATCCCACCTTGTTCAAGGTCAGTTTCTTCTGCTTCGCTGACAAGTGTTTTCGTTTGTGTTATATGATTTTTATGGAAATTGTCAAATTGTGTAGAATAATAATTTAATAGAATTGAGTTTTTAGGCTACAAATAATGCTGCAGTTTATTAAAAATGCATTAATAATTAATATTATCATGTTTATTTATAATATTTCTGCATGTATATAAAAGTAGTAATAAATAAGACAAATATATAGAATGAATTGACAGCAAAGTATAGTTATTCGCGTAGCCTTAATATATAGTTATTGGCAACAAATTAAAAGAAAAAACATACTTAACTTTAAATATATCTTAAAATATATTTTTATAACTGTAGTTTATTATTTTATTTTAAACTTTTATTATTGAAATGCCAACCAAACATAACTTTGCTGTAAATTACTTTTATAAAGAGTAACAACATTTTTACAGAATAAAAAACAATAATTAAAATGTCAGCACACCATTGGTAAATAAGCGATTTGTTGATATTAATAAAGTTTCACCAAATGCATACTCAAATTTATAGCAAACTTTTTTAAATAAAGTAAGTAACTTTATATATGATTTAAATTGTCAAATTTTTTAGTTTTCTTTTTACTTTAGAATTTATTATTTTGATTTTGGCGCGCATAAGAACACGCAGTGTATTCAAAATCATCTAAGATCCATGCTCTGCATTAGAACAGGATATCGCTATTTCTAGTTTTGTCTTGCAAATATTTTTCAAAATATTTTTTTTTTTGAAGCAATGTGAATCAACATTTTTTTCAAAAATATTTATAATGTGTTGTATAATGACTGAGAACTGTGGAGATGGTATTATCAAACCACCACGATGAGTTCCTTTGTATTCACGGACTTCAATTAGTTTTGATTCGCTTGAATATGTTTTAGGGCCTTGATCACACATAAATGACTTGCATGCTATGCATTGGTATTTTTTCCAAATAGTTTGTGCAATATATCCGGAAAAATATGTTACTGACATGTCCTTGATGTTTGGAATAACAGCTGATGGTTCTTCCGAATCGGAATCGTCAAATTCGCACATATTGCAAAATTCTTCATCAATTTACGTATCAAATGGGATGAAATGTTCGATATTGAAATCATCTGTATATAAGTGGAAAGTGATATAAGTTGTTTGGGTATAAATTTTACTGTGGCTCCGATATATACATATGTGGTCGCAATCAATAGCCACCTTAAGCGAATTAAGAAACCACTGAGTTATTCAGTCATATTCCAGAATCCGTCGTAACATATATATTCAGTCGAATTCGTAATGACGTTCACATTTAAACCACAATTGAACCAATATAATTCTGACAAAAAACAATTTTTCAATTTAAATCTTTCAAATTTGTTCTTTTTATTTCTCTGTTGTTGAAATCAGCAGTTTTCGAATTTTCGAAATTAAATTTATTTCCGTTCGGAATCTGAAATGGAAAATTTTTCGTATTCGTAACGTAGCCTTACGTTCGGAAATTCATTTCGACGGATTCTGCAATTGGTCTGATTGATTTAGATGAGTATTTCACATATACAGGGTGTCTCGCAACTGAGTGCATTTACAGAGGTGAAAGATGATGTAGAGTTGAGCACAAACTCGTATGGGAGGGGGTCTATTTCCACACACTTAGGATCTACAGGGTTAATTAGTATTTCATGACTTTTATTCACTTTATTGTTTCTAGAAGAAACATCATTTTTCGATACACGCAATCAGAGAAACGCAGAAAATATTGCATGTAAACCCTTAATATTTCTTTCTCATTCATAAACAAAAACACAGTGCAATTAGTTATGTAGTATACAATATCATTTTTTTCCAATAAGTATAATTTTCTTATCACAGCTAATTAACCCTGTAAATACTAATATTGGGTGTTTTTTTTAGGGGTTTGTTTTTCGAATAGAGATAAAACTGGCATTTTGTGGTCAAATCTGGCAACTGTAATGTCATTTATGTTCAGTTTGGTTTGCCATTTCATCATGAACAGGTTGACAAAAGAACAACGCTTGCAAATCGTGCAAATTTATTTCGAAAATAATGGTTCAGTTCGCGAAGTTTACCGCAAGCTCCGTCCATTTTATGCTAGATATAATCGTCCATCAGAGCAATTAATTCGGTTAACCATGGGTCGTTTTCGCACTACGTTTACTCTATGTGATAATACGCATCCGCAGAGACGTCAAACAGTGCGCACCGAAGAAACAATTGCCGCTGTAGAGCAAAATGTTGAAGAGGACCCGAATGAATCGATTCGCCACCGTGCACAGCAATTGGAGCTTAGTCCATCAACTTTATGGAAGATTTTGCGCAAAGATCTTGGCTTGCGACCTTACAAGATCCAGCTTGTGCAAGAATTAAAGCCGCGAGACCATGCAATGCGTCGTGATTTTGGTGTATGGGCCGAAAATGAGATTGATCTCGATCAGTGAACAAAATTTTGTTCAGTGATGAGGCTCATTTTTGGTTGAATGGCTACGTCAACAAGCATAATTGCCGCATTTGGAGTGAAGAGAATCCACATGAGTTCCTTGAGACGCCATTACATCCACAAAAACTGACTGTTTGGTGTGCTCTATGGGCTGGTGGAGTCATTGGGCCATACTTCTTCCGAAATAATGCTGGAGAGTCAGTTACCGTTAATGGAGACCGGTATAGAGCCATGATAACCGACTATTTTGTTCCCGAATTGTATGGCATGAATGTGGATGAGTTGTGGTTCCAACAAGACGGCGCTACGTGCCACACAGCGCACGTCACAATCGATTTATTGAAGGAAACATTCGATGAGCGCATAATTTCGCGGAATGGACCTGTCAATTGGCCACCAAGATCGTGTGATTTGACACCATTGGATTATTTTATTTGGGGATATGTGAAGTCGCTCGTCTACGCCAACAAACCAGAAACGTTAGGGGACTTGGAGGCCAACATTCGTGGCGTTATTGCCGACATACGGCCCCATATGTGGTTGAAAATTGGACCTGTAGAATTGGCTTTATTCGAGCCAGCCGCGGCGGCCACATGCCCGAAATCATATATAAACATTAATGGCATCAAATTATCCTTCCAATAAAGCCAAATTGATGGACATTAAAACGATTTTCTTGTGTTTTATTTCAATTCGAAGTTCTATACCTCTAAAAAAAACACCCGTTACTAATACTTAAGTACTTATTATCCCTGTAGCTCCTAAGTGTATAAAAATATATATTTCTTTTTTGGAGATTTCAGGAGCTATTCAATGAAGGGGTTAGTGTTTCTTCTTCTTCGTCATAAACGAGATGAGGATTTGAAATGCTGAGCTCGTTGGTGTGATTTGTTTTCGCCATGCCAAAATTTTTAAATTTATTTGAATATGTTTTGTGTTTATCCGTTTTGTTAACACTTAGCGAATAACACTCATCATCATTGCTTTCAAGTTCTCTATTTTGTTCAAAATTTATCTCTGCCAATACTGGTCTTTTTTCTAAATTTGATTTACTATTTTTCTTTTGTTTTTTGTCACTATAAAAAATTGTTACTGCACTTAATGAAAGTCTTGATTTAAAGCCCCTCATATTAATGAACTTCTTTTCGAAATGTTCAGCACATATAAAAAATTTTTCATTATCTATTAATTTAGAAGAAAAGCTGTTTCCCGAGTTTTTGATCGAAATTTCACGCCTATCATCTTTTGGCATAAGAAATCTTGGAATGCAATTGCTTTTTTTATTCTCACACCCGACGTAATCACAATATTTCATCTCACTTAATTTAAGATACATATATCTTTCAAATAATTTTTTAAAATGAAAAACTTCTACATGCTACCGATGCATATAAAAAAGTAAACAAAATGAGCTACATTATATCAGCAATTGCTGATCATTGTATAATAATACATGGTAGCATTGACAACTGCTTATTTTCTCTTCAACAGGAAAACATAAATTGTCAAAAACAGCTTTTTGTGGAAATACATCAGCAGCTGCTGTGGTTGTTGTTTTTTTTTTCACTTCAACGTTTTCAACATTGCTTGTGTTTTCAATGGCGGATTGTGAGCGCTCTCTTTTTGAGTATATTTTTTGACAGTATATGATTTCCCAAGCAACTGTCAATGCTACCTTGTATTATTATACCATGATTGCTGATATAATGAAAAAAAATATCCTTAGAAAGTAACTGTTTAACCCTGCAGTAGTCGCGCGGATTACATATGTAATCCAGTCCTGCAAAATTATGAATTTCACAATTGTCTGCAATCGATATTCATTGATTTTACGTACTATAAGAATTATGTTTATGTTGTTTTTATAAATAAATATAATATAAAATAAAGTAATAATAAAAATTAAAACAAATTACTAAGCATTTTCAAATTGCCATCTCTTATTTTAAACTTTAAAAAACGGATTACATATGTAATCCGCGCGACCACTCTCGACACATTTAGGTACGCGACTACTGCAGGGTTAATTAGAAAAGGACTATTCCATTTAACAAAACAAGTTAAATACTGAGAGAAATTTTCAACATCTAAGCGAAGACAATTAATTTGGGTTAAAGAATTGGATAATTATGTGTAGTGCAAATATCTGCCACATAGCTGTAATGTCGCTTCAACGTCGGCAGTGTCACCTTCTATTTGTAATTATTCAATGCTACAAGTAATATATAAAGAAGCAGGGCATGATATCATTCTGCTTATGTCGAAGGCAGCACAATTGTAGCCAATAGAACAACCTGCAAACACAGTTTACACCACAACCTACAATTTACCTACAACACAGACAAGAACCAAAGCATTGCCAACAACACGAAAAGTACAAAAAATGCATGAAATCTTAAAAGAAAATACAGAAAACTTCCCTAATGTTTGATATGGCAGTGCCACGTTTGATACTGCTTGTGCATAACAGTTTGATTGCTTCATTATGTATTTCTAACGAAGACTTCAACGAACGATGACTATGCGAACGATGTTCGATTGAATTTGAGATATGTATTTCGAACACAGCTTATCGTTAGCTCATTTGACAAGTTATGTTTGCTACTTACACTCAAACTGTTATACACAAGCAGTATCAAACGTGGCACTGCCATATCAAACATTAGGGAAGTTTTCTGTATTTTCTTTTAAGATTTCATGCATTTTTTTTACTTTTCGTGTTGTTGGCAATGCTTTGGTTCTTGTCTGTGTTGTAGGTAAATTGTAGGTTGTGGTGTAAACTCTGTTTGCAGGTTGTTCTATTGGCTACAATTGTGCTGCCTTCGACATAAGCAGAATGAATCATGGCCTGCTTCTATTTATTACTTGTAGTTAACCGAAAAAAATCACCGCCTTTTGCTTGGATGTTGCTATTCTTTTCTGCAATTTTTTTTGTTTAGATCTGCCCAAAATTTAATTGGAAGAAAAATAAAAAAAGTTTGAATTGGCCTCCAGCTGCCTCACAAGCGCTGAAAAATATTGCTTGTTTTTTTAATATTGAAATGTAAGTAATAACTAAATTGTATTAAATTTTTAATTAATTAATTTTTAGTACTTAAATTGCACTTATATGTTAATATATAAATAAGTTTTATCATATATACGTATTTTTTTGTTAAAATATCGATTTTAAAATAAAATTTTCTCAACGAATACATCACAACGATAACATGAAAGCATTCGTTTGATTTTGACGTTTGAATTCGGTGTTTCAGTGATCGTTAGAAATACATATTGCAAATATGTAACTGTACTACGGCATCGTTCGCTAGCTGATCAGCTGTTTTCGTTGTTTGCTTATGTTCGATTTACAAATTCCAAAACATGAACGAACACTGTTGTGAACGAAACGATTGATCGGATAGAAATACAAAATGAAGCCATGAGTGTAAGTAGCAAACATAACTTGTCAAATGAGCTAACGATAAGCTGTGTTCGAAATACATATCTCAACTTCAATCCAACATCGTTCGCATAGTCATCGTTCGTTGAAGTCTTCGTTAGAAATACATAATGAAGCAATAAATATCCTAAAAATTCGAATTCCTTTCTATAAAATATTGAGTTTTCTAATGAAATTTTCATATTTGCCTTTTTTAATGTGTTGATGATTATATTTACATATAATCATATATGAAAATATTATTATGTCGCCTATATATACACCTAATTCTGTTTTTACATGGTAGATTTGTTACAGAAAAAATCGTGTAAAAAAAATATTGTCGTATGCAAAAAAGGGGATTGGTTCCTTATCTCTAAAACCTATTAAAATTAGTGAAAAACAAGTATTGTTTAAGAACTCAATTATGTTTATTTTATTAAATCATATATGTATATAATATGTATTTACTCAAGCATATGCAGTTATTAAAGAAAGAACAGTCTCTAGGCTTAAAAGTAATTGAAATTTCATTTTTTTGTTTATAGTTCTTACTGTGGCTTCTTTGAAACCGAACATTTTGTCAAGAAATGTTGAGCCTTCTCTATTTCGGAGGCGACATAAAATTTTCATTTTGGTTTCCAAGGAAATAACTTTACGTTTTTATTTTGTATTTGTAGATTTCGACATTTTCTTTTAGGTATAAATAAAATAATTAACATAAATAACTGAATGAATATAAAATTCAGAATAAAGAAAAACGAATTTGCCTGTAATAAATGTCTTTACCAAACACATCTGATTGCATTGAAAGTTCACAAAATATTAACACATTTTAATTACTTTGACAAGTAAATTTGCTTGTATCTACAAAAAAGGAATTCTCCTTAATTTATGATGTAACATATTTTGCAAAAATTCAATTTCACAAAAAAAAAATTCAAGACCAATAAAGAAATTTTAAAGACAGACATGGCTAAATCGACTCGGGTGGTTATGCTGATCTACCACTTATATCTACCACGCCTTCTTATGGGCATTATAATCGGTGTGACAAAACTAAAATTTACGTTTTGTATGGGAGCACCCGTAAATAGTGGTCGGAGGGAATAGGTCGTCAAGTGAAAAAGGTTCCTTTTACAATAATTGGGGTTGATCATATATATTAACCCTCTCTGGCCCTCCCTTAAAGCCCCTTGTTCAGTTGTAGGGAATAAATATACAAAAATCATTAAATTTGTTACAATTTATGGCTCGAACATAATCGAATATAAGCAAACAACGAAAACGAACGATGTATTATGTATTTCTAACGAAGAGTTCAACGAACGATGACTATGCGAACGATGTTGGATTGAAGCTGAAATATGTATTTCGAACACAGGTTATCGTTAGCTCATTTGACAAGTTATGTTTGCTACTTACACTCAAACTGTTATACACAAGCAGTTATCAAACGTGGCACTGCCATATCAAACATTAGGGAAGTTTTCTGTATTTTCTTTTAAGATTTCATGTATTTTTTGTCCTTTTCGTGTTGTTGGCAATGCTTTGGTTTTAGTCTGTGTTGTAGGTTGTGGTGTAAGCTGTGCTGCAGGTTGTTCTATTGGCTACAATTGTGCTGCCTTCGACATAAGCAGAATGATATCATGGCCTGCTTCTTTATATATTACTTGTAGTTAACCGAAAAGAAATCATCGCCTAATTTATTTTAATTAACCCTTATTCGGCATACTGGGATCATAACATCCCACTCTTTTGTGTTATATATGTCCTTTTGCTTTTACTATAACTTTTTTTAACTTACTTAATTAAATGTTATGCATATGAAACTTGCATATTATTCAAAATAAACTTTTGAGAAGCTACAAAAAATCATGTCAAATTTTTGTATCGCTATTTTGATGTGATAACAATACGTTTTCCCGCGCAGGAAAATGTTGAAAAGAAATGGCTCGGCGTTAGATTCATTTGTTACTAGCTAATTCTAGGTGACATGATTTAAATAATGGTACGACCGCAGGGCTAATTTTTTGACTTTGTCACAAAAAAAAAACAAAATTAAAGACGTCTTCCAGACTTGGAGGAAGCTTTTTAAGCAATGGAACAGCAAATTTGTTACATAGAATTATTACTCGCTGAGTATTAGTACTAGGGTAAAAAATATGATACGACAATAGAGGCCAGTTTGAGCCCATGCAATCAAATTAGACAACTACCCAGAAGGAAAGTGTGGAATGCATGACTTTAAGAATGCATGAATTCTTCATTGAAAAAAGAGAGAAAAAAGATACATGACCGAGTAATGTATCTTTGAATGCTAACGTATTTCTTATTTTGAACGAAAGTTGCCGAATCGTTCAAGTCATTGCCTTTGAACACTTGTGTGTTATGTTGAATTTGTTTATGTGTGAGTGTCATTTCTTTCGGTTTGCTTTTGCGTTTTTTTTCTTTCTTTCTTTCGGTCTTTTTTCCTTTCTGTTTAACATATTTTCAAATAAGTGTCAGTTTGCTTGATTACTTGATCTTGTCTTGGTAGTTCATGGTGTAAGTGTTAAAAACTGTAGATTTTAAATTGTAAACTGAAAATAACGAAGCAAGTCAGTCACTCGGAATAGTTTTATTTGTTTGCAGTAAATTGTGAGTATAAATTAAAATTTTATTTGTATTTAGTTCTTTTTGTAAATTAGTGATTTTAAGAAAAGTGATTAAGTGATTAAAAAAAAAATGTACAGCAAGAGACATTGGGATCGCTTGATTAAAGAACGCTTATCTAGAATTGAAGAAAATTTGCAAAATCCGGAGGAACATTGCAACATTATTAATGAAGAGGGTGACAGCACCACATCGTCTAATATATTGGAAAGTTGTGATGATGTTTTGGAGCCACCAGTTGATATTTTGCAACAATTGCAAGAATGGAGCTTAACCCATAATGTATCCCGCCAGTGTTTTGATGATGTGCTTAAAATCCTTAGGGCACAAAATATAAATGTTCCAATTTCTTCCAAAACAATCATCAAACAGCAGATATGTTGCTTAAGGACAGTATCCCCTGGCTCATATCTACACATTGGCTTAGAAAAGCAACTGTTAAAAGCTCGTGATGTAATAAAAGAAATGGAAACTGTTTTAGTGGACATTAATATTGATGGACTTCCGCTGTATAAGAGTTCAAATTTAGCATTGTGGCCTATTCTTGGAAAGATTGTTCAAGAGTCAAGAACAAAAGTATTTCCTATTGGCGTTTATTTAGGAAAAGAAAAACCACATAGTATTAATTCTTTTTTACACGACTTCGTAGAAGAAATTGAAAGATTGAATATAACTGGTATAAACATTTGCAACAAGACCGTGATGATAAAGATAAGATGTTTTATTTGTGACGCTCCGGCAAGAGCTTTTGTTTGTCGGACGGTGAGCCATAATTCCTTCCAAGGCTGTAATAAGTGCTTACAAAAAGGACGAAGAGTACAGAGGACAACAACATATAGCACGTCATGTGGAATTCTTCGCACTGATGAAGATTTCACCACAAGAAAAGAAAAAGGGTACCATAAATCGATTCCTGATGACTATCTTTTATTAGAAAAAATTGGAATTAAAATGGTATCGCAGTTTCCGCTTGATCCAATGCATCTTGTAGATCTTGGCGTCACAAAAAAAATGCTATTATGTTTACTGGACGGTAAGACAAGTACAATAAAATTGAAAAAGCAAGACAAAATAATACTTTCAACCAAATTATTGTCTTGTGTAGCATATGTACCTAAAGAATTCAACAGAAAACCAAGATGCATAAAAGAAATTACGAAATGGAAAGCTGTGGAGTTCCGTCAGTTCCTTTTATATACAGGAATAGCAGTCTTAAAAGACGTTGTAGATGATGAACTCTATTATCACTTTTGTCTTCTTCATTGTGCATATAGACTTTTATCGTCCAAAGTGACCTCTTCAGAAAAGATTTTAACAGCGTCAGATCTGATACAATATTTCGTTGAATTGTTTCCAAAGGTATATTTAGAAGAACAAATGACTTATAATGTTCATTCTCTTCTGCACCTCACACAATGCGTTAAGGAAATTGGTCCTCTTAACACTTTTACAGCGTATAAATTCGAAAATTATATGCAACGTTTAAAACGCATGGTTAAAAAGCCATCAGATGTTTTGCAACAAATACAAAATAAAATTTTTTATGAGAACCTGATAGAAAAACCCAAAGCTTTTGGAGTAAAAACTAATCGCAATGGAAAAATAGTATCACTTGCATCACCAGACTTCTTTCTTAATTTGGAGACTGCAAATAAATACTGTTACCTCTCTACAGGATTTGGTATATCAATAACAGGGTTTATATCTGAAGATAATGGCATTTTTATATCTGGAAAAAGACTTTTGAATTGCACCAATTTTTTTACTCAACCAATGAGATCGATGGAAGATCTTGGAATTTTTGTAGCAGAGATTGAATCGAGTGCTAACGAAGAAATTTTTGACTCAAGCCTCATTTTATATAAGCTAATGCACCTTCCTAATGGCAGCCAATATTTATTTATACCTATTTTGCATTCAATAGATTAAATTAAATTTTCTACACTAATTTTATACTACTAATTTAAATAAAGCAAAACCATTGAAATAATAATTGTAATGAAATTAAAATTATAATAATAATTATAATAATAAAAAAAACTTATATCACTTAAGGATTTAATAAAGTAATGCTTCTTATGTATTGATTCGATGTTTTTATTGATCACTTTTAACTAACTCAAAATCTTTTCATATAGCATAACTGCAAGTTTCAACATGAATACTAAGGCATCCATAAAATGTTTTGGCTCTCATTCAACACAAAATGAAGAAAACAAGAAAACACGTAAGTTACTGCATTGAAAATGGCTTATAATGATAACAAACTTACAGTTTTATTTCGATTTTATTTTAAGGATCTTCTGAAATAGAGGAACTGAAAGCAGAACTGAATTCAGTTAAAAGTAAGATCTGTTCTTTACGTTTTGTATTTTCCTTTTAACAATTTTTAATTTTAAAGAGAGTGTTGATGAATGTAAAGAAATGTTGCATAAATTAATTAAGACGCAATCAAAAAACGCCATACTTCTAGAAAGGATTCTTTCACAAAAGAAAAAAGTATTCAAATTTCCTATCAAAAAAGAAGAACAACTTAAAGAAATTGAAGCTGATATAAAGGAAAACAAAAGTGATTATGTAAGTTGATGCACTGACTGATCCAATTTTATAGTTGCGCCATCAGTTTATTTCATAAAAAAACAAAACATTAAATAAATTTTACAATTTATCCAACCAGATATCAACTCTTGCTGGAATTTTAAGACCTGGCTTATTAAAAGCTCTGGACAGAATCGTCGATATCAATATTTTAATGAACTATAATTACGATGGTTTGAAGCAGATGAAGCCTTTTAAAAGCTATGAGCATTTAAATTCGGCAATATTTGGTAAATGATTGATTGATATATTAATTTCTAAAATATTTCATAACTTAAGAAATTTTGTTTATTCTTGCAGAGTGTTTATCAAAGGAGGGCTACACTATACGGGACTACGCAAGTGATATGCGTACTGCTTTCAAACGTGCAAAAGCACGCCGTTTCAAACAAACGCATCTGGCAAAAAAAAATAACAGTGCACAGCAAGCCTCCGATCAATGATTACATCAAAATAATATCAATAAATAAAAATTATAATAAAAAACACTTTTATGTATGATAAAAAACGTTGACTTCTGCATATATTCTTTATTCATGTAAGAAAAAGTACATATTTTTTCACAAAGATTCCGTTCATGTTAAAATCATGTAATATTTCACACATTCTTTAGGAATACAAAAAGGATGCATGATTTTCCTATGACATCGCCGTGTAAAAAATCACGCGTTCTGGAATGTATACTCCATAGGGGCGATACATTCTAAAACACATTCCTATACATGACCATTTCCTTCTGGGTAATTTCAGACGTCTTGGGGATACAGAGAAGAGAGACTAATGCAACATTCATGCAATGACATTGCATTGAATTATTACTGGGTGAGTATACTTATGAGCTACGACAATAGAGGCCAGTTTGAGCCCATGCAATCAAATTAGACAACTAATTTCAGACGTCTTGGGGATACAGAGAGACTAATGCAACATTCATGCAATGACATTGCATTGAATTATTACTGGGTGAGTATACTTATGAGCTAAGGCAAATGTTTAAAAATAAAAATGAAAGATTTATAATTTTGTCTTACGACAAAAATAAAAAAAAATTCTGACGTCGCACAGTACTTTGTCCCATAGGAATAAATCAAGATTTTTGTTGTAACAGAACCTAATAAATTTGGAACCGTTTTTTAGATAATACTTTCACTAAGAAAAATCCAAATTTTTATTGCAATTGAACAATTTTTGTAGCAACTATACCTCTTTAAAGTCAACCATTTTTATGTATTTTTATTGTTGTGGAATATTTGATTTAGCACATCTTACAAAGAACAATTACTGTAAGCGCAATTTTGCCGAATTCATTTGATTTTTGATTTTATATCAAGACAAATATTGTATAAATAAATAACTTTTAATATGTTTTCAATTAAGCTTAAGAAAATAAATTGAAAAATTTCCAAAAAAATAAATTTCTTTTAAATATTTTCCAAAACTTTGCAAATTTTGAGAGCAAATTAAAAAAAAAAAAAACATAAAAACATCTCTTCCATTTTCAAACATATTGTTATACATGTATTTATCTTTCAGATTTCAAAATTTAGTAACCGTTTTCAACCGTTTCTTGGAGTTATCGCATTTTGAAAAATGGTCTAAAAATCATATTTTCCTCTAATTAATGGAAATTTCTATTTTGCGCATCATTTAAAGACAAAAATATTGTGAGCACATTTTTTAATCCATTCGAGTGTTTTTTTTTTTAATTTTCAAAAAATCTATTAACAAATTTTGGTTTTTATATTTTGTTAGGAAAAATTGGAAATTATTTTGTAAAAATTACTTAAATTTATAAAAAAATTTTAAAAAATATTTTGAAAAATGTTCTATTTTAAGCTCCACAAAGCTCCACATACATCGAGTTTTATTTTTATGTTTTAATTTTTTTTTTTTTTTTGTTTTTATATTTTGTTTTTTTATATTTTTGAAAGAATTCAGAAACGGGTTTCACTTTATCCGACTTCTTCCGATTCTTTGAGTAATCGTTTTTTGAAAAATGGTCTAAAATTGATGTTTTCTCAAAAATTATTCTTTATTTTGTTACCATATTTCTTACACTCTACCGGAGTTTGCATATAATTTTTAAAGAGTTTTTTAAAAAAAAAACGTTTCTTAAAAAATAAAATTAAATTCTGATATTATTTTAGACAAAAAAAAATTAAAATAATGGTTATGTTTCCTTAAAATACTCTTTTAAGCACATGATAAGGGAAAAATTAACACCAAATGAAATGGACCGCCATTTTGTTTTTTTCGGCGGATAAAAATTATCAGGTGGCCACTTAAACAAGGATTAATTTATTTTTTTTTTATTTTTTCAAACTGGTGATATCCTGCACACCGTCAATATTTTGGCATTTTTTTTAAAAAATCAAATAACGCCAAAAACCGCTTCAAAAATTCTGAAAAAATGTTTTTTGTATTTTTTAAATGTTAATAATGTTAATAATGTGGCGTCCGTGGCGTAGTTGGTTAAAGTGCGTGGCCGCTATGTCAAAGAACTTTGGAAACCCAGGTTCGAACCCCAGCAGCGACAGAAAATTACACGGTGTTACAAAATGAAAACAAATCAAAAAACTTGCCTCGAGACATAGAAGAGGTAGTAGGCCTGGTTGAACATAAGATAACTGCATACTTAGTTTTTTGAATATACCCTCAAAATCGGGATTTGTGGTCAAAAACCCGATTTTAGGTAGGTGCATGTATAGTTTGTTATGTAACTCCGTTATATCTAGCTCAATTTTAAAAATTTAAACATTGGTAAAAAGAAGAAAAATATACCCTTAATATAATATATAGACCGTTTTTTCACAAAAAGAATTGACAAAGTTACAGGTAAAATCATTTGAAAATTTCTCATTTTGTTTTAATTTTTTCAACTTCAACAACGTTTTGTTAACAAATTTTGTTTTGTGGAACTATTAGTTTTAGCAGGATTCTGAAAGCCTGTTAAATTTTGCGTTCAACAAGCTATCATTTACTTTAATTGGCTAAAATACAAAAGCACTATCGAATTTTTAGCATTCGTAATAAAATACAAAAAAATTTTTTTTTTTTAAAAAATGTTTTTTTGACCTTTTTCGTTTATATATATTATCATAAAGCTGGTGTATTGCCCGGATGTGACGGAACTGTTTGCAGTTTTTAACCACAAACACGCTGCGAATGAATGGCGTTTGTTTATTGAGGGATCTTGCAAGAGTATGATTTATTTAAAAACTTTTTGTGTGATTCTTGATATGTTAAATTCTGATATATGTATGTCGCCGACTTAAAGACTCTAACAATACTGTTTGGAATGCAAGGTGTATATACCAAATATCCTTGCATTATTTGCGAATGGGATAGTCGTGCGACTATAAATATAAGCAAAAGGAATAGCCAATGCGTGCTTCATTTTAAGTTGGCAAAAAAAAATGTTTTGAATACTCCACTGGTGCGACCTGAAAATGTAATCCTACCGCCTCTTCATTTAAAATTAGGTTATATGAAACAGTTTGTCAAGAAAATAAACACTAACAGCGATGCCTTTCGTCATCTGATTGCAGCGTTTCCTCGGTTAAGTCAGGCCAAAATTAAAGAAAGTATCCTGCACGTTCAAAACTTTTATAAAAGTTATTTATTCATTTCAGTTATTCTAAGGTTTATTTGTGGGCCCACAAATTCGGAAAAATTTCTTGGACACTGATTTCGTTTCTAAATTAAATCCAGTTGAAAAAAGAGCTTGGAATAGTTTTATTTCGTTATGCATTTATTTCCTCCGCAAAAAAAAGAGTCGAAATTACTTAGATGTTGTAAATGAATTTTTAAGTGCCTACGAAGAAATGGGCTGCAATATGTCAATTAAAATACATTTTTTGCACTCCCATATAAACTTTTTCCCGAATAGCCTTGGGCAGTTTAGTGATGAACAAGGAGAAGGGTTCCACCAGGAGATGGAAGCTATAGAAACCGGTTTTCAGGGAAAAAATTCCATAAACATGCTGGCAGACTACTGCTGGTCCCTAAAACGTGAAATCGATTATAATATATATAAACGAAAAAGGTAAAATAAACATTTTTAGAAAAAAAAAAAAAAAATTTTAATTTTTTGTATTTTATTACGAATACTAAAAATTCGATAGTGCATTTGTATTTCAGCCAATTGAAGTAAATGATAGCTTATTGAACGCAAAATTTAACAGGCTTTCAGAATCCTGCTAAAACTAATAGTGCCACAAAACAAAATTTGTTAACAAAACGTTGTTGAAGTTGAAAAAATTAAAAAAAAATGAGAAATTTTCAAATGATTTTACCAGTAACTTTGTCAATTCTTTTTGTAAAACAACGGTCTATATATTATATTAAGGGTATATTTTTCTTCTTTTTATCAATGTTTAAATTTTTAAAATTGAGCTAGATATAAAGGAGTTACATAACAAACTATACATGCACCTACCTAAAATCGGTTTTTTGACCACAAATCCCGATTTTGAGGGTATATTGAAAAAACTAAGTATGCAGTTATCTTATGTTCAACTCGACCTACAACCTCTACTATGTCTCGAGCCGAGTTTATTTTCACTGTTACACCGTGTTATTTGAATTAAAATAATTTTTCTGTACGGCCGCCACCTCTCTGCAGACAATGGCAAACCTCAGAGAGTAATCAAAATGCCATGTAAAGCTTCTTGAGAACGAGAACTTTCCGTTCATCGCCGTTCGGAGTCGGCGTTAAGCATGTAGGTCCGGTTCTCGGTCAATTGTGTACAAACTTAATAACACGCACAACACAATTGATCATAAGAAGCTAGGTCAAAGTCCTTTCAACGGCTGAAATGGCCAGTTATTTATTTTTTTTTTTAATAAATATATGTGCAAAATTTGAAAACGATATGAAAACAAAATTCCCGAAAAAAATTTTTTTAAATTTGTAACCTATATGTCCCCTTAAAATATTTTTTTTATTTAGTTTTATTTACTCATATTAACTTGGTTAAAAAAAATACCAATACAAATATTATTTTTTTTTTTTTTTGTTTTGCAAAACATTATTTTACAGGTATAGTACTATTTTTGTCGGAAAAGTGCATAGGGAACTATATTAAAAACTAGTAAGAAATGATCTTCGACTGGGCAGAAGTTAAAATACCCCCATGGCCGAACCAAAGTTTTTTTTTAAAGTCTAATATTAGCAGAAAATATTAATATTATATTTTTAACAGAAAATATTCGCTTTTGTTTTTTGATAAAGTCACTTTGTATGGGAGGTGGGCGTGGTTTGCACTCAATTTGTTTGAATTCCATACACATAGTACACGTTATATATCAAAGTGTATATGCAAATTTTCAAGTCCATACATTAATTTTTGTGGATTTTATAGAAATTTTACCTTTTTGATAAAGTCACTTTGTATGGGAGGTAGGCGAGGTTTTCATCCGATTTGGTTGAATTTCATACTTAGAGTGTATTTTGAACATCAAAACTCATATGCAAAATTGCAAGTTCATATATTCATTTTTGTGGAATTCTAAGAGATTTTACCGTTTTGATAAAGTCACTTTGTATGGGAGGTAGGCGAGGTTTTCATCCGATTTGGTTGAATTTCATACTTAGAGTGTATTTTGAACATCAAAACTCATATGCAAAATTGCAAGTTCATATATTCATTTTTGTGGAATTCTAAGAGATTTTACCGTTTTGATAAAGTCACTTTGTATGGGAGGTAGGCGTGGTTTTCATCCGATTTGGCTCATTTACGAACTTGACATTCATTTTTTAGATAAAAGCTTAAATATTGAATTTCGTTTTGATAGCTTTAAAATTACGGCTGTAATCGTGATCACAGACAGACGGACATGGCTAAATCAACTCGGGTGGTGATGCTGATCAAGAATATATATACTTTTCTATACCTACCACACCTCATTATGGGCGTTACAAACGGAGTGACAAAATTAATATACCCCCATTTACGTTTTTTAAACGTGGGGGTATAAATATATATTGCCAAATGGTTTTCAGTATTAAAAAGTCAAAGCCTTAATCGTTTGAAATTAATTTTTTTTGTTTATTTTTTACCAGTTCTAATAACTTTAATATTAAATTTAATAGGTATAGGAAAATTTCTTTTTTTTCTTTTATTTAAACCTAATTTTTGGCGCAAATACTTGATATACGTAATATCTGATTCAATATTTGAAATCAGCAACCAAAAATTCATAAACATGCAGAATTTCATAACAATCGAACGACTCCTTGTATTTTTTCCTCACTTTTGTATGGGCTCAAAGTACTGTGCGTCGTCAGGTCGTGAAGATAGCAGTTTATGCAACTGAAATGTAATATCGTTGCAAGGAATTATTACTCTGTCAGGAAACGTACTATGGAAAATTTTATTATACGACAGCATAAAGGTGCTTTTAAGCCTCATCACGAAAATATTAAAAACATTTTTAGAGTCATGACGTCGGGCAGATAACTACTTCATCAAGTAGAATGCAACAGCAATAAAAGTTGCATGGAATTTTAACTCTGGGACTACTAACACAAAGATAAGTTTTATGGAACGAAAATAAAGGTTAGGTCTTCGGCTACATGAGGCCCCTCAAGAGCCTAATGTATCTTAACCATATCATTGTTGCATGGATTAATTATATGGAGCTAAGGCAAAGTTAATGCACCACAGAAAAGCACAACAAATAGAGAAGCAAAAGCTAAAACAAAAACAAAGACGAAAGCAAAAGTAAAAGCAAAAGTAAAAGCAAAAGCAATAACAGCAACAAAACCAACAACAACAGCAAAAACGAAAGCAGCAACAATACGATCAACAAGAAAAACAAGAACAAAAACAACAACAAAAACAACAACAACAACAACAAAAACAACAACAACCATAACAACAACAAAAACTACTAACGAAGTACCAACAAGATAAAAACAAAAGTTATGGCGACCCAAAAAAAAATTTTTTAAACATGTTTTTTTTTAAATATTCCAGATTATTTATTTTAACTCAATATGTTCAATTTATTTGATTTAATTAATAATAAGATCCATCCAAATCCATCTCAGTAATAAAATTAAGCCTTCGCAATCTCAACTGAATAAATGATTTATTGCATTCAGTGCATTCAGTGCTTTTCGTCTTGTTTGTTATGACAATGATTTTTTTGCATTGCTTTTAGTGTTAATGAACGAAAGCAAGACGTGCAATGATTGCCGAGATCAAGTGGCAATCAATTTGATCTAAAGTTTTTGCTTTAGTGTTGATCAAGTATCACTCTCTCACTGTTATGAATGAGAGCAAACTGTGTACACTGTAGGAAATAACACTGTGTGTAGGAAAGAATGAGTGCACTCATGCAGGGCTTTAATACTTATGGCTTCGTTTTGTATTTCTATCCGATCAATCGTTTCGTTCACAACAGTGTTCGTTCGTGTTTTTGAAATTTGTAATTCGAACAGAATCAAACAACGAAAACAGCTGCTCAGCTAGCGAACGATGCCGTAGTACAGTTACATATTTGCAATATGTGTTCTAACGATCACTGAAACACCGAATTCAAACGTCAAAATCAAACGAATGCTTTCATGTTATCGTTGTGATGTATTCGTTGAGAAAAATGTATTTTAATATGGATATTTTAACAAAAAAATTCGTGTATATGATAAAACTTATTTATATATTAACATATAAGTGCAATTTAAGTACTAAAAATTAATTAATTAAAAATTTAATACAATTTAGTTATTACTTACATTTCAATATTAAAAAAACACAGGTGCGTCACTGGACACACGACAGAAGCGAAGCATTTTCACAATTTCATAGATTTGATAATTTAATGGCTTTTTTTCGATTCGAATAATTTTTAAATTCAAAACTTGAAAATAACAAAGTAAACTAAAAAACACACGTTTATCCTCACACCAATAAGTTTTATTATATATCATTATTATTGTTTTTTTCTGTCACTTAGAAAAGCACTTGTCAACGCACTCTTGGTCAATTGTTAATTTTTCCTTCGCGCTATGCAAAAATAAAAAAAAAAAAATAAAAAAAAAATGCACAAACAATAACCCAAACTACTGAACGCTGTTGATGGCAGTGTGGAATAGAAGAAGCAACAGTTTTGTTTTTTACTACTTTTGTTGTTTGGCTAGCGAAGACACAATCCTTTCTTAAATTAATAGATTATAGTGATCTGCTGAAACATAGCTTTAGCTAATGTTTACCACTGAATCAACAAAATTATAAAAGAAAGGGTTTTAGCGTAATGGTTAGAGGAAAGTACCAACCAACGATAGAACTGTGAGTTGTGGGTTCAATTCCTGCAGCGGGCAAGAAATTATTTTTAATTTAACATTTTCTGGTTCAATTGATGCAAGCAAAAAACAATATCAATTCTAAGAAAAAAGGTGTCGGAAAAAAGTGTAGTTTTTTCTGATTTCACTCTAGCAAATCGCAGAACGAGGCGTAAAAAGCTTCGCTTCAAAAAACAAGCAATATTTTTCGTGAAAAATCTTCGCCTTTTGCTTGGTTGTTGCTCTTCATTTCTGCAATTTTTTTTTTTGTTTAGATCTGCCCAAATTTGAATTGGAAGAAAAATAAAAAAGTTTGAATTGGCCTCTAGCTGCCTCGCTTGTTTTTAAATATTGCAATTTATTGCTTCATTATGTATTTCTAACGAAGACTTCAACGAACGATGACTATGCGAACGATGTTGGATTGAAGTTGAGATATGTATTTCGAACACAGCTTATCGTTAGCTCATTTGACAAGTTATGTTTGCTACTTACACTCAAATTGTTATACACAAGCAGTATCAAACGTGGCACTGCCATATCAAACATTAGGGAAGTTTTCTGTATTTTCTTTTAAGATTTCATACATTTTTTGTACTTTTCGTGTTGTTGGCAATGCTTTGGTTCTTGTCTGTGTTGTAGGTAAATTGTAGGTTGTGGTGTAAACTGTGTTTGCAGGTTGTTATATTGGCTACAATAGTGCTGCCTTCGACAAAAGCAGAATGATATCATGGCCTGCTTCTTTATATATTACTTGTAGCTTTGAGTATATATATATATAGAGAAACCACTTCAGCAAAACAAATTTAGGGAGTAACTCTGCCGCTTTGATGGCGCACTTACTCAACAATCGCTGAGATGCTGACACAGACTATGATTGAGGCAAATGATCCATTAAGAAATTTGTAAACATAAGTGTTTATGAGTAAGTATGTATGTATGTATGTATGTGGGATTTGGCACAGGAGGGACATCCCCACAAAGGGATAAAATAACAAGAAGTGGACATACCTACTAGGGACAACACTGACTGAACGAACGGACGCTAACACTAGACGAATAGACGCGGACAGCTCGAACAAACAAAACGGACGAATGAACGGACAGTTGCCGACAAACACTCGACCGAGCGAGTTAATTAAATTTATTGTTCTTTTGTTTTTAAAAATAAAATATGTTGTTGGAAAACACACATAAATACATTGTAAAACATTAATAAGTAAATGAACTAACTAAATAAAGTGATGGAATAATGAAAACTAAATAAAAAGAATGTTTTAATCTACAATTGGGGGCTCAACCGGGATTGAGACCGGTACAGTTTTAATGTAAAGTAGTGTCAGTGTCGAACAAACGCAATCGTGTTTCGAGTGTAAAACTTAATCTGAGAAAAAGAAGAAAATAAATTTACTTAAAGTGCGCATATTGAATTGCTACAAATTTGTTCTCAAGCTTTGCATTAGTTTTGCTACCGGGAAATACCATAAAGAGCATTAGCCAACTAGTGAAAGTCTCGCGCGAATTAATAAAGTCGAGAAATTGAACATTTTGCTATACTTTGTTCATCGTGTGGCATAAGCAACTTTTAAAATTCTATCGGAATCGAAATCGAAGTGGAATTTGTTAGCATATCATAATGAAAGAATTCATAGAAAAGTATTCAGAATAGCTGACGATGCCACAAATTGAATTTCAACGGACATTTCAGCATAATTGCTGAATTGCAGAGAAGCAGTCGTAAGTTACATATTCGTTATATGACGTAACAACGAGTCAGCAAAACATGCAAATCGAGAAAGCATCAGAAAGAAGAACAATAAGAAAAGAGCAACAACAACAATATATGGAAAAATCCAGAAGCAACAAGCATGCGTAAGCACTTCAGTCCAGAGATGCGCAGAGAGAGTATCGAGCAGTGGCAACGTAGAGAGCAGAGCGTTTAACAGCACGAGCTATTTTTAATTTTGGCAACAAGTATTTGCACAACGAGTATCAGCATAGAGAGCAGAGCGCTTAACTGAAGAAATTATTTTTAATTTGAGCAACGAGTGTTACCATAACGAGAATCAGCGTAGAGCAGAGCGCCTAACTACAGGAGTTATTTTCAATTATAGCAACGAGTGTCAGCACGGCGAGTGCCAGCGTAGAGGACAACAGAGAGCAACGGAGAATCAAGAAAAACCACCCTTATTTCAACGTAGTGAGATATTTTTATTATTACAAATTATTTTTCAAAGCAGCTTAGGGTTTAAGATTGATTTTTTCTTTTGATTTTATTTAAAGTAAAATACGAGAAAGTAAATATGAATTCAAAATCGAGTTATTTTATAATAATTAAATCGGTTTCATTTTAAAATTGAGATTAAACTGAATGAAATATTAAATGGAATTTAATTTATGGAATAATTTAAACGCTGAAAGAAAGAGTTAAAGAGTTAGTTGTTTTTTTTTTTTATAATAACTTCAACATCAAGTTTGAGATTTTTGTAGCTGCTTAATGAGAATAAAACAATAAGATTTATTTTATAAAATAATAAATGACTAAATAATATCAACAAATGTTATCTAAGTTTTACGATTTTATTATTCAAAAATAAGCTATTTACATACTTTTTAATTTACTTTTCATAACTTAATTTTTAATATTATTACTAAGAAAATGGATGTCAATAGTATTAAAAGAATGACAGTGGACGCATTGAAGGAAAAGTTAAGGGAATTAGACTTGAGCATAATTGGACGAAAGGTGGATTTACAAGATATGTTGTTACAACACTTGGGCTTAGAAGATAGGGGGGCAATGAGTGACAATGAATCAATAAATTCAGTGTACGCTGACCCTGCACCTGTGAATATGCGTGAGCTAAGACCGTCTTTCACTTTACGCGATATTGAGGACAGTGTGTCGTCATTTGCTGGCAATGACTTAGAAGATGTCAATCAGTGGGTTGAGGAATTTGAGGACGTGGCGGATACGGTTGGATGGGGTGAGTTGCAAAAATATGTGTATGCAAAACAACTTTTGCGAGGAGCAGTAAAGCTATTCGTAAGAGGATTAGTGGGCATTCGAAGCTGGAGCGCACTAAAAGAATCAGTGATTGAAGAGTTTGGGAAAAAATTGTGTGCATCAGAAGTTCATAGAATTCTCAGGAATCGGCGTAAACAAGCTAGAGAAACGCTGCAAGAGTATTTGTACGCTTTGTTAGAGATAGGTAAACCAATATCACTCGACGAGCAAAGCGTAATCGAATATTTTATTGAAGGTATTCCGGATTCGAGGTCCAACAAGACAAATCTGTATCAAGCCAAGAATTTAAAAGAGCTTAAAGAACAAATATGTGTTTATGAGAGAATCAAGGGTCCTCAGCAGGTGCAAAATAAGTCAAGTGTGTCGCGAGGGTTATCAGAAAACAAGCAAGATGAGAAAAGTCAATTAAGGGTTTCAACAAAAAAGTGTTTTAAATGCTCTAAAGAGGGGCATATAGCTAGAGAGTGTCGCAGCAACGATATTACGTGTTTTAAATGTAGGGCAAGGGTCACTATGCACATCAATGTGGTAGCAAACAAACAATGGTAGAAGTAAAACCTGAAAGGATAAATAAAATTACTGAGAGGGGAAATGGGAAAGAAAAAGGTGGAATAGTTTTTGTTGACATAACTTTATATAATCGTACACTAAGTGCACTATTTGATACCGGATGCGATATGTGTATTATTCGTTATGACGCATATATGACTTTGAACGGCGATATTGAACTTTCTCAAGAAAGAATCCATTTAATAGGAGTTGGTAAAGGCGAGCTCACAACAATGGGCAGTTTTCAGGCGAATGTGACTATTGATGAGATTGAGTTGAATATAACTTTTCATGTGGTTAAAGAAAGTGACTTAGCATATGTAGCAATTCTGGGAAATAGTGTACTGAAGGATGTAGACATAACTATCAGAAAGGGAAGCGTAGAGTTTATAAAGAAGCCAATGGTTTATCCTACCAGCATTGAAAATCCTTTATTTGTGGAATTTGAGGCATTATGTTTGTCAGCAGAGTCAATATCACGTACTGAAACTCCTGAAGTTGATTTATATCATTTAGAAAAATCACAGCGAGAACAAATACAATCTTTAATAAGCACCTATAGTCCTGAAAATTCAGTTAATCCTCCGATAGAAATGAAAATTGTCCTTAGAGATGATATACCGGTACGACAAGCTCCACGACGAACTTCTTATACAGATAAATGTACCATTGAGAAACAGGTTCAAGAGTGGTTGGACAAACAAATCATTACAAAAAGTACCTCTGAGTATGCGTCACCAGTGGTACTCGTTTCAAAAAAAGATGGATCCAAGAGGTTTTGTTGCGACTACAGAAAATTAAACGAAAAAATAATTAAAGATAATTTCCCAATGACAATGATTGACGAGGTACTAGAAAGGCTGCAAGGTGCGAATGCTTTCACAACGCTTGATTTGAAGGATGGGTTCTTCCATGTCCCTATCGAGCCCGGTTCTAGAAAATACACCTCATTCGTGACTCATAATGGGCAATACGAATTCAGCTATGTACCATTTGGAATTTCGGATTCCCCTGCTGTGTTCTGTAGATATGTTCAGGCAATATTTCGAAATTTATTAAATGACGGGACTGTCGTAATATACATGGACGATATAGTGATTCCAGCAGAAAATGAGGATGAGGGCATACAAAAGTTGAAGTCTGTTTTAAGAGTAGCAAGTGAAGCTGGGTTGAATATAAAGTGGTCGAAGTGTCAGTTTTTAATGAGGAAAATATGTTTTTTGGGATACATTATTGAAAAGGGGACTATTTTACCATCTGAAGAGAAAACTAATACTATGTTCAGACTGAGTTTTAAATGCGCATTTAGAAGTTCGAAAATTCTTACAAATGTCAAGTGTTCAAACTATGAAGAAGCCCTTAATTCGCATTAAAATTGACATATTTCTTAATATTATTTCTGTTGTGAAAATGCTGACATTTTAACAAAAATATGATTGCAGGAACGAACCAGAAAGTTTTCGGAAAATTGTAAACATTTATTATTTTTGTTTGAATATATTTATAAACAACTTTATTAATAATTAAACAAATGCATCATTGACAAATTAAATAAAACTCACAATTAACCCAAACAATTTTTTTATATGATTTGCAATTAGCTTGAGTATGCGAGCCTGCGCAGGTGTCAATACTTTTCCTTCTTCGCGCACGGTGTAGTCACTATAGAACGCTAGAATTCTCTTTGCAATTTGGTAGGCATACACAGTGAAAGCAAATGTAGTTCCAGTGAGTGTGCAAAATCTTCGGGTGGACCTCCTTTTAATACCACAGTTTCTGTGGCTACAAAAACACTGCGAGCATATTCTACCGCTCAGTAATATTTTGTCCAGTCACCTCTTGCTTTGGCGTTTCAGTGGCAGTCCATCCTATCGCGAAGTCTGTTGGAAAGCCTGTGGGAACCTGTTTCAACTTCTTCAGCTTTGTTACGTCCCAAAACTATTTGCATGGTATGATTTTTACCAAAGAGAAATCTTGAGTTTGCTTTCCATTGTTGTCGTAGATCATTCAGCAGATTATTGTGCATATTTTGCACCTTAAAGACAAGTATGTTTTCCCACGCAGCGGCGCACGTCTTCTATAATTTGTTGTTTTCAGGCCAGTCCTTTGCAATCGGTTTTCACCAACGGAATCTTCTTATTTATTTTTGAACAGGACTTTTTTGTGTATTTAATTAATAAAATTAAGAAAAGAAAAACAAAAACTGTTCAAGTTTATCAATCGAATGGCGAACAGCTGATTGAATTTAATAACGAGTAAAATGTATTCGAACTTCGAAACAGGGTCGCAAACTGCTAAATGCTCATTTGAAGTAGAATTTATGTGAATTTACTTGACAGAATTTTATATGGGTAAATTCGCATTTAGAGAAGCATTAAGGAAATAAATGCGAATTAAGCTCTAAATGCGCATTTAGCTCCCAGTCTGAACATAGTATAAGGCTATTACAAATTTTCCTGTGCCGAATAACACGAAAGAACTACAACGTTTTCTTGGTCTTACGTCATATTTTAGACGGTTTGTAGAGAATTATGCTAGGGTAGCCAAACCTCTTTCAGATTTGCTTAGGAAAAACGCTGAATTTAAAATGGATCAAGAACAACTACTGGCAATCCAAGAGTTAAAATACGCGTTAACACACGCACCGTCATTGAAACTGTTTAACCCTATGGCTTCTACCGAAATACATGCAGATGCTTCTAAATATGGGTACGGGGCTGTTTTACTACAAAAGGACTCAGAAGACCAGCATCTACACCCAGTTGAATTCATGAGCCGCAAAACTACTCCAGTTCAGGAGCGATACAGTTCATACGAACTAGAGGTCTTGGCAATAATACAGGCAATTAAAAAATGGAAAATTTATATTAAAGATACAAAGTTCAAGATTATAACTGACTGTAACGCATTTGCAATGACGGTAAAAAAACAAGACGTACCAGATAGAATATTGAGGTGGGCAATGTATTTGCAGCAATTTGATTATGTTATTGAACATAGGTCAGGGACAAGCATGAAACATGTAGACGCCTTGCGTCGTGTGTACTGCCTTTTAATAGAAGATTCATTAAAATTTCGATTGAAAGAATCGCAGGCAGAAGACCATTGGATACGAGCAGTAAAAAAAGTTTTGGAAACTGGTCCTCATGAAGATTTTTTTTTGCTGAACGAAATATTATACAAAGATCCGGTAAAAGAACAATTAGTAGTCCCTTCTACGATGGAGGAAGAAATAATCAAAATAGCGCATAGACAGGGACATTTTGCTAGCAAAAAGACCCAAGAGCTAGTAGAGAGATCTTAATTTATTCCCGAGTTGAGTGCCAAGGTCATTAGAGTAGTAAAGGGATGCGTCGAATGTATTATAAACGATGCAAAATTGGGTAAAAAAGAAGGTATGTTGACGCCAATAGACAAGGCCAGCGAACCCTTAGGGACCTATCACGTCGATCATGTTGGCCCGCTTACAGAAACGCACAAAAAATATAACCATATTTTTGTTGTAATCGATGGATTTTCGAAATTTGTGTGGTTGTATCCAACTAAATCGACTGGTGTACAAGAAGTCATAGATAGGCTTGAGAAGCAGGCCGCAGTTTTTGGTAATCCTAGACGGATAGTATCTGATAGAGGGTCCGCGTTCACTTCAAATCTTTTTAAGGAATATTGCAATCGCGAGAATATACAACACCTGATGATCGCTACGGGAGTTCCACGTGGAAATGGACAGGTTGAGCGAATTCACAAAGTAGTATGTCCAATGCTTTCCAAAATGTGTCAAACTGACTCAGCCCACTGGTACCGTTATGTTGATAAAGTACAGCAAGTGATAAATAACACTGTTCCTCGAAGCACCAAAGTCACTCCTTTTCAGGTTCTCACAGGGTTAAACATGCGGGTGGTTGATTGTCCAGATTTACGTGAGTTTTTAATAGATGCTGCAGTAGAAGAATTAAATGCGAGCGAGATAATCTTCGGGAAAATGCACAAGAGAATATTAATCGAATTCAAATAGAGAACCGCAAAGCATTTAATAAGAAACGTAAGCCTGAGACCAACTACAAAGTAAAAGATTTAGTAGCAATTAAAAGAACCCAGTTTGGAGCTAATTTGAAATTAAGACCAAAATATCTCGGACCGTACACTATAACTGAAAAGTTAAGACACGGAAGGTATAATGTTAAGAAGGTAGGAGACCATGAAGGACCAAACAAGACCAGTACAGTAGCAGAATTTATGAAACCCTGGAGTCAGTCATTCGGGACGAATAACCCATCAGGACGGCCGAATGTGGGATTTGGCACAGGAGGGACATCCCCACAAAGGGATAAAATAACAAGAAGTGGACATACCTACCAGGGACAACACTGACTGAACGAACGGACGCTAACACTAGACGAATAGACGCGGACAGCTCGAACAAACAAAACGGACGAATGAACGGACAGTTGCCGACAAACACTCGACCGAGCAAGTTAATTAAATTTATTGTTCTTTTGTTTTTAAAAATAAAATGTGTTGTTGGAAAACACACATAAATACATTGTAAAACATTAATATGTAAATGAACTAACTAAATAAAGTGATGGAATAATGAAAACTAAATAAAAATAATGTTTTAATCTACATGTATGTGTGTACAAAACTAACAAAGCCTGTTGCTGTTGAAGCGATTTTATTTTTTTACAGGAGTTTAGAGAGGAAAAAGTAGTCCTTGATCTGGATTTAAATATCTAAAATTTTTAAAAATAATATGTCGATAAATCCTACATGTCGACAACTTTTGAAGTAATTTTTTTTCATTCGGTAAATTTTGGGCATTTTTATTTTAGTTTTGTGATTTTTTAAGAAATTGTAAAAGCATAAATTTTGCCAGTTTTTTTTAAAATGCAGTGAATTCTCCAAACAAATATGTATTTTCAACATACTATTGTTCCAACGAATATTTTTATGCTTTTTATTTTAATAAAGATAAACATTAAATATAACATAAAAACAACTCATTTTAAATAAAATAACAGAAAAGGCAAAAAAATTTTAAAATAAAAAAAATTATGCGTACTTAGAATTAATATACGTAATCTATTTATAAATAGGCGTAGGCTGAACAGTTAAGAACCATTTTCTGTCGTGTTTCTCAACCGATTTTGACAATTTTTTTTTTCAAATCAATAAGAGTGGGGAGAAGGAGTGCACCGAATAAATATAGTGGGCGTGGCACATCCCATATCCAAATTTGCGATATCGAATAGCTTTAGAGTTATAGGTCACACAGCTTCCGAAATCGGTATTCGACCACAAATCACACGTACCACTTCACTGGTTACATTTTATGGGCGTTAAAAAATGGGCGTGGAACTTTTCAGCAGCCCAAACTTTTGTTATAACTTTCAATCTATAAGTCACAAATCAATGACACTATGTAGGAACTTCCTATTTGGTCGTGTTGTTTGACTGGAAAAATTGAACGAGCATTAGACAAGGGGGCGTGGCACCACCCATAAAAATTAAAGTTTTTATCTCGAATAGCTTTGGAAGTAAATGCCATATAACAATGAAACTCAATATGTGTTGGAAGTTGGTGATATCCATCTACTAGAAAATCGTGGCGTGCATTGGAAAAAGGGTGTGGCTCTGCCCATATAAACCAAATTTTTGATATCGAATAGCTTTGGAAGTAAAAGTCATAGAACATGGAAACACAGAATGGAGTTTCTATTTTGTGATTTCCTGTCGGTGGTACATATGTTGCGATATGAGTTTGGTTATATTTCCACGTGAATGAAGGAAGAAAAAAATGTTTTCACTAAAAATACAAATAAAAAAAAACAATATTTAAATGGTCGAATTTCGACCAAAGGCGACACTAGTATAATAAAATAAATAAAACTAGAATCGATATTAATAGATATTATTATTATATAGATCCCGGGGTATTAAAGATATTTTCGGGTCTCATTTAAAAAATAAATCCCTATCTTAATTTTTCCAATGAGAGGTTTTGCGACGAGTAAGTTGCCTCAGTATGTCAGTATATATCGCTCGTTTTCTTGAATAACGTAACAATCCAAAAAACATAAGAATTGAGTTAATTAGACAGCAATATTCGTGTTACCATAATCTATGCTGTGTACAATTTTGGTAACGATATCTTCTTTAATTTTTGCAGAAAAATAGAATTTGTGATTCGATAATATCCAGTTTTTTTTGTCACTTTGTATGGATTAAACAATGTACATTACAGTAGTACTTGTATATTTGATATTTTGTCCATATTTTGAAAATGGTGAATTAATTTCCTTTGTCTGTTCAAAACTTAAAATGCTTCTCCTAAAAAATCTAATTTTTTGAGTTGTAACGTTATTGAAGAAAACGAGTGATATAATGTTCTCACAGGGACGCTTTTTTTTAAAGAGTTGATTAATTTTGCTTGTAACCATATCTTCGACACTCTGTTTTTTGGCTTTGGCGATCTGAAGATGTGCCATGGAATGCGTGAGTTTTGAACAAAGTTATTGGGATGTTTAGGAGAAAAAAAATTAGTTTCGCCATTTATTTTTTTTTTGAATTTGTTCGTATAGATTCTCAGCCCGGGTCGTCATAAGAGGGCTCAGAAGTCTCTTCTTCTAAAGATATAGCCTTTAAATGAGGTGATACATAACGAATTATGCTTGATCGAGCAATCGTTGATGTTTGAATTAAAATACGGGTTAGCTTAGACTCGATATTTTGCTCTATACATACATGAACTTAACCCTTAAATGCCCAGCGTATCTTTTTTGATACAACCGAGAAAATAAGCTATTTCTTTTTAAATATTGCAAAAATTATATGCTGGATATGTAGTTTCACTCAGAAAATTGCAAGTATAAAACAAAAATTTAATTATTGGCATAACTTCGTTGGTTTGGGAACTATTGAACGTCAAATTCAAAAAATAGTGTTTTTTTTAATTTTTACGTTCGCTTTTTGAGATGAAATATTTTTTAAACTATTAACAATTTTTGAGTTAAAAAAATTACAAGTTAGTCTAGTTATCATAAAAGGAATCGTTTTCCACGTTTTTGCCTTGAACTCCTACAACCAAGCTGATTGATGGTATACGTCGGAATACCCACTGTATCTTTTTGGATACAACCATGTTTTCTTTAATAACTTGTAAACAAAAATTTTTTCATTTTTCGCAACATAATTTATTTTTATAAAATCGGTGTTGTTGGACATTTGAGGGTTAAAAGCCTTTCACAACAAAGATCCAAGCTATCTTCCGTACATGGGAAAATATTTGGATACCGAGTCGGTTTGGAGGTTTTTAGAAGTTTTTTCATTATAGCTCGTTGAACTATACATGATGTATTTAAATCCTTTTCGCAAAATTTTATAGTTCCCTTTCCATATTGAGCCAAATTTTTTAATTCTTCATTGTCTGAATGCTTGACCCAAAGCATTCGTCTTTGATCAGTTGGTAAATGAAAAATGACAACGAACCACATGGTGTAGACACATTGTAGCAATTTTTATGTACGCATTTTGATGGCATTTTTTTCTTTGAAAATTTAATAGAAATATAATGAGTCGCACATCCAAACTCCATAAAAGTTCATATAAGAATGAAATGCTACACGCTTGAGCTTGCCTCACCAGCACAAAAACACAAACAAACAAGTCGCAACTTAACGGGATCATACCGCACACACAACTAATGCGACAGCTCAACCAACAAAACACTGTGTGTGTGTTTGTGCATTGCTGTCTGTCTGTTCATTAGTATGTTTGATCAATGTCGATATTAAAACAAAAAACATATACAAACCAGCGTAGAAATCTGAAAGTGGTGTATGTGGCGCCATCTAGTGCGAGAGTGACACAACTCAAAGTAATTTCTCTATATGTATATACTCAAAGCTACAAGTAATAAATAGAAGCAGGCCATGATACATATCATTCTGCTTATGTCGAAGGCAGCACAATTGTAGCCAATAGAGTAACCTGCAGCACAGCTTACACCACAACCTACAACACAGACTAGAACCAAAGCATTGCCAACAACACGAAAAGTACAAAAAATGCATGAAATCTTAAAAGAAAATACAGAAAACTTCGTTCGTTTAACTCTTCGTTAGAAATACATAATGAAGCAATTAATACAAGTGTTGCAATTCTATTTTATTATTTTAATGCGGAAGTGTTACAACTTTTAATATTTCGCAATCTTTTGAATTTAATTGTTTTCTTTAGCCATAATGCTGAATTATTAGTTTATGCTTCTACGTAAAATGTAACGTAATGTATTATCTTTGGCGCATATTCTTCAATTAAGGATACCATATTTTAATTTTTGTGTTTGGATTTCGCGTAGATACTGCGAAAGTTAAAGGTTGATGATCCGTAACTATTTCTAGAACAGAAATTCCGTATAAGTAATTTCCTAAATTTTTTAACGCTATAGCTATATACTATAGCGTCAGTTGTGTATTGTGTATTGACCTTAGGATTCAATGGTTTTGTTATATCGTTATATTTGGTGCATCTGTGGTCAATGGTAAATTTCTTATTAGTCTGGTTGATATAATTATATTTCATTTCTTAGACATTCTTCTAATTTTTTACAAGATTTAATTCCTTCTTTGTCTATAAGAAATCCTTAAAAATATCCTTGTTTTAGTGTTTTTTTTTTATTATATTGAGATAATCTTCCGTTATCTCCTGAAAGATGCTTTGTTAATGGTTTTGTTAAAAGAGCTTAATAAACTTTTCCTTTATTAATAAACTTTCTTTCGTGAGTCCCAAGAAACTTCTCAATTGTCTTAGTGCCGTTGGATTTGGAAAATTTGATATTGTCTCTATTTTTTGGGTCTGCTTTGATAACATCCTGCGATACGAAATATCATAAAAATTCGACTTCCTTTCTATAAAATATTGAATTTTCTAATGAAATTTTCATATTAGCCTTTTTTAATGTGTTGATGATTATATTTACATATAATCATATATGAAAATATTATTATGTCGCCTATATATACACCTAATTCTGTTTTTACATGGTAGATTTGTTCCAGAAAAAATCGTGAAAAAAAAGACATTGTCGTATGCAAAAAAGGGGATTGGTTCCTTATCTCTAAAACCTATAAAAATTAGTGAAAAACAAGGATTGTTTAAGAACTCATTCATGTTCATTTTATTAAATCAATATGTATATAATATGTATTTACTCTAGCATATGTAGTTATTAAAGAAAAAACAGTCTCTAAGCTTAAAAGTAATTGAAATTTCATATTTTTGTTTATAGTTCTTGCTGTGGCTTCGTTGAAACCGAGCATTTTGCCAAGAAATGTTGAGCCTTCTCTATTTCGAAGGCGATATAAAATACGTTACGTTACGATACGTTTGTATTTTGTATTTGTAGATTTCGACATTTTCGTTTAGGTATAAATAAAATAATTAACATAAATAACTGTATGAATATAAAATACTTTTTGGCTTATTTTTTATCTCAAAGCGTTCAAACGCAATTTAATTTAAGGTTAGAAAAACGAATTTGCCTGTAATAAATGTCTTTACCAAACACGTCTGATTGAAAGTTCACAAAATATTAACACATTTTAATTACTTTGACAAGTATCTACATTATTGCTTGTATCTACAAAAAAGGAATTCTCCTAAATTTATGATATAACATATTTTGCAAAAATTCAATTTGACAAAAAAAAAAAATGTAAGACCAATAAAGAAATTTTAAAGACAGACATGGCTAAATCGACTCGGGTGGTTATGCTGATCTACCACTAATATCTACCACGCTTTCTTATGGGCATTATAATCGGTGTGACAAAATTAAAATTTACGTTTTGTATGGGAGCACCCGTAATACCGAGATGTTGAACCAATTGTAGTATGATATGGAAACTATATGTGTGTGTCATCAGTATTCCTTGTTTTTGTTCTAAAGCAAATGGAGTTCCGTACTACAATAGCATACAATGTACCATTGAAATTAAGTGGTGTTCTGAAATGTACTACGATGGATCGCACTGAACACAGCCAAAGCTTTAAGCTCTTCTGTCAAAATCATATGTTTTCGATTTCCGGCAGCATAAAAAAATTAGCCATTAGCCAAGTTCGGCATCTTCTCAAAATCCCTTGTCCTCAAGGGAAAAATGTTCCTTTTACAAAAATAATGGGGGGTTGATCATATATACTAACCCTCTCCGGCCTTCCCTTAAAGCCCATTGTTAAGTTGTAGTGAAAAAATCATTAAATTTGTTACAATTTAATCAACTTACAGGTGTTTATTTTTAATGATATTTATAATGACCTCTAGTCGTAAGTAGAAACAACATCCAATACACAATCCTTAGTGAATATTGTGTATTGGCTTTCTTTTAGTTCGTTAGGTCTTTTAGTTCCCATATACAAACTGAAGATTCAAACCATAGCTCGGTAAATTTAGTTATTTTTGCTCTCGTTCGTTTTGTTCCCACTCGCTGCAAAATCAATTCAACAAAAAAGAACAAGAAACACTGAACTAGTTCACATCGTTCATGAGTGGGAATCGTTCAATTTAACTGGTTCGTTCATGAACTACCCAAGCCTAGCCAATACACATTTCTATAAATAGATTATTGTGATCTACTGCAAAATAGCTTTAAAAATACTTATTGCTTCATTATGTATTTCTAACGAAGAGTTCAACGAACGATGACTATGCGAACGATGTTGGATTGAAGCTGAAATATGTATTTCGTTAGCTCATTTGACAAGTTATGTTTGCTACTTACACTCAAACTGTTATACACAAGCAGTTATCAAACGTGGCACTGCCATATCAAACATTAGGCAAGTTTTCTGTATTTTCTTTTAAGATTTCATGCTTGTTCTTTTCGTGTTGTTGGCAATGTTTTGGTTCTAGTCTGTGTTGTAGGTTGTGGTGTAAGCTGTGCTGCAGGTTGTTATATTGTCTACAATTGTGCTGCCTGCGACATAAGCAGAATTATATCATGGCCTGCTTCTATTTATTACTTGTAGTTAACCGAAATAAATCACGGCCTTTTGCTTGGATGTTGTTATTCTTTTCTGCAATTTTTTTTTCTGTTTAGATCTGCCCAAATTTGAATTGGAAGAAAAATAAAAAAAAAGTTTGAATTGGCCTCCAGCTGCCTCACAAGCTCTGAAAAAATTGCTTGTTTTTTTAATATTGAAATGTAAGTAATTACTAAATTGTATTAAATTTTTAATTAATTAATTTTTAGTACAACAAACATTGCACTTATATGTTTATATATAAATAAGTTTTATCATATTTACGCATTTTTTTTAAAATATCCATTTTAAAATAAATTTTTCTCAACATATTAGTGCAATTTAAGTATTAAAAATTAATTAATTAAACATTTAATATAATTCAGTTTTTACTTACATTTCAATATTAAAAAAACAAGTAATATTTTTCAGCGCTTGTGAGGCAGCTGGAGGCCAATTCAAACTTTTTTTTTATTTTTCTTCCATTTCAAATTTGGGCAGATCTAAACAGAAAACAAAATTGCAGAAAATAATAACAACATCCAAGCAAAAGGCAGTGATTTTTTTCGGTTCTACAATTAATAAATAGAAGCAGGCCATGATATCATTCTGCTTATGTCGAAGGCAGCACAATTATAGCCAATAGAATAACCTGCAGTACAGCTTATACCACAACCTACAACACAGACTAAAACCAAAGCATTGCCAACAACACGAAAAGTACTAAAAATGCATAAAATCTTAAAAGAAAATACAGAAAACTTCACTTATGTTTGATATGGCAGTGCCACGTTTGATAACTGCTTGTGTATAACAGTTTGAGTGTAAGTAGCTAACATAACTTGTCAAATGAGCTAACTTAAGATGTGCTCAAAATACATATTTCATTTTCAATGCAACATCGTTCGCATAGTCATCGTTTGTTAAGCTCTTCGTTAGAAATACATAATGAAGCAGTTAGACCAAAAAAGTGTCGTTTTTTCTGATTTCACTCTAGCAAATCGCAGAACGAGGCGTAAAAAGCTTCGCTTCAAAAATGAATAAATATGAAATGAACATATATGAAATGGTTGCAGATTTGGCCGGGCTGTTGTTTGTTTCTTTAGATTTTCAAGAAAACGTAGCATGTAGGCAACTCTGCGTTGCAAAGTTTGAAATGAGTTTTTGTGTTTGATTCCATAAATTAGCACCTCCAGTGATGCTGACGAAGAAGCTATTATCGATGCAGTGGTCGTTTGTTTTTCTTCTTTCGGTGTCATTGGGTGTATTGCCAGACTTGGTGTTGGTTTAAGCTATGATTCTTGGCTGCCATGTAGAAATAAGGGTCCAAAAACCACGTAGTGTACGAGGTGAATTTTTCAGGGTTATACCCCTTAAAATTATGTCGGCTGAATTATCCTTTGATGAGACATGTTGCTTCATTATGTATTGCTAACGAAGACTTCAACGAACGATGACTATGCGAACGAAGTTGGATTGAAGTTGAGATATGTATTTCGAACACAGCTTATCGTTAGCTCATTTGACAAGTTATGTTTGCTACTTACACTCAAACTGTTATACACAAGCAGTATCAAACGTGGCACTGCCATATCAAGCATTAGGGAAGTTTTCTGTATTTTCTTTTAAGATTTCATGCATTTTTTGTACTTTTCGTGTTGTTGGCAATGCTTTGGTTCTTGTCTGTGTTGTAGGTAAATTGTAGGTTGTGGTGTAAACTGTGTTTGCAGGTTGTTCTATTGGCTACAATTGTGCTGCCTCAACATAAGCAGAATGAATCATGGCCAGCTTCTATTTATTACTTGTAGTTAGCCGAAAAAAAACACCGCGTTTTGCTTGGATGTTGCTATTCTTTTCTGAATTTTTGTTTTCTGTTTAGATCTGCCCAAAATTTAATTGGAAGAAAAATAAAAAAAAGTTTGAATTGGCCTCAAGCTGCCTCACAAGCGCTGAAAAATATTGCTTGTTTTTTAATATTGCAATTTAAGTAATAACTATTGTATTAAATTTGAATTAATTAATGTTTAGTACTTAAATTGCACTTATATGTTAATATATAAATAAGTTTTATCATATATACGTATTTTTTTGTTAAAATATCGATTTTAAAATAAAATTTTCTCAACGAATACATCACAACGATAACATGAAAGCATTCGTTTGATTTTGACGTTTGAATTCGGTGTTTCAGTGATCGTTAGAAAAACATATTGCAAATATGAAACTGTACTACGGCATCGTTCGTTAGCTGATCAGCTGTTTTCGTTGTTTGCTTATGTTCGATTTACAAATTCCAAAACATGAACGAACACTGTTGTGAACGAAACGATTGATCGGATAGAAATACAAAATGAAGCCAATGGTGGTGCACTTGTGTGAAGTTAGCATCCGGCGAAAAAATCTCAACATAGCTATGTTACGAAAATATCTTTATGTTAACAGAGAAGAACTCTGTAAGAACTCTGTTAGTAACAGTTTTTTATAACAGGAAAGCTCAAAAAAGCTCTTTCTATGTTTCTTTATATATTATGTTAGAGCATAGAAAATACGTACAGATAATTACAAACAAAATTAATATTTTACGATTATTATAAACATTATCGAATAAATTTTTTACCCAAAAATTTCAAAGAAATTACAAATCAATCGTAAAAAGAATTGTACAGGATACATTCACATTTAAATATATTAATATAATACATAAACAGAAAATACAAATGTTTTCTAACAATAAGATAGTTATAATGTTTTGAAGGCGATGAGTTTTTTAGAAGGGAATAAGTTTGTCTGAACTACACGTTTTGTTAGTAAAATATTCTTTTTATAAAGCAATCGCATTACTCCGAAAAATAAAACTAGAAAAGCGAAAAATTCAACTTTTGTCATTTTGAAAAAATTTGCGATTCTAAGAAATTAATAAGAAATACTAATAAGAAACGATGAAATCATATAGGTATAGAATAGAAGATATAGATATAGAAGACTATCTTAACTTTATTCTCAAGAAGTTTTATCAAAATATCTCAGTTCAGTTTTTTTTAAAACGAGTTATAAGAATTCAACTTTTTCTTTTTTCTAAAAATAGGTGAAACTGCTAATGCCACAGATTCTAAAAGAAGAAATAAGAAATGATGATTTCACATAGACATCTAGAAGACTGTCTTAACTTTATTCTCAAGAAGTTTTATTAAAATATCTCAGTTCATTTTTTTTAAAATAAGTTATAAGAATTCAACTTTTTCTTTTTTAAAATAGGTGAAACTGCTAATGCCACAGATTTTAAAAGGACTAATAAGAAACGATGATCTTATATAGGTATACTAGAAGACTGTCTTAACTTTATTCTCAAGAAGTTTTATTAAGATATCCCAGTTCAATTTCTTTTAAAATGAGTTGCAAGAATTCAATATTTTTCCTTTTTCTAAAAATAGGTGAAACTGCTAATGCCACAGATTCTAAAAGAAGAAATAAGAAACGATGATCTCATATAGATATACTAGAAGACCGTCTTAACTTTATTCTCAAGAAGTCTTAATAAAATATCTCAGTTCAGTTTTATTTAAAATGAGTTGCAAGTTTTCAACTTTTGCAAAAATACACAAAAATTTTAATTTTACAAATTCTAAAAAAAAACATGCAAAGAAGCTTTTAGTTAAGACATTACTTTACACCACGATCTAGAAATTAAAAGACAAACTTCTGTGGAAATATTAGATATGTGAATATTAGATGTTCACTCGGACAACTTTTGCTAATTTTGTCCACTGGGTGAAGCTTTTTTTTAACTTCTTTTTTAGTTTTTGATTGTTGGTTTAGCATAAGATCAATATGTAAGCTTTTGTTTGCATTAGATGTACCTACTTTAAAAATAATCTATATATATAAAAAAGGAGCTTATGTTTGTAAGGCCGCAAGCATGAAAATTTGTGTATAGAATTTTTTTGGTACGGTGCGTGTCTGTGGGCTATCAATTTTGATCCACCTTGAACACCAGAGGGCGCTGTAGTATAAATTTTTTATAAAACTGCCTAAAACTCACAAACCGCTTATGCGATTAGAATGAAAAGTGGCATACAGTGGGTTTCATGTACGCTGAGTGTTTTGCTGCTATCTCTTTTGACCTATCGTGAACACCAGAGGGCGCTGTAGTACAAATTTTTCGCAAAACCACCTAAAACTCCCAAACCGCTCATTCGATTAGAATGAAAATTGGTGTATAGTAGTTTTCAGGTACGATGAGTTTTTTAGCACTATCTTCTTTGAACCACCTTGGACACCAGATGGTGCTGTAGCACAAATTGTTTACAAAATCGCATATTTGTAGTTGTTTTCTTAGGTAATATGTGCAAATATTTACAAAATATAAAATATTTCTTAAATTTAGTTAAATTAAAAAATGTCCATTATTTTGATATCAAAAACATGAACATATCTTGAAAACTATGAAAAATTTTACTACAACGATATATTTAATGCAACATCGTTGCTCAATAATGAGAAAAAAACAATCAGAAATTTAATTTTGTGACGTTCGATTCAAATATCTCCGCTGCTTTTTTATACATTTTTTTAAATTTTTTTTTGTCTTAAAGCTTCATCAAAGTACTATGAAAACCTTATTGCAAAAATACCGTTAGTTGAGTATATATATTTTATATATTTTTTTCAAAAAAGGTCTGAAATTTTGGAGTTTTCCTCAAAAAAAGGCTCAAAATTTGTTTTTGCTGTAAAAATAATTTAAATTCAAATTCGTAAATTTTCAACTCTATTCACAAATTATAACATTTATAAGCAAAAGTTATTTCAATTTTACGCAAAAATTAAAAACCATTTTTGTGATTAAAAAAACAAGGCCTACCCTTGGTTTCATATTTTTGAATAAATTTACAAGCTAAAATAATAATTTATTAAAAAAAATTATCTCAGTATCTCTTACCAATCAAAAGTTATAGCCAATAATCTTTATTCAAAATATATATACAAAAAGCAAAATGATGTCTGTGTGTTGGCTGGAAACTTCAAAATTGCTGAGTCGATAAAGCTGAAATTTTGGCAGTACATTTTTTTCAAGCACAAGATGGTTTTAATTTCTGTCACACCCCCTTTTACCGCCCACAAATCAATTAAAAATGCTATATTTCCTACGGTTTTCGTGGATTTGGCTACATATTGGTAATTTAGTTTGTATGCTCACTGTCGGAAACTGTACTAAAACTGGGTAATGTCCATATACTAGAAAACTGGGATGGGCACTATATAAAGGGGTGTGGCTCCGCCCATACAATTTGTATTATCGAATAGCTTTGAAAGTATAAGTATAAGTAGCAGTACTTACATACAAACTCAAAATTGAGTTACTATTTGGTGATCTCCTGCTACTGGGAAACTGTAACGGGCAGTGGAAATGACAGTGGTGTCAAAATATGAGTCTAAGAAAAGTTTTGAATACACCTATTATGTTCCCATATAGTTGCAGGGTGCAGCAACGCGCGCCGGGAATAATTCTAGTTATTTATAAAATGATATTGCGTTTGGCGTTGAGATTTATTGGGTAGGTATAAATATATTGGATAAATTCGAATGAAGAGTTCATCTTGCATTCTTGTCGCGAGCGAAGGTGCAGTGCTGTAGCAGCGAGAGTTACACATCGTGTTATTTTTCTCTTTTGTTAAAAGGGTGTTATATGGAAAACAGAACTAAATCAATAAAAAAAAAATAAATGTGGGAATTGAGCAAAACGGACTTACAAAGAGAGTGACAAGAAGTGGACGAACGACGTAATTAACCAAGAACCAAAAAGACAGACAATACATAAACGACAGCCACGAAGGTTGCAAACGCACGACACGCGAGAGAGTCGCAAACTTACACTTGACGCGTACGAACGTAGCTTATGCACAGTTTTAATCAATAATACTTTAAATATTTTCAGTTTGTAATTTATTCAACTATGTTACATTTAAATATATGAATAAAAATGAATTAATAATATTAACAAAAATCGAGTGCGTTCATATTTAACATTAGTTGAAAGGCCATCCCCACAATTGGTGTCAGAAGTGGGATGCAACTCGTGCGAATAAGTTCAACAAAACTCTAAATCGCGGAAAAAGTTGAAGAGCGAGAACGTTTAAGAATGTTAGAAACAATATAACAAAACTATTTTGTGCATTAAGTTCATTATAACTTTAAATCGCGAAGAAAAGTTGAAAAGTGCGCTAACTAAAAAATGTTAAAGAAAGTTAGAAACAATATTACAAAACTATTTTGTGCATTGAACATTTAATCAGTGGTAGTGACTGTACATTGCAATCAAATAATAGCATCATCTTTGTTTGGTAAGCAACAGTTAAAGTAAAGGCAGCGAAAAAAAATCGGCTGCGCCAGCAAGCTTTTGCATGTACAAAGTCTTAAGCGACAAACAGAAAAAACTGCGTCTGCGTCGGCAGAATAGCGCATGTCTGCAAAGTGAAGGGGTAAAAAAGAGCCAGCGACCGAGTGCGTAAGTGACTGCAGCGAGGGAGAGTTGACTCCAAAATTTCAACGAAGCTGCGAGAGAAGTTTGCATGAGAGTTCATGGTGAGTTGACGCCAAAATTTCAACGAGCTGAGACGTCAAGAGTGACAGCAGCGAAGAAGTGTTGACTTCGTAAAAAATTCAACGAGCTGAGACGTCAAGAGTGACAGCAGCGAAGAAGTGTTGACTTCGTAAAAAACCAACGAGCTGAGACCTCAAGAGTGACAGCAGCGAAGAAGTGTTGACTTCGTAAAAAACCAACGAGCGGAGACGTCAAGAGTGACAGCGGCGAAAAGTGTTAAATTCGTAAAAGCGTTCAGAGAAGAAGTGTTGACTTCACAAAATCAACGAGCTTGTGGCAAAAATTTAAGCAAACAAATAGCGAAGTTTGTGAAACAGCGGTGGCAGAGAGTCAACGTAACTCACACTAGCGGGGTAGAGCGCAAAAGCAAAGACAAAATTCAAAGTCTGCGCGACAGCAGGTCGAAGTGAGTACCAAAAAGCAAAGCAGCGTTAAGTTTGTGTGACGGTTGCGCAAGAGAATAACAGCGAAGAATATCAACGAGCACGATATTTAAAGTAATTGCATTTTTTACAACGACAGCGAATAAAAGCAGTTCAAATGTACAACGAAGCAACCAAGCAACGTTAATTTTTGTGTGACTGCGGCGAGGGAGAGCGACTGCAAATACTCTACGAAGTAACTTGATGAGCGGCGATTATGTGTAGCAAGAAAATTTTCTGATAGCTGCGGTAAAAAGGTGAATTTGTATTTAACAGCTGCAAGTAAAAGTAAACAGACACATTATTCATGCAGCAGCAAAAGTATTCAAAATGTTGTTTGATTTATTAAAGAATTAAATAAAAATTATTAAATATTCAGAAAATTTGATAACGAGATTAAAGTTTAGATTAAAGGTTCAAATAAAAGATTTATAATTAATTTAAATTTTTGGAAAAAAGTATTTGAAATATAATAGAATAGATTGAACTTTTTTGCAATACAAGATTGAACTTAAAATAAAATTGAATTGAATTATTTTAAGTTATTTTAAGATACGTAGAAAGAAACGAACATTTATTTGAATTAAAATATATTTTTATATTTATTTGTTTGAATTACTAAATATTTTATTCAAAATGGACATTAACCAGATTTTGAGGTTGACCGTGGAGGAACTGAAGACGAATTTGAATGGGTTGGGTTTAGCGATAACTGGACGCAAGACAGACTTGCAGGACAGGCTCATTCAGCATTACGGTTTGCAGAGGCAAGAGGATGACTCCGAATATGATGAAGCGGCATCCAGCGTAGAGCGAGAGGCTTGCGTGGGGCGATCAATATTTACATTGAGGGACATTGAAGAGTCATTGTCGACATTTTCGGGGACTGATCAGCCAAATGTGAATCAGTGGTTGGATGAGTTTGAGGAGAGTGCACTTACTGTTGGATGGAATGAACTACAAAAATTTATATATGCTAAACAGCTGCTAAAAGGCGCTGCCAGAATTTATGTCCGAAGCCAATCAGGCATAAACAACTGGAAGTCACTGAAGGCTCAACTAATGAAAGAGTTTGGGGTTATTCCATCATCAGCTGAGATACACCGTATCTTGAGTGGTCGACGCAGGCGGCCGCAAGAATCGTTGAGGGAGTACCTTTACTGCCTAATGGAAATTGGAAAACCGGTAAAGCTCGACGAAGAGAGCATCATAGAATATTTTATTGAAGGAATTCCGGACTCGAGGTCAAATAAGTCAGTTATTTATCAAGCTAGGTCTATCGATGAATTGAAGAGACAGATAGGGGTCTATGAAAGGGTTCGGGGACCTAACTCACAGTCATCAAACTTGAGAGGTGCTCCGCCCCAACATCAAACTAAAACATTAACCAGTTTCGACAAGCAGCAGAAGAGTACTTTGAAATGTTTTAAGTGTGGGGAGATTGGGCATATGGCCAAAGGCTGCAAGGCCATAAATTTAAAATGTTTTAAATGCCAGGTGGTAGGACATAAGGCTTCAGAGTGCAAGGCACAACCAATGAAACCAGAAAAAGCGAATTTGCAGATGATTCAAAACTGGGCAAATACCAACCGTATTTTCAAAGAAGTTGAAATCGAAGCGTTAACATTTTCTGCATTACTCGACACTGGTAGTGACATCAGTGTGATAAGGTCAAGTATTTTGCGAAGCTTGATTAACGTTAAGTTGCGTTGTCAAACTAAAACATTAGTTGGCATCGGTCAGCGAGAGATAACAACGTTGGGCATGGTTACAGTTCCGGCTAAGATCGATGGTATAATGCTAACTATGAACTTTCATGTGACAAAAGATTTTGACATTTTATATCCAATGGTGATCGGAAACGATGTTTTGAAGGATGTGGATATTCAAATCAGCGGCGAGGTGGCTACTTTCATCAAAAAGCACCATCAAGTTCGAGACGAAGCAGCAAATAAAGTCAAAAAATTTGTAAGAGTCGAAGATAAAAATGTTTTGTCAAGCATCGTAGAATTAGAGCAAGAATTCAACGCATTATGCATGGCCGAGAAAAATGACTTCAATACAAGCGGAGTAGCTGGAGCTTTAGAAGAGTTGCACGGAAGCGTCCAAGAGAGAGTATCCAGTTTAATATCAAATTATGAGCCGAGTTGCCGAAATAAATCACCGGTTGAGATGAAGATAATTCTACGCGATGAAGTCCCAGTCTACCAAAGACCAAGACGATTGCCATACTCAGATCAGTGCATCGTGCAACAACAAGTGAAGGACTGGTTGGAGGAAGGCGTTATTCAACAGAGCTGTTCCGAGTATGCCTCACCGGTTGTGTTGGTGGCCAAAAGGGATGGTTCAAAGCGTCTCTGTTGTGATTATCGTCGGTTAAATGAAAAGATTATCCGCGATAATTTCCCAATGGTGCTCATTGACGACGTGCTACAGAGGCTTCAGGATGCAAAGGTTTTTACGACATTGGATTTGCGTAATGGTTTTTTCCATGTTCCAATGGAGGCAAATTCCCGAAAATACACTGCGTTTGTCACCCATAACGGGCAATATGAGTTTCTTTATGTGCCTTTTGGTATATCCAATTCTCCAGCGGTATTTTCATATAGATTCATATTCGCAATATTTCGAGACTTAGTGCAAGACGGCACGATCGTTATCTATATGGACGATATTATTATACCAGCCAAAGACGATACAGAGGGTATCAACAAACTAGAGAAAGTTTTAGTAGTCGCTAGGGACTATGGCCTTAAAATTAAATGGGAAAAGTGTCAATTCCTCAAAAGAAAAGTGACATTTTTAGGCTATATAATAGAGGACTCGACTATACAGCCATCGGCAGAGAAAACAGCGGCAGTTAGCAACTTCCCACTGCCAGTTAATAAGAAATCATTACAACGATTTTTAGGTCTAACCTCATATTTTAGGCGCTTCGTTCCCGATTACGCGCTGATAGCCAGACCATTGACGGACTTGTTGAAAGAGAAAAACATTTTCAAGATCGGAGACACCGAAGTAGCCTCATTTCGGCAGTTGAAAGCAGCTTTAGTTCGGGCACCAGTCCTCAAACTGTATGACCCCAAGGCAACGACGGAGATTCACTGCGATGCAAGTATGTATGGTTATGGTGGAGTACTTCTCCAAAAGGACCCCGATGACCAACAACTCCATCCGATAAGTTACATGAGTAGGAAGACGACAAGTTCTGAGCAAAAATATCATTCCTATGAGCTTGAAGTCCTTGCCATAATTGAAGCGCTAAGAAAATGGCGAGTTTATGTGCTTGGAACAAGAATTAAAATTGTAACCGACTGTAATGCATTCGCGATGACAATGCGGCGGCAGGAAGTACCACTTAGAGTATCCAGATGGGCGATTTTCTTGCAGGACTACGACTATGAAATAGAGCATAGATCCGGCTCAAAAATGAGGCACGTTGATGCTCTTAGCCGTGTTTCCTGTTTGATGATGGAAGATTCCCTAAGGCACAGACTTAAAGAGGCTCAGTTACAGGACGAGTGGATCCGAGCGGTGAGAAAGATTCTTGAGAGAGAAAGCTATGGCGATTACTTTTTGAAGTACGACATACTCTATAAAGATCCCACCAAGGAACTTATAGTAGTACTAGCAGCTATGGAGCCTGAAATTATACAAATTGCACATCGCCAAGGACACTTTGCGGTCAAGAAGACTCAAGACTTGGTAGAGCGAACATTTTTCATACCAAAGCTAAATGAAAAGGTTTCCAGCGTAGTGAAGAGCTGTATGGAATGTATAGTGTCAGAAGCTAAGGCGGGTAAAAAGGAGGGTTTCCTCAACTCTATATACAAAGCCGATAAGCCTCTTAGTACGTATCACATCGACCACATAGGGCCGATGGAATGCACAAAAAAGCGATATAACCATATTCTGGTTGTGGTAGATGCATTTACGAAGTTCATGTGGCTTTACCCGACAAAGAGCACAGGGAGCCATGAAGTTATAGACAAGCTGCGTAAACAATCAACAATATTCGGAAATCCGGAGAGGATCATTTCGGATCGGGGCACAGCATTCTCGTCTCTTGTATTTGAAGAGTACTGCAAAGACGAAGGCATACGACATCTTTTAATTGCCACAGGCGTACCACGAGGAAATGGGCAAGTGGAGCGGGCCAACAAATTGGTAATCTCAATGCTTACAAAGCTTAGTGTGGAGAATTCAGACCATTGGTACAAGCATGTCGATCGCGTGCAACAAGCCATCAACAACACACCACCTCGTAGCACAAAGATATCGCCATTCAGGCTATTAACTGGGATCGAGATGAGGACAAAGAACATCGACAGTAAATTGCAGGATTTGCTAGAAGAAAGTGCTATAACAGAGCTCGATGAAGAGCGTACCGCGGCACGCGATGAAGCACGCCATAACATAAGTGAGATACAGGCAGAAAATCGCAGAACATTTAATAAAAAGCGAACCACGGAAAGGACTTATGAGGTCAACGAACTTGTAGCCATCAAGCGTACCCAGTTCGGAGCAGGCCTCAAGCTCAAACCAAAATATTTAGCGCCATACAGGGTTACGGAGAAGCTCAAACATGGTAGATACAATGTCGAGAAACTCGGAGACTCAGAGGGGCCAAAGCGAACGACAACGGTGGCCGAATATATGAAACCATGGAGATCGTCATTCGGGTCGAATTCCAGCGCAGAATGGCCGAATGTGGGAATTGAGCAAAACGGACTTACAAAGAGAGTGACAAGAAGTGGACGAACGACGTAATTAACCAAGAACCAAAAAGACAGACAATACATAAACGACAGCCACGAAGGTTGCAAACGCACGACACGCGAGAGAGTCGCAAACTTACACTTGACGCGTACGAACGTAGCTTATGCACAGTTTTAATCAATAATACTTTAAATATTTTCAGTTTGTAATTTATTCAACTATGTTACATTTAAATATATGAATAAAAATGAATTAATAATATTAACAAAAATCGAGTGCGTTCATATTTAACATTAGTTGAAAGGCCATCCCCACATAAATAACAACAAAACCTCAATTTCTAAACGTGGTGTTCAATTTTATAGTGGAGATGCGATGCCTCAGAGCACGGACTCACCACATATGGATGATGAGATCCAAGAATCAGTGAAGAAAACTTCACCTAATATTCCAATGATAAAGGTTTTAATAAATGATCTAAAAACATCCACAAACTTTGTGAAGATGCAAAAGTAACAAACTATTTAATTAAAAAAATGTCCATTGGAATAAAAATAACAACTGAGTCAAAGCAAGACTATGACAAGATAATATTCCATCTTCAAGCAAACAAGCTACAATTTTTTTCGCATGACAACAAAAGTGATCGCATGTTTAAGGCAGTAATTTTTGACCTTGAAAATGTTTCTGAAGAAACAGTTAAAGCTGAGCTGATATCGCTTGGTTATAAATGCACTGAAGTCAAGCTGATAAAGAAACAATATGAGCGCTATTTGGACTCACTCTACATTGTTTATTTCGAAAATGGAACAGTTAAACTCTCTGAATTGCGCTCAAAAGTCAAAGCATTATTTCGTACTCTTATTACTTGGGAGTACCAAAAAAAGAACAAAAAACAAGCTGTGCAGTGCCGTAATTGCCAAATGTATGGTCATGGCGAGCGAAGTGTTACGTCACAACAAACTGTGCTTTCTGTGCTGGTAAGCATAATACGTCAGAATGCACTGACAAAAATAAAGTTCGCTGTGCAAACTGCGCTGGCAACCATACTTCGTCGGATGTCACCTGTCCAAACAGAGCTGTTTATTTGTCCTTAAGAGACAAGCGAAACAATAGACCTGCAAGAAATATTCCAAATACAACAAAGCGAGAGTACTTGCACAACAATTGGAATTTCCCGTCGCTTTATCATCATGAAAAGTCTACACCACAACTACAACCAGTTAGGACTGCAAACACTTATTCTGAGGTACTGACAAGCTCCGGTAATAGTCTATTTAGTCAAGATGAAATAATGAACTTAACTTTTCATTTAGTGTCAAGACTAAGTACTTGTCAAACAAAAAGTGATCAATTTAAGGTTATTACTGAATTAGCAGTTAAATTTTTGTATAATAATATTAAGTAATGAACGTTCAACAGTTGAAGGTCATATTTTGGAACTGCTAAAGCGTGTGCAATAAGTCCATTGAATTGTTCACATTCCTGTTAGCACATAAAGTTGATATTTGTATGTTGTCAGAGACATGGCTTAAAAGTTCTATAAAATTCTCTCATCCGAACTATACATTTATACGAAATGATCGCCTAGATAGGACAGGAGGAGGCGTTGCGATACTAATTAAGAAAGGAATACCTTTCGTATCAATTCCTACCGTTAAAACAAAGCTCATAGAAAATGTTGGTGTACAAGTCAACCTTTTTGAGAATTTCACAGTTAAACTCATTAGTGTTTACTTCCCTGGTCAACAAAATTCCTACTCTAACCGACAATTGTTTTAAGCAGACTTGAGAAAATTGTTAGGTAATATTGATAAATATATTATTTGTGGCGACCTCAATTCAAGACACCGTGACTGGGGTTGCATACGTGCCAACAGTTGGGGTAATGTTCTTGCAAACCTGACTACGCGTCTCCCTTTCACAGTGCATTGTATTTTATTGCGAATACTTAAAATTCGATAGTGCTTTTGTATTTCAGCCAATTGAAGTAAATGTTAGCTTGTTGATCGCAAAATTTAACAGGCTTTCAGAATCCTGCTAAAACTAATAGTGCCACAAGACAAAATTTGTTAACAAAACGTTGTTGAAGTTGAAAAAATTAAAAAAAAATGAGAAATTTTCAAATGATTTAACCTGTAACTTTGTCAATTATTTTTGTAAAAAAACGGTCTATGTATTATATTAAGGGTATATTTTTCTTCTTTTTATCAATGTTTAAATTTTTAAAATTGAGCTAGATATAACGGAGTTACATAACAAACTATACATGCACCTACCTAAAATCGGTTTTTTGACCACAAATCCCGATTTTGAGGGTATATTCAAAAAACCAAGTATGCAGTTATCTTATGTTCAACCAGGTCTACTACCTCTTCTATGTCTCGAGGCAAGTTTTTTGATTTGTTTTCATTTTGTAACAATGTGTTCTTATTCTTCTATAATTCGTAAAAGAATTTTTGATTTGAGAAATATTCAATGGAAAAATAAGTTATCTTCACTGGATAAAGGATCGAAGCCTTTTTGGAACATTTACAAAATCTGCAAAAAAAAAGTAAATTGTATTCCTCCCCTCATCCTAGGGAATGATATTATTACTTCCAGTGAAGATAAAGCAAACGCCCTTGCTCAAAAATTTTTTGAAAACCATAACATATCTGCTAACTTGGGTACTGACTCTTTAACACGATTTGTAAATGAAACTGTTATCGAATATGAATCCATACAGCAAGTTACTGATCCAGTATATACCACACCTGCAAATGTTAAAATGCTATTGAAGGAGCTGAAGTACAAAAAATCCCCTGGTATTGATGGTATTCAGAATATTATTCTTAAAAAATTGCCAACTCAAGCGATAAATTTTGTCACGCTTATCGTAAATGCTTGCCTAAAATTGCAATATTTTCCAGACTGCTGGAAGCGTGCAAACGTCGTCCCTATCGCCAAGCCTGGCAAACCCCCAAATCAGGTGAGCAGCTACAGGCCTTTTAGTCTTCTCTGTAGCCTAAGCAAATTATTAGAAAAAGTTCTAAAAGATTTACTATGGAAACATATTGACGAAAAACAGATAGTTCCTAAGGAGCAAGTTGGTTTTAGGAAAGGCCACTGTACTACGCACCAAGTAAAAAGGATACATAAACATGTTACTGATAATTTCAAAAATAATAAGTCCACTGCTCTGGTTTTGTTGGATATTGAAAAGGCTTTCGATTCTGTGTGGCATAAGGGATTAGTGTATAAGCTTATTAAATTCAAATTCCCTCAATATCTAATTATTATTATAAAAAGTTTCATTTCAAATCGTTACTTTCGTGTATCTGTTCAAGGAGAACATTCAGAATATATTGAAATACCAGCTGGAGTTCCACAGGGTTCCGTCCTTGGCCCTTTGCTCTATATTAGGGGCGGGCACAATTCTTGCACGTGCTGCGACTGCGTGCAAGCAACGGGCAAGCAGCGTGCAAAAGTAATTGCATGATGAATTTGGGGGTGAATCGGATTGCGGAATGGAAAATCCTCTCTGTAAGAGCGCACTTGAGATTGCGTTAGTGCAGAAAAATATGTATTCATCAAGCGAACGTCAAGCAGGTAAGATCTGCGCTGGCATGTTCCTTCAATATATGTGACCCGGTCTACGAAAAGGGACCTTCGGTGTGAAAATATCATTTTTCACTTTTTTGGCGATTCGGATAGACTAATGTGTGCTCTTTCTAATGGCGCAAAGCAGAAGTTTCCAACTCGTAAAGAAGTTTGTCAGGAATTTTCCAAAAAAAGAGCCATTCAGTGTGCGACAATTAAACGTTTACAAACAGCTGTTTTCTCGAAAACTTGTTTTTACACCGAAGGTCCCTTTTCGTAGACCGGGTCACATATGACGAAAAATTGTACATTGTACAAAATTTCATGCATGCAAAATGTTTGATGCTTCTGCATCAAACTGATTAATTTTTTTATTGCAGTAGTTTTTTGTTTATAAATTTTTTTCAAAATACAACTATTTATAAATCGACCCTGAAGCCAGATTTAATTTTTTTTTTAAATCATTCTACAATTTCTTTGTTTCAAAAAACCAAATTTAACATTGTACGACATTTTTTGTTTTTTTTTATTGTCATTTATCATTTTACAATGAACCCATCGCCGTCCCGTTATACAATTTTGTGCCCGTTTAGCCGAGATATACAAACTAAAATTTAAAATGGATTGTTTTCAGATTTTTACATGTCCGTTTGCTTATCTGTATTTCACTTTATCCATCTGTCAGTGTGTTTAATTTTTATAATCCGTCCACTACGCACTTATTTCATTTCGCAGTATAAATCAGAGCAAAGAAAAAATCTCTAATACCTATAAGATTTCTGCAAAAACCACTTTAGCACTACTTTGTTTTCAGTGTGTTTTATAGAAACCGTAAGGCCGAGAGCATGCTGTTGTGAAAAGTAAGTGTTGCATATCTAGCATATTAAGAGGATTGCTTATTAAAAGGGAGTTTTTGTTTTTAATTACTACCAGCAGCTATAAAATCGTTTTGCAAAAACAACTTCTTGGCATATTTATAAGGGTTTCGCAAGAGCATACAACCATTATAATTCTACATCTGCCTCCTAACATATTTTTAACTAATATTTTCTTAGAACTGAATCACCATAATAAATTTATACTTTTATTTTGCGCGTAACTACTTTAAAGCAAGGGTTGGGCACAAAACGGTATCGAGATATAAACGTAATTAAATTCAAAATATTAAATAGTAAAATTAGAAAACACCCTTTTTTTATATAAAGGGCATGCGACATTGATTATGAACTGCTCTGAGCGCAATGAGGACAATTCTATATAATAATCTATATTACGCTCTTCTTTACGCTCTTCTTACGCTCATCTTATTTTATTTGTTCATGTCCCTCGTTTCCTTTACCATCGAATTTATGAAGCAATGCTGTCGCCCGTGAAGCAAGCAGCGGGCAACCAAAATACACGTACGGGCAAAATTCCCATACGTGTAACTTTGCCCACCCCTACTCTATATCATCTACTGTTCAGACATGCCAAAGCCCAATAATTGCGAAGTTGCAGCTTTCGCAGATGACATAGCTCTACACTGCCAATGAACTGGGTGAGGATTGCAGAAAATTTTTAGAGCTCGCTCTTCGTGACGTAATGTGCTATTTCCATCTTTGGAAAATTAAAATAAATGTAGACAAGACTCAAGCAATCTCTTTCTCGAGAAAAAGGCTGTCTTGCTTCTTCCCCAGCTCTACGTTAAGCATAGGAGGTGTTGCTATACCCTGGTCCAGTAATGTCAAATATCTTGGTGTTCATCTTGATTCTAAACTCACTTTTAAAATACACATAACAAATATAATTAACAAAGTTGATATCGCTATAAAAATGCTTTACCCACTTATTAACAGAAATTCCGTTTTAGACCATAATAACAAAATGCTCATTGCGAAAACTATATTCCAATCCATCATTCTGTACGCCTCGCCTGTATGGGGATCTTGTGCGAAAACCCATATAAATAAGTTGCAAATCAAGCAAAATAAACTCTTGAAAATGATGCTAAACCTCCCCTTTGATTACTCTACTAAAAGACTACATGATGAAAATAAAATTTCTCTCATAATAAACTCGATAAGTGTAAGAGCCTCTAAATTTAATATCAATTGCAGCATTTCTGACAACTCTATGATATCAAGTTTTTGTACAAACGACTAGATTAAGTTAATACATTTTTAGTTATATTAAGTTTTATGTTAAATTTAAAAATTGAATTAATCAAAGTTTTTTTATAGCTTTTCCTTCGCAGTTCCTATAATATTACACAAACGATCTCAATTAATAAATAATCTGTTTTATAGATGTAAGGATAGCCAAATCTCTGTATAAACTGTACACAATTAAATGTAAATGTAAAAAATAATGTCTTGCTATTAATAAATGAATTGAAAAAATTCGAATGAATTTATTCATAAAAATTACACTGCGCGACAGACATTTTGGTGCAGGAGATTTTTCAGCTGATTATAGATATATTGGGTTTTCTGATTTCAAATATGGACTCCCTTTTTCTCCATCAGCTCGAGTTTTTGAGTTAAGGCAAAAACATGAAAATCAGTTATTTTTCTGCTAATTTTGCTATATCTATTACACTGATATACCAATTTGTATTACGATGATAAATTTCAATAAAGAAATACTAGACCTTTCAATTTTTGCACATAAAATTGACAAACCTTGGACAGTTTTGAATATATCGACGTTCAAAGTGGGAAAAAATGCCACAATTTTAAGTAGGCTGCTCTTTTGAAACCCTTTATATTCAACATTTGTTAACGGATTTGTAAAAACTTTTTTTACTTGATAGAAAATCTCTGGAATTTTAATAAACATTTTAGTTTTTTATATTATCTTGCATTTTTCTAAAGAAATTAAAAAAAAGAAACATATTTTTTAAATTAATTGTAAAAATTCAAGTACAGTTGATAAGGTTTTTACAGCTTATTTTTGAGTATGGTTTCTTACACAAGTAAAAAAATACCGGGAATAAGTTCAGAAAAGCTTAAAGCTGGCGATGGATGGTTCGCAGATAAGGCAGTTAATGAAAGACCCTCATTTTAAAACCTCGATGACTAACCTTGAGCGAAAAGCATGGGTGTCATTTGAATTATTTGCCAAACACTTTTTAGGCAATTGCAAATCAGGAGGAACTAGTGACCAACATGCTTGACAGTTTTAGGGACATGTGATATAAGCATACAGGTTCACTATCTGCACAGCCATTTATGCCACTTCCCTGAGAATGTAGGAAACACTAGTGATGAACAAGGTTTCCATCAGGACATAAAATAATGGAAGACCGTTTCCAAAGAAGATGGGACAAACATTGTTGGAATCTTAAGCGAGATATCTGCTGACAGGTTTTTGGTTTTTATTGAAAAAAAGTGCTTTGTGAAGTTGTTTTAATTGGAGAAATTCATCTTTCATTGATTTTCATTCTCAAAACAGCTGCCTTTGACAATTTTGGCTATGAGGAAGAGAACGCAGTCCGAAATGCGTCTCCCTTCTCTTATCCTACCATGGTTTATAGAGGATTTTTAAAAATGGCTGGAACATACAATAGCTAATTCCCTCATACAGCATTTTTAAAATTATTTGTTCTCATTTGAGGACAAATATTGTCAATAAGAATTAAAAATATTTCAAACATCTGGAAAATTGGTCAAAAAAATCAAAATATATAAAAAATTTAAAAAAAAATAAGAGAAAATAATAACAAGAAAATCTGTCAAAGCATTTAAAAATATATATATGTATAAAAAAAAAAACAGATAATAAAATAACAATTTTTTTTAGTGCAGAGTGTCATGGTGGAATAATTATAAGGAGCTCTCATCCCATAACATTCTTCAATATATTTTTTGACAATCTGAAGGGTTTCATGCAAAGGTTTTTGTATGAAAATGTCAAAATAAGGCAGCCTATTTTTTCTGATATTTGGGGTGAGAACGCCTTATATTTATTCCACCATGCAGAGGGTGGCTTCGAAAAACGTTTGAGGTTTAAATATCAAAATGTAAAAATCAAACATTTTTTTTTTTAACAAATTTTTTTAACATGGTGACAACAAGACAACATGAAGACAAAGGAGGCAAAAACTAACAACAACAACAACGGCTCTGTATAGAGCAAATCATACAACTTGACTGTACGGACTGTTTCGTTGGCCGCTACACCAACTCATCAGTAGTCTAGTATGACTCTTCACTGTGATCCACTCAAGCTACTTAGGTTCTACTTATTCTGCCAATTATACCGAGAAAGTTACCCGGAATTTATTTTGACAGAAGAACGCTTACGTTCTTATCTACTTCGATGCTACTGTATTTAGGTTAACCTAAATCGTGTCATACTTTTAGGCATATCCTTAATTCATGTGGATCTTCGAAATTCGATCACAACGGTTTACCGCTATCAAGCATATTGAAGTTGTTGTTATTATGCTGTTTAGCTCCTTCGTTTTTCCACACTTCCATTTTTAGGGTTCAGTTAATTTAACTGATGGTACACCTAAGATGGTGTGGAGACCATTTTTGCTATGAAAGAATTTGTTGTTTTTGTGATTAATACACAACTAATAATTTTTCTTAACATTTTTATGGGCGTGGTCTCCCAGAAATTTGAAATCTTAATATTTGAATACGGCCTTTCGTCTTATATATAAAAATAAGTTGCATTGTGTATGAAATTGATGTTCTCGGTAATGCGTGAACCGATTTTGTTGTTCCCATGAAAGGTGACGTCAATACGAAGGTTTTTTTGTATAAATGGTCTTTGTATGTGTATTGGTTCATGAATTATAGGCATTTTAGTGAACTTTTTCAAAATACAGGTGTGAAAAAATACAGATGCGCACATATGGTGTATATGGGGAAATATTTGCAAGGCAAATTGGAAATAAATGGAATATTGGAATAATTTGGCAAGTCTCAGTTTAGTTTGTATTTGCGCGAAAAATATAGGCATAGTAAAAATTTTCAATACCCCTTTTTTTCCATACCCCCTTTACCACCTACAAATCAATAAAAATGCTATATTTAAGACGGGTTTGGTCGTATTAGACTAAAATTTGGTGAATAAGTTCGTTTGTTTACTGTCGGCAACTATACTAAAACTGGGCGTGGGCTAACTATATATACGCCCACTTTTGAGAAATCATTATTATTCCTGAGTTGTACATGTTTTGATAGTGGAACTTGATATGTAGACGATATGGGCCCAAGAAGTAGTTATTATATATTTGAGCGAACATTAGATAAGGGGGAATTTGGCCACACAGGCCAAATTTATGATATCGAATTGCTTTGGAACTAAATGTCGTATGTAACTATGCAATAAACTCCTAAACTACTCATCCGATTAGCATGAAAATTTGTGTACAGAAGTTTTTTGGTACGGTGCGTGTTTGCGAGCTATCAATTTTTATCCACCTTGAACACCAGAGGGCGCTGTAGTACAAATTTTTTACAAAACTGCCTAAAACTGACAAACCGCTTATGCGATTAGAATGAAAAGTGGTATGCAGTGGTTTTCATGTATGCTGAGTGTTTTGCTGCAATATTTGTTGACCTATCTTGAACACCAGAGGGCGCTGTAGTACAAAGTTTTTGTAAAATCACCTAAAACTCTCAAACCGCTCATGCGATTAGAATAAAAACTGGTATATAATAGTTCTCAGGTACGATGAGTTTTTGAAAGTATCTTCTTTGAACCACCTTGGACACCAGATGGTGCTATAGTACAAATTTTTTACAAAATCGCATATATTTAGTTGTTATATGCGAAATATTTACAAAATATAAAATATTTCTTAAATTTAGTAAAATTAAAAAATTTCCGTTATTTTGACATCAACAACATAAATATATCTTGAAAACTATGAAAAATTTTACTGCAACGATATATTTAATGCATCATCGTTCCTCAAAATTGAGAAAAATACAATCAGAAATTTAATTTTGTGACTTTTGATTCAAATATCTCCGCTGCTTTTTTATACATTTTGTTAAATTTTTTTTTGTCTTAAAACGTCGTCAAAGTGCTATGAAAATCTTATTGCAAAAATACCGTTATTTGAGGATATATATTTTAAATATAGTTTTCAAAAAAGCTCTGAAATTTTTGAGTTTTCCTCAAAAAAGGCTAAAAATTTGTTTTCGTTGTAAAAATAATTTAAATTCAAATTCGCAAATTTTCAACTCCATTTAAAAATTACAACATTTATAGGCAAGAATTGTTTCAATTTTACGCAAAAATTAAAAACCATTTCTGTGATTCAAAAAACAAGGCTTTGATTTTTTCGAACAAAATTTTTTTTCCAATATTGTGTTTTTATATTTTTGAAAAAATTTGAAATTCCTACGGTTTTCGTCGATTTGGCAATATTTTGATAATTTAGTTTGTCGGCAACTGTACTAAAACTGGGTAATGTCCATCTACTAGAAAACTGGGATATAAGTGGGTGTGGCTCCGTCCATACAATTAAAATTTGTATTATCGAATAGCTTTGAAGGTAAAAGTAGCAGTACTTACATTCAAACTCAAAATGGAGTTACTATTTGGTGATCTTCTGCTACTGGGAAACTGTAACGGGCAATGGAAAATGACAGTGGTGTCAAACTATGAGTATAAGAAAAGTTTAAGAAAGAGTATAAGAAAGCAGGGTGCAGCAACGCGCGCCGGGAAAAGGCTAGTTATTTATATTGAAAACTAATTTTGAGCTTTAGGCCAAGCATGTTGACAACAAGACAACATGAAGACAAAGAAGACAACAAACAACAACGGCTCTGTATAGAGCCAGTAGTCAGTAGTCTAGTATGACTTTTCACTGTGATCCACATAAGCTACTTAGGTTCTACCTTTGAGTATATATATATAGAGAAACCACTTCAGCAAAACAAATTTAGGGAGTAACTCTGCCGCTTAGATGGCGCACTTACTCAACAATCGCTGAGATGCTGACACAGACTATGATTGAGGCAAATGCTCCATAAAGAAATTTGTAAACATAAGTGTTAATGAGTAAATATGTATGTATGTATGTATGTGTGCACAAAACTAACAAAGCCTGTTGCTGTTGAAGCGATTTTATTTTTTTACAGGAGCTTAGAGAGGAAAAAGTAGTCCTTGATCTAGATTCAAATATCTAAAATTTCGAAAAATAATATGTCGATAAATCCTACATGTCGACAACTTTTGAAGTTATTTTTTTTCATTCGGTTAATTTTGGGCATTTTTATTTCTGTTTTGTGATTTTTTAAGAAATTGTAAAAGCATAAATTTTGCCAGTTTTTTTTAAAATGCAGTGAATTCTCCAAACAAATATGTATTTTCAACATACTATTGTTTCAACGAATATTTTTATGCTTTTTATTTCAATGAAGATAAACATTAAACATCACATAAAAACAACTCATTTTAAATTAAATAACAAAAAAGGCAAAAAAATTTTGAAATAAAAAAATTATGCGTAATCTATATATTAATACGCAAACAAAAAAGTTTGTGTTCCCTATTTTTCTGTGTTACCTTCAACATATTCACATAATACTTATATCGATGGATAGGTATTTTCGATTAGATTTGCACAATATAATTTCTATTCGAATATGTTGTCATTAAGATAGGTAAAATTGAGCAAATGTAAAATGCTTTTTTTACCAATGGGACAATGAGAAACTACAAAGCGACAAAGCTCTGTTGAGCTTACACCATGGTATAATAATACAAGGTAGCTTATTTTCTCTTCTGCAAGAAAACATTTGTCAAAAACAGCTTTTTGTGCAAATACATCAGCAGCTGCTGTGGTTGTTGTTTTTTTTTTTCACTTCAACGTTTTCAACATTGCTTGTGTTTTCAATGGCGGATTGTGAGCGCTCTCTATTTGAGTATATTTTTTGACAGAAGATGTTTTCCCAAGCAACTGTCAATGCTACCTTGTGTTATTATACCATGGCTTACACAAGCAAGAGTAGAATGCGGGAGTGACGCAAACACTAAAGAGCTGAGTAGCATTATTGTTGTTGTTGTTATAGTTGTTGTGGTTGTTGTTGCTTTCTCTTACTTTCTCTCAGCGTAAAAAAAAGCAGTTAAACTGCAGCTTGCTTCATATAACACTTGACGCCAAGCCATTGATAATTGTTTCTTTTGTTCAATACTTGGCGGATTATTTCGAGCTGACTTTTGAATAAATTTTTGTTATTGACGCATATATGCTTCCTTTTTTGTCCTTTACCACTTTTTTCTCATAGCGTCAAGGTACGCATTAAGAATTTCCATGCAAATTAATAACAATTCATTATGTGAAAAACACTTACAGAAACAGATGGCCGAATTTCGGCCACAGGCGATACTAGATATAATTAATATACGTAATCTATACTTCTATACTTCTATACTTCTATACTATTATATAAAATGAAAGTGAAAATTTTTTGTGTCCGCAAAACTCCAGAAGTACTGGTTCGATTTTTTTGAAATAAGTTTTAAAATATCACATTTGTGCTACAAAAGGTTCATTGGTTATTTTCTTTACGAAATTTCAATAATAAGTATCTGTAATTAAAGTGTTAAGTTTTTTAAAAAATCAATCACAATGCCATGCATTGCTTGATCGTTAGCTTTTCATGCGTTTGTGCTGCGAGAGCCTCAATAAACTGCATGTTAACAGAGCAATTGCTCTCTATAGGTACTATACTCTTTTTTTTCTCAGCAAGCACAAAACAACAAAATAAACAAACAAATGCATATACATACATACTTTGCTGTGCAACAAATGCATATACATACTAATATTTATGTTCAAATTAGTTTTGATGTGGTGAATTAATCTAACAAAGTTTTGTTTAAAGGGGATTCACTGACCACCTTTAGCATGTTGAGGATTTTTTTGATGAGAATGAGATTCAATCCGACTTGATATATGTATGTATGTATGTATGTACGTATGTTTATTTGTTTCGCTGCATGCAACTTTTCTACACATGTTTTGACGGTGGTTTTCCTGTAATTTATAAATGAACAAAAGGACCAAACGGCTGACTTTTTACTTAATAGAATTGACATTGTGTGATTCAATAAGTTTTTTTATAAATAAACAAGAGAACTGGGACGGGCATAGGAAAAGGGGTTATGGCTTCGACCACAAAAGTCAAATTTTTGATATTGAATAGTTTTGGAGCTAAACGTCGCATGACAATAAAACTCAGCATGGAGTTACTAATTGCCAAAGTCTTTCTACCGGAAAACCGGTTTGTGCATTGCAAAAAGAGGTGTGGCCCGATTCTCTATACAGAATAGCTATGGAAGCTTAAATCACAGGACATTGAAACTCATAATGGAATTGTCACCTGGGAGTGATGTTCTGCTACTGGGAAACTGTAACGGGCAGTGGAACATGAGCATGGTATCAGACTAAGGGATTAATAAAAGTTTTGAATTTACTTATCATTTCCAATATACTTGCTGGGTGCAGCAACGCGCGCCGGGTATCGCTAGTCTATTTATAAATAGGCGTAGGCAGAACAATTAAGAACCATTTTCTCCCGTGTTTCTCAACAGATTTTGACAATTTTTTTTTAAATCAATAAGAGTGGGGAGAAGGAGTGCACCGAATAAATATAGTGGGCGTGGCACATCCCATACAACCCAAATTTGCGATATCGAATAGCTTTAGAGTTATAGGTCACACAGCTTCCGAAATCGGTATTCGACCACAAATCACACGTACCACTTCACTGGTTACATTTTATGGGCGTTAAAAAAGAGGCGTGGAACTTTTCAGCAGCCCAAATTTTTGTCATAACTTTCAAACTATAAGTCACAAATCAATGAAACTAGGTAGGAACTTCCTATTTGGTCGTGTTGTTTGACTGGAAAAATTGAACGAGCATTAGACAAGGGGGCGTGGCACCACCCATACAATTTAAAGTTTTTATCTCGAATAGCTTTGGAAGTAAATGCCATATAACAATGAAACTCAATATGTGTTGGAAGTTGGTGATATCCATCTACTTGAAAATCGTGGCGCGCATTGGAAAAGGGGGTGTGGCTCTGCCCATATAAACCAAATTTTTGATTTCGAATAGCTTTGGAAGTAAAAGTCATAGAACATGGAAACACAGAATGGAGTTTCTATTTTGTGATTTCCTGCCGGTGGTACATATGTTGCGATATGAGTTCGGTTATACAGGGTGTTTTTTTTAGAGGTATAGCACTTCGAATTGAAATAAAACACAAGAAAATCGTTTTAATGTCCATCAATTTGGCTTTATTGGAAGAATTATTTTATGCCATTAATGTTTAAATATGATTTCGGGCATATGGCCGCCGCGGCTGGCTCGACTAAAGCCAATTCTACAGGTCCAATTTTTAACCACTTTTTCGAGCATATGGGGCCGTATGTCGGCAATAACGCCACGAATGTTGGCCTCCAAGTCCCCTAACGTTTCTGGTTTGTTGGCGTAGACGAGCGACTTCACATATCCCCAAAGAAAATAATCCAATGGTGTCAAATCACACGATCTTGGTGGCCAATTGACAGGTCCATTCCGCGAAATTATGCGCTCATCGAATGTTTCCTTCAATAAATCGATTGTGACGTGCGCTTTGTGGCATGTAACGCCGTCTTGTTGGAACCAGAACTCATCCATATTCATGCTATCCAATTCGGGAACAAAATAGTCGGTTATCATGGCTCTATACCGGTCTCCATTAACGGTAACTGACTCTCCAGCATTATTTCGGAAGAAGTATGGCCCAATGACTCCACCAGCCATTAATGTTTAAATATGATTTCGGGCATATGGCCGCCGCGGCTGGCTCGAATAAAGCCAATTCTACAGGTCCAATTTTTAACCACTTTTTCGAGCATATGGGGCCGTATGTCGGCAATAACGCCACGAATGTTGGCCTCCAAGTCCCCTAACGTTTCTGGTTTGTTGGCGTAGACGAGCGACTTCACATATCCCCAAAGAAAATAATCCAATGGTGTCAAATCACACGATCTTGGTGGCCAATTGACAGGTCCATTCCGCGAAATTATGCGCTCATCGAATGTTTCCTTCAATAAATCGATTGTGACGTGCGCTTTGTGGCATGTAACGCCGTCTTGTTGGAACCAGAACTCATCCATATTCATGCTATCCAATTCGGGAACAAAATAGTCGGTTATCATGGCTCTATACCGGTCTCCATTAACGGTAACTGACTCTCCAGCATTATTTCGGAAGAAGTATGGCCCAATGACTCCACCAGCCCATAGAGCACACCAAACAGTCAGTTTTTGTGGATGTAATGGCGTCTCAAGGATCTCATGTGGATTCTCTTCACTCCAAATGCGGCAATTATGCTTGTTGACGTAGCCATTCAACCAAAAATGAGCCTCATCACTGAACAAAATTTTGCGATGAAAATCAGCATCGAGATCAATCTCATTTTCGGCCCATACACCAAAATCACGACGCATTGCATGGTCTCGCGGCTTTAATTCTTGCACAAGCTGGATCTTGTAAGGTCGCAAGCCAAGATGGCGCACTTACTCAACAATCACTGAGATGCTGACACAGACTATGATTGAGGCAAATGATCCATAAAGAAATTTGTAAACATAAGTGTTAATGAGTAAGTATGTATGTATGTATGTATGTGTGCACAAAACTAACAAAGCCTGTTGCTGTTGAAGCGATTTTATTTTTTTACAGGAGCTTAGAGAGGAAAAAGTAGTCCTTGATCTAGATTTAAATATCTAAAATTTCGAAAAATAATATGTCGATAAATCCTACATGTCGACAACTTTTGAAGTTATTTTTTTTCATTCGGTTAATTTTGGGCATTTTTATTTCTGTTTTGTGATTTTTTAAGAAATTGTAAAAGCATAAATTTTGCCAGTTTTTTTTAAAATGCAGTGAATTCTCCAAACAAATATGTATTTTCAACATACTATTGTTCCAACGAATATTTTTATGCTTTTTATTTCAATGAAGATAAACATTAAACATCACATAAAAACAACTCATTTTAAATAAAATAACAAAAAAGGCAAACAAATTTTGAAATAAAAAAATTATGCGTAATCTATATATTAATACGCAAACAAAAAAGTTTGTGTTCCCTATTTTTCTGTGTTACCTTCAACATATTCACATAATACTTATATCGATGGATAGGTATTTTCGAGTAGATTTGCACAATATAATTTCTATTCGAATATGTTGTCATTAAGATAGGTAAAATTGAGCAAATGTAAAATGCTTTTTTTAAAAATGGGACAATGAGAAACTACAAAGCGACAAAGCTCTGTTGAGCTTACACCATGGTATAATAATACAAGGTAGCTTATTTTCTCTTCTGCAAGAAAACATTTGTCAAAAACAGCTTTTTGTGCAAATACATCAGCAGCTGCTGTGGTTGTTGTTTTTTTTTCACTTCAACGTTTTCAACATTGCTTGTGTTTTCAATGGCGGATTGTGAGCGCTCTCTATTTGAGTATATTTTTTGACAGAAGATGTTTTCCCAAGCAACTGTCAATGCTACCTTGTGTTATTATACCATGGCTTACACAAGCAAGAGTAGAATGCGGGAGTGACGCAAACACTAAAGAGCTGAGTAGCATTATTGTTGTTGTTGTTATAGTTGTTGTGGTTGTTGTTGCTTTCTCTTACTTTCTCTCAGCGTAAAAAAAAGCAGTTAAACTGCAGCTTGCTTCATATAACACTTGACGCCAAGCCATTGATAATTGTTTCTTTTGTTCAATACTTGGCGGATTATTTCGAGCTGACTTTTGAATAAATTTTTGTTATTGACGCATATATGCTTCCTTTTTTGTCCTTTACCACTTTTTTCTCATAGCGTCAAGGTACGCATTAAGAATTTCCATGCAAATTAATAACAATTCATTATGTGAAAAACACTTACAGAAACAGATGGCCGAATTTCGGCCACAGGCGATACTAGATATAATTAATATACGTAATCTATACTTCTATACTTCTATACTATTATATAAAATGAAAGTGAAAATTTTTTGTGTCCGCAAAACTCCAGAAGTACTGGTCCGATTTTTTTGAAATAAGTTTTAAAATATCACATTTGTGCTACAAAAGGTTCATTGGTTATTTTCTTTACGAAATTTCAATAATAAGTATCTTTAATTAAAGTGTTAAGTTTTTTAAAAAATCAATCACAATGCCATGCATTGCTTGATCGTTAGCTTTTCATGCGTTTGTGCTGCGAGAGCCTCAATAAACTGCATGTTAACAGAGCAATTGCTCTCTATAGGTACTATACTCTTTTTTTTCTCAGCAAGCACAAAACAACAAAACAAACAAACAAATGCATATACATACATACTTTGCTGTGCAACAAATGCATATACATACTAATATTTATGTTCAAATTAGTTTTGATGTGGTGAATTAATCTAACAAAGTTTTGTTTAAAGGGGATTCACTGACCACCTTTAGCATGTTGAGGATTTTTTTGATGAGAATGAGATTCAATCCGACTTGATATATGTATGTATGTATGTATGTACGTATGTTTATTTGTTTCGCTGCATGTAACTTTTCTACACATGTTTTGACGGTGGTTTTCCTGTAATTTATAAATGAACAAAAGGACCAAACGGCTGACTTTTTACTTAATAGAATTGACATTGTGTGATTCAATAAGTTTTTTTATAAATAAACAAGAGAACTGGGATGGGCATAGGAAAAGGGGTTATGGCTTCGACCACAAAAGTCAAATTTTTGATATTGAATAGTTTTGGAACTAAACGTCGCATGACAATAAAACTCAGCATGGAGTTACTAATTGCCAAAGTCTTTCTACTGGAAAACCGGTTTGTGCATTGCAAAAAGAGGTGTGGCCCAATTCTCTATACAGAATAGCTATGGAAGCTTAAATCACAGGACATTGAAACTCATAATGGAATTGTCACCTGGGAGTGATGTTCTGCTACTGGGAAACTGTAACGGGCAGTGGAACATGAGCGTGGTATCAGACTAAGGGATTAATAAAAGTTTTGAATTTACTTATCATTTCCAATATACTTGCTGGGTGCAGCAACGCGCGCCGGGTATCGCTAGTCTATTTATAAATAGGCGTAGGCAGAACAATTAAGAACCATTTTCTCCCGTGTTTCTCAACAGATTTTGACAATTTTTTTTTAAATCAATAAGAGTGGGGAGAAGGAGTGCACCGAATAAATATAGTGGGCGTGGCACATCCCATACAACCCAAATTTGCGATATCGAATAGCTTTAGAGTTATAGGTCACACAGCTTCCGAAATCGGTATTCGACCACAAATCACACGTACCACTTCACTGGTTACATTTTATGGGCGTTAAAAAAGAGGCGTGGAACTTTTCAGCAGCCCAAATTTTTGTCATAACTTTCAAACTATAAGTCACAAATCAATGAAACTAGGTAGGAACTTCCTATTTTGTCGTGTTGTTTGACTGGAAAAATTGAACGAGCATTAGACAAGGGGGCGTGGCACCACCCATACAATTTAAAGTTTTTATCTCGAATAGCTTTGGAAGTAAATGCCATATAACAATGAAACTCAATATGTGTTGGAAGTTGGTGATATCCATCTACTAGAAAATCGTGGCGCGCATTGGAAAAGGGGGTGTGGCTCTGCCCATATAAACCAAATTTTTGATTTCGAATAGCTTTGGAAGTAAAAGTCATAGAACATGGAAACACAGAATGGAGTTTCTATTTTGTGATTTCCTGCCGGTGGTACATATGTTGCGATATGAGTTCGGTTATACAGGGTGTTTTTTTTAGAGGTATAGCACTTCGAATTGAAATAAAACACAAGAAAATCGTTTTAATGTCCATCAATTTGGCTTTATTGGAAGAATAATTTTATGCCATTAATGTTTAAATATGATTTCGGGCATATGGCCGCCGCGGCTGGCTCGACTAAAGCCAATTCTACAGGTCCAATTTTTAACCACTTTTTCGAGCATATGGGGCCGTATGTCGGCAATAACGCCACGAATGTTGGCCTCCAAGTCCCCTAACGTTTCTGGTTTGTTGGCGTAGACGAGCGACTTCACATATCCCCAAAGAAAATAATCCAATGGTGTCAAATCACACGATCTTGGTGGCCAATTGACAGGTCCATTCCGCGAAATTATGCGCTCATCGAATGTTTCCTTCAATAAATCGATTGTGACGTGCGCTTTGTGGCATGTAACGCCGTCTTGTTGGAACCAGAACTCATCCATATTCATGCTATCCAATTCGGGAACAAAATATTCGGTTATCATGGCTCTATACCGGTCTCCATTAACGGTAACTGACTCTCCAGCATTATTTCGGAAGAAGTATGGCCCAATGACTCCACCAGCCCATAGAGCACACCAAACAGTCAGTTTTTGTGGATGTAATGGCGTCTCAAGGATCTCATGTGGATTCTCTTCACTCCAAATGCGGCAATTATGCTTGTTGACGTAGCCATTCAACCAAAAATGAGCCTCATCACTGAACAAAATTTTGCGATGAAAATCAGCATCGAGATCAATCTCATTTTCGGCCCATACACCAAAATCACGACGCATTGCATGGTCTCGCGGCTTTAATTCTTGCACAAGCTGGATCTTGTAAGGTCGCAAGCCAAGATGGCGCACTTACTCAACAATCACTGAGATGCTGACACAGACTATGATTGAGGCAAATGATCCATAAAGAAATTTGTAAACATAAGTGTTAATGAGTAAGTATGTATGTATGTATGTATGTGTGCACAAAACTAACAAAGCCTGTTGCTGTTGAAGCGATTTTATTTTTTTACAGGAGCTTAGAGAGGAAAAAGTAGTCCTTGATCTAGATTTAAATATCTAAAATTTCGAAAAATAATATGTCGATAAATCCTACATGTCGACAACTTTTGAAGTTATTTTTTTTCATTCGGTTAATTTTGGGCATTTTTATTTCTGTTTTGTGATTTTTTAAGAAATTGTAAAAGCATAAATTTTGCCAGTTTTTTTTAAAATGCAGTGAATTCTCCAAACAAATATGTATTTTCAACATACTATTGTTCCAACGAATATTTTTATGCTTTTTATTTCAATGAAGATAAACATTAAACATCACATAAAAACAACTCATTTTAAATAAAATAACAAAAAAGGCAAACAAATTTTGAAATAAAAAAATTATGCGTAATCTATATATTAATACGCAAACAAAAAAGTTTGTGTTCCCTATTTTTCTGTGTTACCTTCAACATATTCACATAATACTTATATCGATGGATAGGTATTTTCGAGTAGATTTGCACAATATAATTTCTATTCGAATATGTTGTCATTAAGATAGGTAAAATTGAGCAAATGTAAAATGCTTTTTTTACCAATGGGACAATGAGAAACTACAAAGCGACAAAGCTCTGTTGAGCTTACACCATGGTATAATAATACAAGGTAGCTTATTTTCTCTTCTGCAAGAAAACATTTGTCAAAAACAGCTTTTTGTGCAAATACATCAGCAGCTGCTGTGGTTGTTGTTTTTTTTTTTCACTTCAACGTTTTCAACATTGCTTGTGTTTTCAATGGCGGATTGTGAGCGCTCTCTATTTGAGTATATTTTTTGACAGAAGATGTTTTCCCAAGCAACTGTCAATGCTACCTTGTGTTATTATACCATGGCTTACACAAGCAAGAGTAGAATGCGGGAGTGACGCAAACACTAAAGAGCTGAGTAGCATTATTGTTGTTGTTGTTATAGTTGTTGTGGTTGTTGTTGCTTTCTCTTACTTTCTCTCAGCGTAAAAAAAAGCAGTTAAACTGCAGCTTGCTTCATATAACACTTGACGCCAAGCCATTGATAATTGTTTCTTTTGTTCAATACTTGGCGGATTATTTCGAGCTGACTTTTGAATAAATTTTTGTTATTGACGCATATATGCTTCCTTTTTTGTCCTTTACCACTTTTTTCTCATAGCGTCAAGGTACGCATTAAGAATTTCCATGCAAATTAATAACAATTCATTATGTGAAAAACACTTACAGAAACAGATGGCCGAATTTCGGCCACAGGCGATACTAGATATAATTAATATACGTAATCTATACTTCTATACTTCTATACTATTATATAAAATGAAAGTGAAAATTTTTTGTGTCCGCAAAACTCCAGAAGTACTGGTCCGATTTTTTTGAAATAAGTTTTAAAATATCACATTTGTGCTACAAAAGGTTCATTGGTTATTTTCTTTACGAAATTTCAATAATAAGTATCTTTAATTAAAGTGTTAAGTTTTTTAAAAAATCAATCACAATGCCATGCATTGCTTGATCGTTAGCTTTTCATGCGTTTGTGCTGCGAGAGCCTCAATAAACTGCATGTTAACAGAGCAATTGCTCTCTATAGGTACTATACTCTTTTTTTTCTCAGCAAGCACAAAACAACAAAACAAACAAACAAATGCATATACATACATACTTTGCTGTGCAACAAATGCATATACATACTAATATTTATGTTCAAATTAGTTTTGATGTGGTGAATTAATCTAACAAAGTTTTGTTTAAAGGGGATTCACTGACCACCTTTAGCATGTTGAGGATTTTTTTGATGAGAATGAGATTCAATCCGACTTGATATATGTATGTATGTATGTATGTACGTATGTTTATTTGTTTCGCTGCATGTAACTTTTCTACACATGTTTTGACGGTGGTTTTCCTGTAATTTATAAATGAACAAAAGGACCAAACGGCTGACTTTTTACTTAATAGAATTGACATTGTGTGATTCAATAAGTTTTTTTATAAATAAACAAGAGAACTGGGATGGGCATAGGAAAAGGGGTTATGGCTTCGACCACAAAAGTCAAATTTTTGATATTGAATAGTTTTGGAACTAAACGTCGCATGACAATAAAACTCAGCATGGAGTTACTAATTGCCAAAGTCTTTCTACTGGAAAACCGGTTTGTGCATTGCAAAAAGAGGTGTGGCCCGATTCTCTATACAGAATAGCTATGGAAGCTTAAATCACAGGACATTGAAACTCATAATGGAATTGTCACCTGGGAGTGATGTTCTGCTACTGGGAAACTGTAACGGGCAGTGGAACATGAGCGTGGTATCAGACTAAGGGATTAATAAAAGTTTTGAATTTACTTATCATTTCCAATATACTTGCTGGGTGCAGCAACGCGCGCCGGGTATCGCTAGTCTATTTATAAATAGGCGTAGGCAGAACAATTAAGAACCATTTTCTCCCGTGTTTCTCAACAGATTTTGACAATTTTTTTTTAAATCAATAAGAGTGGGGAGAAGGAGTGCACCGAATAAATATAGTGGGCGTGGCACATCCCATACAACCCAAATTTGCGATATCGAATAGCTTTAGAGTTATAGGTCACACAGCTTCCGAAATCGGTATTCGACCACAAATCACACGTACCACTTCACTGGTTACATTTTATGGGCGTTAAAAAAGAGGCGTGGAACTTTTCAGCAGCCCAAATTTTTGTCATAACTTTCAAACTATAAGTCACAAATCAATGAAACTAGGTAGGAACTTCCTATTTTGTCGTGTTGTTTGACTGGAAAAATTGAACGAGCATTAGACAAGGGGGCGTGGCACCACCCATACAATTTAAAGTTTTTATCTCGAATAGCTTTGGAAGTAAATGCCATATAACAATGAAACTCAATATGTGTTGGAAGTTGGTGATATCCATCTACTAGAAAATCGTGGCGCGCATTGGAAAAGGGGGTGTGGCTCTGCCCATATAAACCAAATTTTTGATTTCGAATAGCTTTGGAAGTAAAAGTCATAGAACATGGAAACACAGAATGGAGTTTCTATTTTGTGATTTCCTGCCGGTGGTACATATGTTGCGATATGAGTTCGGTTATACAGGGTGTTTTTTTTAGAGGTATAGCACTTCGAATTGAAATAAAACACAAGAAAATCGTTTTAATGTCCATCAATTTGGCTTTATTGGAAGAATAATTTTATGCCATTAATGTTTAAATATGATTTCGGGCATATGGCCGCCGCGGCTGGCTCGACTAAAGCCAATTCTACAGGTCCAATTTTTAACCACTTTTTCGAGCATATGGGGCCGTATGTCGGCAATAACGCCACGAATGTTGGCCTCCAAGTCCCCTAACGTTTCTGGTTTGTTGGCGTAGACGAGCGACTTCACATATCCCCAAAGAAAATAATCCAATGGTGTCAAATCACACGATCTTGGTGGCCAATTGACAGGTCCATTCCGCGAAATTATGCGCTCATCGAATGTTTCCTTCAATAAATCGATTGTGACGTGCGCTTTGTGGCATGTAACGCCGTCTTGTTGGAACCAGAACTCATCCATATTCATGCTATCCAATTCGGGAACAAAATATTCGGTTATCATGGCTCTATACCGGTCTCCATTAACGGTAACTGACTCTCCAGCATTATTTCGGAAGAAGTATGGCCCAATGACTCCACCAGCCATTAATGTTTAAATATGATTTCGGGCATATGGCCGCCGCGGCTGGCTCGAATAAAGCCAATTCTACAGGTCCAATTTTTAACCACTTTTTCGAGCATATGGGGCCGTATGTCGGCAATAACGCCACGAATGTTGGCCTCCAAGTCCCCTAACGTTTCTGGTTTGTTGGCGTAGACGAGAGACTTCACATATCCCCAAAGAAAATAATCCAATGGTGTCAAATCACACGATCTTGGTGGCTAATTGACAGGTCCATTCCGCGAAATTATGCGCTCATCGAATGTTTCCTTCAATAAATCGATTGTGACGTGCGCTTTGTGGCATGTAACGCCGTCTTGTTGGAACCAGAACTCATCCACATTCATGCCATCCAATTCGGGAACAAAATAGTCGGTTATCATGGCTCTATACCGGTCTCCATTAACGGTAACTGACTCTCCAGCATTATTTCGGAAGAAGTATGGCCCAATGACTCCACCAGCCCATAGAGCACACCAAACAGTCAGTTTTTGTGGATGTAATGGCGTCTCAAGGATCTCATGTGGATTCTCTTCACTCCAAATGCGGCAATTATGCTTGTTGACGTAGCCATTCAACCAAAAATGAGCCTCATCACTGAACAAAATTTTGCGATGAAAATCAGCATCGAGATCAATCTCATTTTCGGCCCATACACCAAAATCACGACGCATTGCATGGTCTCGCGGCTTTAATTCTTGCACAAGCTGGATCTTGTAAGGTCGCAAGCCAAGATGGCGCACTTACTCAACAATCGCTGAGATGCTGACACAGACTATGATTGAGGCCAGGCGCGGATCCAGGGGGGGGTTTTGGGGGTTCAAACCCCCCCCGAAATTCTAAAAGAACCTGTATTTAAATGTTTATTATGTGGGCTAAGAGTACCAAAAAGAAAAAAAATTAGTTTTTTATAATTTACTTTAAATATTCACACCCCTATGCTGTAAACGTTTGTAGCTGTTTCTACACGTATTGCTAAAATACTGAATTCTGTTCCAGTTTTTGATTATTTTTGCGATATTGCGCCTGTAGCTGTAAACAGTCACACATACAATCACAAAAACACCGCATTTTTTGGATAAAATATATCCAAACACCGCACAGTTTTAATTTAAAAACCCACAGTTTCGATAGTATCGGAAGTGTAGACGTAAAATTACTTTTTATACAGTAATGGAGAAAAATTCCGGTTTTTGTAGTGTGACGTAAAATTCCTTTTTATACAGTAATGGAGAAAAATTCTGGTTTTTGTAGTTTTTATTTATTTTGATGTTGGTTTTATATTGGTTTTTAAGATTTGTATTCGAGTCAAATAAACAGAGAAATAACTTTTATTATTAGAATTATCTTAACCCCAGCGTCAGCTTGTGGTATTTAACACAAAAAAATAATCCTGAGCACCACACAATCATATGGAGTGAATATGGAGTGAAATGTGGATGGCTATTTTTTTCGTAGCAAAGTTTTTTCCAATAAGTGGAATAATTTTTTCACATATTGCAGCAAAACACAAATTATAACCTTCTTTTGAAAAACCAGAGGCTCGAAATAGATTTTAGACTAACGGTTTCTTCCCACGCCTACGATTTTTTGAAAAAAAAATTATCCCGCTCTAATGTATATAAAGGGTGGTTAAATTTTAAGGGCCGATGTTGAATATAAACCACACCTAAATGTCAACTTTTTTTCTGCATTTCATTTGACATTTCTCAATTTCAGACTAACTCAATTTGAACCGTTAAAGTTATTCAGGCTTATTATGAAAATGAGCTTTCAAATCAAAATGCATATCGAGCACTTCGTGATTTTTTCGGTCAATTTAATCGTCCAAATGTGCGTACAATCGGAAAAATCGTGCAAAAATTTGAACAAACCAGGTCTGTAGGAGATGTGAAAACACCAGTGCATGCTCGTACTGCAGAAAATATTGCTGCTGTTCGCGATAGTGTGGCTGAAGAGCCGTCCACCTCAACTTGTCGTCGTGCCCAACAATTGCACCTCTCACGTTCGTCGTTGATGAACATTATGCATAAAGACTTGCATTTACACGGTCAGAATGGTGGAAAGAAATGCCAACAGTGGATGATCAATTTTCGAAGAAAATCATCTTCAGTGATGAGGCACATTTTCACCTCAGTGGATTCCTCAATAAGCAGAATTACCGCACTTGGGCGAATGATAATCCAAGAGTGATTGTCGAAAAACCAATGCACCCACAAAGAGTGACTGTTTGGTGCGGTTTATGGGCTGGCGGCATCATCGGGCCGTATTTTTTTCCAAAATGAGGCTGGTCAGGCAGTTACTGTGAATGGTGTTCGGTAGCGTGAGATGATAACGAACTTTTTATGGCCCGAATTGGAAGATATGGATGTGGACGATATGTGGTTTCAACAGAACGGTGCCACTTGCCACACAGCTAACGAAACAATGGCTCTTTAGCGCGACAAATTCAATGGCCGTGTTATCTCACGTGGTGGCGATGTCATTTGACCACCAATCATGTGATTTGACACCGTTGGACTTCTTTCTTTGGGGTTATTTGAAAGAAAAGGTATACGTCGACAAGCCAGCAACAAATCAAAAGCTAAAGGATGAGATAATTCGGCGGCGGGGTGCAATAAGGCCAACGGCAATTTTATTTATTCTATTTGAAAAAGAAATTAAGCCAATTTGGCCTTATTTCCCTTTAAAAGGAACCAATATTAAAACGCCATCAAATAAGTTTTTTAGTTTTATTTAATGAAAAATTAAAGATATAAAGTATTGGAATAATTGTACTTAAGGGCCCATGCTCCTTTTTTCTTTTTTTTTCTAAATGTGCATTTGGAGCTCCTAATGCACATGCTGCAAAAAAAGGTCGGTCTCAAATGGTTTAGGAGATAAAAATCGTGAAAGTTTAAAAAATGTACATATTTTGGAATAATTGCACTCTAGGTACACGCTTCTTTTTTCTTTTTTTGTTTTTTAAATGTGTATGGAACTTCTAAATCTAATGCTGCAAAAAAAAAATAGGTAGGTCTCAAATGGTTTAGGAGATAAAAATCGTGAAAGTCTGTAAAATTTACATATTTTTTTATTGAGAAGACTAGGATATCTTATTCTAATAAAAGAAATATATATCCGTTTAAAGCGAAAAATATGATCGTTTAAATGCTAAAGAACATACATCTTTTTGTAAGTGGTCGAGAAAAAAATGTAAAATATAAACGTTAAAGTTATGAATGAAAATTTATAAAATATGCGCGATTTTTACTAAAATTTTTAATGAAGCTTTAATATTATAAAGAATGAGCGCCGCAGGTTTATAATAAATCGCCGCGATTTTTAATAAAAATTTTTTGCCTGCGGCGCTCATTCCTTATAATATTAAACTTCTTCACCTTCACTATTGAGCTACTACTAATAAATTTTTCGCATTGATACGAAAACAAGCACATTGAGGTTGACAATGGCAATTATTCTCTTGCAAATTGAGTACCTACGCTGAGTCCAGTAACTTTTCAAACAACAGACTACAGGGAGCGTACTTTTTATTAAAAATAATTATAAAAAATAATCCTTAGTTTGCAAAAATTATTTTTCGGCCTTATTACCATTTTGCTAAATTTTTTTTTAGGCTTTATTTCCTTTTCAAATGGAAATAAAACCAAATTCAGAATTTCGGCCTCATTTCTCTTTGAAAAGGAAATAAAGCCAATTCGGCCTTATTGCCGTTGGCCTTATTGCAACCCGCCAATTCGGCACATTAACGGCATAGAACCTCACTTATGCCTCGGCGTCATCGAAAATTTGGACCATCGGATGATGGTGTGCCGCCGAGGTTGCGGCGGCCATTTAGCCGATATTTTGTTCCATGCATAATTGAACCATACCAATATTATCATAATAAAAAGAACGACAATAATTTCCTTAATAATTTGTGTTTTATTCAAAATCAACATCGGCCTTTAAAATTTAACTACCCTTTATATATATAACGTACATAAATATTTTTGAAACCCCCCCCGAAATATATTCCTGGAACCGCCCCTGATTGAGGCAAATGATCCATAAAGAAATTTGTAAACATAAGTGTTAATGAGTAAGTATGTATGTATGTATGTATGTGTGCACAAAACTAACAAAGCCTGTTGCTGTTGAAGCGATTTTATTTTTTTACAGGAGTTTAGAGAGGAAAAAGTAGTCCTTGATCTAGATTTAAATATCTAAAATTTCGAAAAATAATATGTCGATAAATCCTACATGTCGACAACTTTTGAAGTTATTTTTTTTCATTCGGTTAATTTTGGGCATTTTTATTTCTGTTTTGTGATTTTTTAAGAAATTGTAAAAGCATAAATTTTGCCAGTTTTTTTTAAAATGCAGTGAATTCTCCAAACAAATATGTATTTTCAACATACTATTGTTCCAACGAATATTTTTATGCTTTTTATTTCAATGAAGATAAACATTAAACATCACATAAAAACAACTCATTTTAAATAAAATAACAAAAAAGGCAAACAAATTTTGAAATAAAAAAATTATGCGTAATCTATATATTAATACGCAAACAAAAAAGTTTGTGTTCCCTATTTTTCTGTGTTACCTTCAACATATTCACATAATACTTATATCGATGGATAGGTATTTTCGAGTAGATTTGCACAATATAATTTCTATTCGAATATGTTGTCATTAAGATAGGTAAAATTGAGCAAATGTAAAATGCTTTTTTTACCAATGGGACAATGAGAAACTACAAAGCGACAAAGCTCTGTTGAGCTTACACCATGGTATAATAATACAAGGTAGCTTATTTTCTCTTCTGCAAGAAAACATTTGTCAAAAACAGCTTTTTGTGCAAATACATCAGCAGCTGCTGTGGTTGTTGTTTTTTTTTTTCACTTCAACGTTTTCAACATTGCTTGTGTTTTCAATGGCGGATTGTGAGCGCTCTCTATTTGAGTATATTTTTTGACAGAAGATGTTTTCCCAAGCAACTGTCAATGCTACCTTGTGTTATTATACCATGGCTTACACAAGCAAGAGTAGAATGCGGGAGTGACGCAAACACTAAAGAGCTGAGTAGCATTATTGTTGTTGTTGTTATAGTTGTTGTGGTTGTTGTTGCTTTCTCTTACTTTCTCTCAGCGTAAAAAAAAGCAGTTAAACTGCAGCTTGCTTCATATAACACTTGACGCCAAGCCATGGATAATTGTTTCTTTTGTTCAATACTTGGCGGATTATTTCGAGCTGACTTTTGAATAAATTTTTGTTATTGACGCATATATGCTTCCTTTTTTGTCCTTTACCACTTTTTTCTCATAGCGTCAAGGTACGCATTAAGAATTTCCATGCAAATTAATAACAATTCATTATGTGAAAAACACTTACAGAAACAGATGGCCGAATTTCGGCCACAGGCGATACTAGATATAATTAATATACGTAATCTATACTTCTATACTTCTATACTATTATATAAAATGAAAGTGAAAATTTTTTGTGTCCGCAAAACTCCAGAAGTACTGGTCCGATTTTTTTGAAATAAGTTTTAAAATATCACATTTGTGCTACAAAAGGTTCATTGGTTATTTTCTTTACGAAATTTCAATAATAAGTATCTTTAATTAAAGTGTTAAGTTTTTTAAAAAATCAATCACAATGCCATGCATTGCTTGATCGTTAGCTTTTCATGCGTTTGTGCTGCGAGAGCCTCAATAAACTGCATGTTAACAGAGCAATTGCTCTCTATAGGTACTATACTCTTTTTTTTCTCAGCAAGCACAAAACAACAAAACAAACAAACAAATGCATATACATACATACTTTGCTGTGCAACAAATGCATATACATACTAATATTTATGTTCAAATTAGTTTTGATGTGGTGAATTAATCTAACAAAGTTTTGTTTAAAGGGGATTCACTGACCACCTTTAGCATGTTGAGGATTTTTTTGATGAGAATGAGATTCAATCCGACTTGATATATGTATGTATGTATGTATGTACGTATGTTTATTTGTTTCGCTGCATGTAACTTTTCTACACATGTTTTGACGGTGGTTTTCCTGTAATTTATAAATGAACAAAAGGACCAAACGGCTGACTTTTTACTTAATAGAATTGACATTGTGTGATTCAATAAGTTTTTTTATAAATAAACAAGAGAACTGGGATGGGCATAGGAAAAGGGGTTATGGCTTCGACCACAAAAGTCAAATTTTTGATATTGAATAGTTTTGGAACTAAACGTCGCATGACAATAAAACTCAGCATGGAGTTACTAATTGCCAAAGTCTTTCTACTGGAAAACCGGTTTGTGCATTGCAAAAAGAGGTGTGGCCCGATTCTCTATACAGAATAGCTATGGAAGCTTAAATCACAGGACATTGAAACTCATAATGGAATTGTCACCTGGGAGTGATGTTCTGCTACTGGGAAACTGTAACGGGCAGTGGAACATGAGCGTGGTATCAGACTAAGGGATTAATAAAAGTTTTGAATTTACTTATCATTTCCAATATACTTGCTGGGTGCAGCAACGCGCGCCGGGTATCGCTAGTCTATTTATAAATAGGCGTAGGCAGAACAATTAAGAACCATTTTCTCCCGTGTTTCTCAACAGATTTTGACAATTTTTTTTTAAATCAATAAGAGTGGGGAGAAGGAGTGCACCGAATAAATATAGTGGGCGTGGCACATCCCATACAACCCAAATTTGCGATATCGAATAGCTTTAGAGTTATAGGTCACACAGCTTCCGAAATCGGTATTCGACCACAAATCACACGTACCACTTCACTGGTTACATTTTATGGGCGTTAAAAAAGAGGCGTGGAACTTTTCAGCAGCCCAAATTTTTGTCATAACTTTCAAACTATAAGTCACAAATCAATGAAACTAGGTAGGAACTTCCTATTTTGTCGTGTTGTTTGACTGGAAAAATTGAACGAGCATTAGACAAGGGGGCGTGGCACCACCCATACAATTTAAAGTTTTTATCTCGAATAGCTTTGGAAGTAAATGCCATATAACAATGAAACTCAATATGTGTTGGAAGTTGGTGATATCCATCTACTAGAAAATCGTGGCGCGCATTGGAAAAGGGGGTGTGGCTCTGCCCATATAAACCAAATTTTTGATTTCGAATAGCTTTGGAAGTAAAAGTCATAGAACATGGAAACACAGAATGGAGTTTCTATTTTGTGATTTCCTGCCGGTGGTACATATGTTGCGATATGAGTTCGGTTATACAGGGTGTTTTTTTTAGAGGTATAGCACTTCGAATTGAAATAAAACACAAGAAAATCGTTTTAATGTCCATCAATTTGGCTTTATTGGAAGAATAATTTTATGCCATTAATGTTTAAATATGATTTCGGGCATATGGCCGCCGCGGCTGGCTCGACTAAAGCCAATTCTACAGGTCCAATTTTTAACCACTTTTTCGAGCATATGGGGCCGTATGTCGGCAATAACGCCACGAATGTTGGCCTCCAAGTCCCCTAACGTTTCTGGTTTGTTGGCGTAGACGAGCGACTTCACATATCCCCAAAGAAAATAATCCAATGGTGTCAAATCACACGATCTTGGTGGCCAATTGACAGGTCCATTCCGCGAAATTATGCGCTCATCGAATGTTTCCTTCAATAAATCGATTGTGACGTGCGCTTTGTGGCATGTAACGCCGTCTTGTTGGAACCAGAACTCATCCATATTCATGCTATCCAATTCGGGAACAAAATATTCGGTTATCATGGCTCTATACCGGTCTCCATTAACGGTAACTGACTCTCCAGCATTATTTCGGAAGAAGTATGGCCCAATGACTCCACCAGCCATTAATGTTTAAATATGATTTCGGGCATATGGCCGCCGCGGCTGGCTCGAATAAAGCCAATTCTACAGGTCCAATTTTTAACCACTTTTTCGAGCATATGGGGCCGTATGTCGGCAATAACGCCACGAATGTTGGCCTCCAAGTCCCCTAACGTTTCTGGTTTGTTGGCGTAGACGAGAGACTTCACATATCCCCAAAGAAAATAATCCAATGGTGTCAAATCACACGATCTTGGTGGCTAATTGACAGGTCCATTCCGCGAAATTATGCGCTCATCGAATGTTTCCTTCAATAAATCGATTGTGACGTGCGCTTTGTGGCATGTAACGCCGTCTTGTTGGAACCAGAACTCATCCACATTCATGCCATCCAATTCGGGAACAAAATAGTCGGTTATCATGGCTCTATACCGGTCTCCATTAACGGTAACTGACTCTCCAGCATTATTTCGGAAGAAGTATGGCCCAATGACTCCACCAGCCCATAGAGCACACCAAACAGTCAGTTTTTGTGGATGTAATGGCGTCTCAAGGATCTCATGTGGATTCTCTTCACTCCAAATGCGGCAATTATGCTTGTTGACGTAGCCATTCAACCAAAAATGAGCCTCATCACTGAACAAAATTTTGCGATGAAAATCAGCATCGAGATCAATCTCATTTTCGGCCCATACACCAAAATCACGACGCATTGCATGGTCTCGCGGCTTTAATTCTTGCACAAGCTGGATCTTGTAAGGTCGCAAGCCAAGATGGCGCACTTACTCAACAATCGCTGAGATGCTGACACAGACTATGATTGAGGCCAGGCGCGGATCCAGGGGGGGGGTTTTGGGGGTTCAAACCCCCCCCGAAATTCTAAAAGAACCTGTATTTAAATGTTTATTATGTGGGCTAAGAGTACCAAAAAGAAAAAAAATTAGTTTTTTATAATTTACTTTAAATATTCACACCCCTATGCTGTAAACGTTTGTAGCTGTTTCTACACGTATTGCTAAAATACTGAATTCTGTTCCAGTTTTTGATTATTTTTGCGATATTGCGCCTGTAGCTGTAAACAGTCACACATACAATCACAAAAACACCGCATTTTTTGGATAAAATATATCCAAACACCGCACAGTTTTAATTTAAAAACCCACAGTTTCGATAGTATCGGAAGTGTAGACGTAAAATTACTTTTTATACAGTAATGGAGAAAAATTCCGGTTTTTGTAGTGTGACGTAAAATTCCTTTTTATACAGTAATGGAGAAAAATTCTGGTTTTTGTAGTTTTTATTTATTTTGATGTTGGTTTTATATTGGTTTTTAAGATTTGTATTCGAGTCAAATAAACAGAGAAATAACTTTTATTATTAGAATTATCTTAACCCCAGCGTCAGCTTGTGGTATTTAACACAAAAAAATAATCCTGAGCACCACACAATCATATGGAGTGAATATGGAGTGAAATGTGGATGGCTATTTTTTTCGTAGCAAAGTTTTTTCCAATAAGTGGAATAATTTTTTCACATATTGCAGCAAAACACAAATTATAACCTTCTTTTGAAAAACCAGAGGCTCGAAATAGATTTTAGACTAACGGTTTCTTCCCACGCCTACGATTTTTTGAAAAAAAAATTATCCCGCTCTAATGTATATAAAGGGTGGTTAAATTTTAAGGGCCGATGTTGAATATAAACCACACCTAAATGTCAACTTTTTTTCTGCATTTCATTTGACATTTCTCAATTTCAGACTAACTCAATTTGAACCGTTAAAGTTATTCAGGCTTATTATGAAAATGAGCTTTCAAATCAAAATGCATATCGAGCACTTCGTGATTTTTTCGGTCAATTTAATCGTCCAAATGTGCGTACAATCGGAAAAATCGTGCAAAAATTTGAACAAACCAGGTCTGTAGGAGATGTGAAAACACCAGTGCATGCTCGTACTGCAGAAAATATTGCTGCTGTTCGCGATAGTGTGGCTGAAGAGCCGTCCACCTCAACTTGTCGTCGTGCCCAACAATTGCACCTCTCACGTTCGTCGTTGATGAACATTATGCATAAAGACTTGCATTTACACGGTCAGAATGGTGGAAAGAAATGCCAACAGTGGATGATCAATTTTCGAAGAAAATCATCTTCAGTGATGAGGCACATTTTCACCTCAGTGGATTCCTCAATAAGCAGAATTACCGCACTTGGGCGAATGATAATCCAAGAGTGATTGTCGAAAAACCAATGCACCCACAAAGAGTGACTGTTTGGTGCGGTTTATGGGCTGGCGGCATCATCGGGCCGTATTTTTTTCCAAAATGAGGCTGGTCAGGCAGTTACTGTGAATGGTGTTCGGTAGCGTGAGATGATAACGAACTTTTTATGGCCCGAATTGGAAGATATGGATGTGGACGATATGTGGTTTCAACAGAACGGTGCCACTTGCCACACAGCTAACGAAACAATGGCTCTTTAGCGCGACAAATTCAATGGCCGTGTTATCTCACGTGGTGGCGATGTCATTTGACCACCAATCATGTGATTTGACACCGTTGGACTTCTTTCTTTGGGGTTATTTGAAAGAAAAGGTATACGTCGACAAGCCAGCAACAAATCAAAAGCTAAAGGATGAGATAATTCGGCGGCGGGGTGCAATAAGGCCAACGGCAATTTTATTTATTCTATTTGAAAAAGAAATTAAGCCAATTTGGCCTTATTTCCCTTTAAAAGGAACCAATATTAAAACGCCATCAAATAAGTTTTTTAGTTTTATTTAATGAAAAATTAAAGATATAAAGTATTGGAATAATTGTACTTAAGGGCCCATGCTCCTTTTTTCTTTTTTTTCTAAATGTGCATTTGGAGCTCCTAATGCACATGCTGCAAAAAAAGGTCGGTCTCAAATGGTTTAGGAGATAAAAATCGTGAAAGTTTAAAAAATGTACATATTTTGGAATAATTGCACTCTAGGTACACGCTTCTTTTTTCTTTTTTTGTTTTTTAAATGTGTATGGAACTTCTAAATCTAATGCTGCAAAAAAAAAATAGGTAGGTCTCAAATGGTTTAGGAGATAAAAATCGTGAAAGTCTGTAAAATTTACATATTTTTTTATTGAGAAGACTAGGATATCTTATTCTAATAAAAGAAATATATATCCGTTTAAAGCGAAAAATATGATCGTTTAAATGCTAAAGAACATACATCTTTTTGTAAGTGGTCGAGAAAAAAATGTAAAATATAAACGTTAAAGTTATGAATGAAAATTTATAAAATATGCGCGATTTTTACTAAAATTTTTAATGAAGCTTTAATATTATAAAGAATGAGCGCCGCAGGTTTATAATAAATCGCCGCGATTTTTAATAAAAATTTTTTGCCTGCGGCGCTCATTCCTTATAATATTAAACTTCTTCACCTTCACTATTGAGCTACTACTAATAAATTTTTCGCATTGATACGAAAACAAGCACATTGAGGTTGACAATGGCAATTATTCTCTTGCAAATTGAGTACCTACGCTGAGTCCAGTAACTTTTCAAACAACAGACTACAGGGAGCGTACTTTTTATTAAAAATAATTATAAAAAATAATCCTTAGTTTGCAAAAATTATTTTTCGGCCTTATTACCATTTTGCTAAATTTTTTTTTAGGCTTTATTTCCTTTTCAAATGGAAATAAAACCAAATTCAGAATTTCGGCCTCATTTCTCTTTGAAAAGGAAATAAAGCCAATTCGGCCTTATTGCCGTTGGCCTTATTGCAACCCGCCAATTCGGCACATTAACGGCATAGAACCTCACTTATGCCTCGGCGTCATCGAAAATTTGGACCATCGGATGATGGTGTGCCGCCGAGGTTGCGGCGGCCATTTAGCCGATATTTTGTTCCATGCATAATTGAACCATACCAATATTATCATAATAAAAAGAACGACAATAATTTCCTTAATAATTTGTGTTTTATTCAAAATCAACATCGGCCTTTAAAATTTAACTACCCTTTATATATATAACGTACATAAATATTTTTGAAACCCCCCCCGAAATATATTCCTGGAACCGCCCCTGATTGAGGCAAATGATCCATAAAGAAATTTGTAAACATAAGTGTTAATGAGTAAGTATGTATGTATGTATGTATGTGTGCACAAAACTAACAAAGCCTGTTGCTGTTGAAGCGATTTTATTTTTTTACAGGAGTTTAGAGAGGAAAAAGTAGTCCTTGATCTAGATTTAAATATCTAAAATTTCGAAAAATAATATGTCGATAAATCCTACATGTCGACAACTTTTGAAGTTATTTTTTTTCATTCGGTTAATTTTGGGCATTTTTATTTCTGTTTTGTGATTTTTTAAGAAATTGTAAAAGCATAAATTTTGCCAGTTTTTTTTAAAATGCAGTGAATTCTCCAAACAAATATGTATTTTCAACATACTATTGTTCCAACGAATATTTTTATGCTTTTTATTTCAATGAAGATAAACATTAAACATCACATAAAAACAACTCATTTTAAATAAAATAACAAAAAAGGCAAACAAATTTTGAAATAAAAAAATTATGCGTAATCTATATATTAATACGCAAACAAAAAAGTTTGTGTTCCCTATTTTTCTGTGTTACCTTCAACATATTCACATAATACTTATATCGATGGATAGGTATTTTCGAGTAGATTTGCACAATATAATTTCTATTCGAATATGTTGTCATTAAGATAGGTAAAATTGAGCAAATGTAAAATGCTTTTTTTACCAATGGGACAATGAGAAACTACAAAGCGACAAAGCTCTGTTGATCTTACACCATGGTATAATAATACAAGGTAGCTTATTTTCTCTTCTGCAAGAAAACATTTGTCAAAAACAGCTTTTTGTGCAAATACATCAGCAGCTGCTGTGGCTGTTGTTTTTTTTTTCACTTCAACGTTTTCAACATTGCTTGTGTTTTCAATGGCGGATTGTGAGCGCTCTCTATTTGAGTATATTTTTTGACAGAAGATGTTTTCCCAAGCAACTGTCAATGCTACCTTGTGTTACACAAGCAAGAGTAGAATGCGGGAGTGACGCAAACACTTAAAAAGAGCTGAGTAGCATTATTGTTGTTGTTGTTATTGTTGTTGTGGTTGTTGTTGCTTTCTCTTAATTTCTCTCAGCGTAAAAAAAAAACAGTTAAACTGCAGCTTGCTTCATATAACACTTGACGCCAAGCCATTGATAATTGTTTCTTTTGTTCAATACTTGGCGGATTATTTCGAGCTGACTTTTGAATAAATTTTTGTTATTGACGCATATATGCTTCCTTTTTGTCCTTTACCACTTTTTTATCATAGCGTCAAGGTACGCATTAAGAATTTCCATGCAAATTAATAACAATTCATTATGTGAAAAACAACTTGAGCTTCGTTACCTTACAGAAACAGATGGCCGAATTTCGGCCACAGGCGATACTAGATATAATTAATATACGTAATCTATTTATAAATAGACGTAGGCAGAACAGTTAAGAACCATTGTCTCCCGTGTTTCTCAACCGATTTTGACAATTTTTTTTTTAAATCAATAAGAGTGGGATTTGCACAACAAATCTTTGCGGTTGAAGCCATCGAGGGCTGCATTCACTAAAATTTCAATTCGGCTGCAACTATCGATGGTTACAGCCATCGTGGCTGAAGCCATCGGTGGTTGAACTCTTTAAAATTTCAATTCAGTGTGCATTCTTTACGTTTTGCAATTCATGACTTGAAAACAATTTTAATCAGCCTAAAGAGTTCACACTTTGAATGCTACAAAAAAAAGGATTCAGCTTTTGAATTTCTGAACAAGAGAATGAAAAGTAAAAATGAATGCACACTTTTACAGCTCTGCTGTACGGTTTATGAGCCGAGCTTTAATAAGTTTATTTGTGGGTGGGCGCGTAAGCAACAAATATTTTGTAGCGTACGAAATTATTTTGTAGCAAATGTAATTGCTTTCAATATATGGCTCTCATAGGTGGGCGAGAGAGTGATACGAGTTATGGACATTCTTGCATTCATACATGAGCGGACCTTTCCCTACTCTGCTCTTAATACAAACATGATAGACTGACAGAACGATAAAGATTTTTTTAATATTAAGAAAATTTCGCTGAGCTTTCGTCAGGAGCTTGTCAGGATCTGTCTCTTCTAAAGTCAATCAAATCTTGCTGATGTTTTATGTTTACTGTAGACTCAATCCATAGAGTTTGTGGGGGAAAACAACTCAAGGGCAAATTTTTAATTATGTGAAGATGTATGCGATGAATTCTAATAAAATAAAACATAAATAAAACAGCGCCAGCAACTGCCTCGCAAATTAAAAATTTTAAAAATAAACAAAAAGCAGTGACAGCTGTTATTTTATTTTTATTTTCATGCGGGACAGACAAGCTATTCGCATTAAATTCACTTTTGGCGTCATCAGCAAAGTTCGCATATCTTTCGAATATCTATATGTATGTCTGTCTGCTTTTTTATATGCATGTCTGTCCGTCTGTCTGCCTGCGTGTTTGTATAGATGAAGACTTCTATCTTTGCGTATCTTTGCGTATTTTCGTTGCTACAACATTTTTAGTCTTCCTCGTTGTTTTTTTTTTATATGTCTCGTTCGACCCCAACTTGTTTCTTGTCACATTCCTTAAGAAATGCGCAGATACTGCGCGTGGATCAACAGTTTTTGATCCTATTTTAAGCATTTCACTTTTTTTTCCTGAATTGTCGTACGTCTTCCCGTAACAATTTGCTTTAGAGATACATACATGTTTTATGCGAGAACGTAACGTGACTTTTGCTCCGTAAGTGTAGCACTTTGCATACTTTAGAATCTTGCAAGAAATCCCACAGACGCAACTCTGTCAACGATGCACGGCGTAAATTTTTCGCATTTGTTGTTGCAAATTATTGTAGTTATTTTTAACTAGTGCATTTGTCATTTCTATACTAGTGTTGCACATTTATTTTGTTGTTGTTCTTGTTTTTTATGTTGAGTACTGCTTGCAAATCAATGAATGACTTTTCGAAATGTTGACATATGGTGCAAATAATTCGTATTTTCACATGAGTGAAGGAAGAAAACAATGTTTTCACTAAAGATAAAAAAAAAAAAATCAATTTTTAAATGGTCGAATTGCGACCATAGGCGACACTAGTATAATAAAATAAATAAAACTATAATCGATATTATTAGATATTATTATTATATAGATCCCGGGGTATTAAAGATATTTTCGTGTCTCATTTTAAAAATAAATCCCTCTCTTAATTTTTCCAATGAGAGGTTTTGCGACGAGTAAGTTGCGTGAGTATGTCAGTATATATCGCTCGTTTTCTTCAATAACGTTACAATCCAAAAAACATAAGAATTGAGTTAATTACACAGCAATATTCGTGTTACCATGATCTATGCTGTGTACAATTTTGGTAACGATATCTTCTTTAATTTTTGCAGAAAAATAGAATTTGTGATTCATTCACCTCAATATATTTCCGATTAGATAGTGTTATATGTATATCGATAATATCCGGTTTTTTTTTTGTCACTTTGTATGGATTAAACAATGTTCATTACAGTAGTACTTGTATATTTGATGTTTTGTCCATATTTTGAAAATAGTGAATTAATTTCCTTTGTCTGTTCAAAACTTAAAATGCTTCTCCTAAAAAATCTAATTTTTTGAGTTGTAACGTTACTGAAGAAAACGAGTGATATAATGTTCTCACAGGAACGCTTTTTTTGTAAAGAGTTGATTAATTTTGCTTGTAACCATATCTTCGACACTCGGTTTTTTGGCTTTTGGCGATCTGAAGATGTGCCGTGGAATGCGTGAGTTTTGAACAAAGTTATTGGGATGTTTAGGAGAAAAAAAAATAGTTTCGCCATTTTTATTTTTTTTTTGAATTTGTTCGTATAGATTCTCAGCCGGGGTCGTCATAAAATGGCTCATAAGTCTCTTCTTCTAAAGATATAGCCTTTAAATGAGGTGATACATAATGAATTATGCTTGATCGAGCAATCGTTGATTTTCGAATTAAAATATGGGTTGGCTTAGACTCGATATTTTGCTCTATACATGAACTTAACCCTTAAATTCCCAGCGTATCTTTTTTGATACAACCGCGAAAATAAGCTACTTCTTTTAAAATATTGCAAAAATTAAATGCTGGATATAGTTTCACTAAGAAAATTGCAAGTATAAAACAAAAGTTTAATTATTGGCATAACTTCGTTGGTTTGGGAACTATTGACCGTCAAATTCAAAAAATAGTTTTTTTTTTAATTTTTACGGAAAGTTCGCTTTTTGACATGAAATATCTTTTAAACTATAACAATTTTTGAGTAAAAAAAATTACAAGTTAGTCTAGTTATCATAAAAGGAATCGTTTTCCACGTTTTTGCCTTGAACTCATACAACCAAACTGATTGATTGTGTACGTCGGAATACTCACTGTATCTTTTTGGATACAACCAGGTTTTCTTTAATAACTTGTAAACAAAAATTTTTTCCAAAAAATAAACACGGGGTCGTGTTCAGGGGATCATTTAGCACAACATAATTTTTTTTTAATGAAATCGGTGTTGTTGGGCATTTGAGGGTTAAAAGCCTTTCACAACAAAGATCCAAGCTATCTTCCGTACATGGGAAAATATTTGGATACTGAGTCGGTATGGAGGTTTTTAGAAGTTTTTTCATTATAGCTCGTTGAACTATACATGATGTATTTAAATCCTTTTTGCAAAATTTTATAGTTGCCTTTCCATATTGAGCCAAATTTTTTAATTCTTCATTGTCTGAATGCTTGGCCCAAAGCATTCGTCTTTGATCAGTTGGTAAATGAAAAATGACAACGAACCACATGGTGTAGAAACATTGTAGCAATTTTTATGTACGCATTTTGATTTTAATAGAAATATAATGAGTCGCACATCCAAACTCCATAAAAGTTCATATAAGAATTAAATGCTACCATGAACCAAGAATAAAGATCATGCAAAGAAAAGAGCCGCCATATTGTAAACAAAACAAAGCTGGTAGGTCTGACGTCATCGGTCACAAATTGTTTTGTTTACGTGTAGCGATTATGTGTAAAAAATTATTTCTTGAAGTTTTAAAGAATTTTTAGTGTTTATAATTCAGTAATTTTTTGTGTTTTTTATAAAAATGAAGTGTGCTGTAGCGACGTGCAATAATTGCAACAGCAAAAAAAAATTACTTTAAATTTCGTTACTGCATGAAAATATAAACAAACAAAGTATTCGAACACTTTTTTGGAGAATTAAACTTGTTAATTTTATAATTTTACACTTTTATTTAAGTTTTCACATGTTTTGCATGAAAAACGTATGCAATATAGCTTTTTTTGTGACCGATGACGTGACACGACAAAAATAATTTTTTCTCGCACTGCTGATTGCTTGATCTTGTCTTGTTGGTTCTTGAAATATTTCATATGCTACAAGCATGCGCTTGCCTCAGCAGCATAAAAACACAAACAAACAAGTCGCAACTTAACGGGATATTACCGCACACACAACTAATGCGACAGCTCAACCAACAAAACAACACTGTGTGTGTGTTTGTGCATTGCTGTCTGTCTGTTCATTTGTATGTTTGATCAATGTCGATATTAAAAAAAAAAATATGCAAACCAGCGTAGAAATCTGAAAGTGGTGTATGTGGCGCCATCTAGTGCGAGAGTGACACAACTCAAAGTAATTTCTCTATATGCATATACTCAAAGGTTCTACGTAGGTATACTTTTTTTTATCATGATACAATTATAAGGTAAGCCCGATTCGGAGATAAAAAAACGAAAAAGCAAAGCAAATGAAAACATCGGCGTAGGTATAATGTCACTTTTGACAATTAACGTGTATTCTTTCAGCTATAGGGATGTTTATACATCCCTAAATTAAATTAGGAAATCAGTAAATTATTTTACTTTTAACCAATATAAATCTGGGTATTGGCTATTGAGTACCCAGTTTTATGTGGTATAATGTAAGAAAAGTAAGCAAAAACCCTAAAAATTTAACAAAATGAGCCATATCCGCAAAAAAAACGTAAGCGCCATAATTTTCGACTTTCGTTTTTTTATGAGAATCGATAAATTACGATCGTATGCATCTTCTCTCAAAGTTTTGTGGCAGTAGAAGGAACCGTTACAAACTTATAGCAAAAGCAATTTTGTTGTAAGTGCATATTGCTAGTTTACATTTTATGGGCTGCGAGATGTTGGCACCCCATTGGTTTAATTTCGACTGACCAATTGCATCATTTAAAAGGTCAGCAAAAGGTCAGTAAAGGTCAGTAAGTTTCAGTAATAGGTCAGCGATAGAAAATTTTTTATTCGCGGTTTAAATTTTTCAAGGTCACATTGAGATGTTGGCACCCCATCATCAATGAAATAAAAAAAAATACATGAAATCAATAGAATATTGTCTGCTGATAATAGGTCAGCATAAATGAATAATAGGTCAGTCGTATTTCTTAACCAAATTAATTAATTAAGTTGCATTTTCGAGATCGCCCATGGCGTATGAGTGCTTTTTAATTAATATTATATCCCATTAATGTTGCGTATACGCTACGGTGACAAGATTTCATCAAACAAAATACGGTGTATGGAAAAATTATATTAGATAAATTAATTTTTATAAATATTTTTTTGTGCTGCTTATACAATGGCCAGCATGGATTTAAATGCATGAATTCTTAAATAATTTTATAGATATATATTTACTATATATAAATGAAATATATGAAAAGTTTTACCAAAAACGTAGTACCCATTAGCAGTATGAAAGAATTATTAAAATTGGTTCAGCGTTCACCCCGTGAGTGAACGAAAATAATCCGAGAGAACATTTTTTATGATATTATAGATTTTTTTTTTTTTTTTTACTCAACACAAAATCTTTATTTTTTTCTTCTTAGTTTGTGAGATATTTTGATAATGTAATAAAAATGAACTGTGCCCTAATAAGCAGCATCATCTCTTACGAAAATTGCTGCAGTTGGGGTTATTGTTGGGTCATGTGTGATTCGCATTTCTTTGGGTGACATGTCATTATGAATTTCCCATTGATTATTGGTCCTTCTACAGTAAGCCACAAAATGACCTGTGCTATAACCAATGATTCATTTAATGCAAAAAATACGCAAAGTGCAAAACCCCTTTACAGAATTTATGAAAGAAAAGGAATAATTGAAGTTGTGTGGAAACAGCGCGACTTTTTATAACCATATGTCATGTTTTGTTATTGTAGCTGGAAGTGCTAATTTAATGAAAAAAGTATATTTTTTATTGAAATTGGTTTTGTTTATTCACTAGAACTAATAATTTTTTGTTAATTTGATCTTCATATTTACATTTTGGTTATTTCGCAAAGGGCTGGACCGTCAAGTGTGCGTAATATGTAAAACGGTTTATCGTAAGAAGTAATGCATGGATTTCAATGGTTAATAACTTTTTGAATAGGTTACAGAATAACCTTTCTTAAATTAAAAAAAAAACACAACTTTTCCACGACCATTTTCCCAACTATTCCACCTAAAAATAATGTTAATTTTGAGTTTCTATTTATCTTTAATAATGCCAAAAAAATATTTACAAATGTTAATAGTGCCAGATTACGTAGTAAAAGATTGGTGCCAAAGTGAGGGTTAAGGGAAAAATATAAAAATTTTGAGAAAATTGCAGTCAATTATCTTGTTCTTGTTTCAACGTTTAATACTGTGCCAGCAATAGGCTTCATAATTTTTTTTTATTTTCATTGGTTTTTAAGTTTCATTACCTTTTTAACAATATAAAATGAAGGTGTGTCCCTGAAAGAAGTTGAAAACTGCCAACTTCAAGCATGCATATTGATGCTTCATGCACGCATACTTTGTATGAGCGACACCCCGTAAGCTTATTTGTTTTTAACTTATACTTCAGATACTTTAACGCGTACATGCGTGAAAAAAAAGATCTGCTCGTATATATTTAATATATTCCGATCTAGAGAAGCTGGTTTTTCATTAAGTGATTTTTGCAGACAATAAAATAACGAACAAAATGGTGTTAATTAAAAATAATTTTAGTTAGCTTAACGTCATGTAAGACAATGTGAAAAATTAAATTGATGTTATTTCCTTTTATTTGTATATTACCAATGTTTTCTTAAAAATAACCCGTAAGCTAGCCTTACCTTTTTTTAGAGAAATCCTGAAAAAAGCACCTATCAATTATTTTTATGTATATTTACTGTAAAGAATACTCAGCCGATTCTCAAATGTCAAGTAGAATAAGGTGTGCGATTCATAAAAGAATAACCCATATTCAAAATTGATTATAATCAAGATTAATTAATTAATTATAAATATTATTGAATATTTATCTAATATAATTTTTCCATACACCGTATTTTGTTTGATGAAATCTTGTCACCGTAGCGTATACGCAACATTAATGGGATATAATATTAATTAAAAATCACTCATCCGCCATGGGCGATCTCGAAAACGCAACTTAATTAATTAATTTGGTTAAGAAATCCGACTGACCTATTATTCATTTATGCTGACCTATTATCAGCAGACAATATTCTATTGGTTTCATGTATTTTTTTTTATTTCATTGATGATGGGGTGCCAACATCTCAATGTGACCTTGAAAAATTTAAACCGCGAATAAAAAGTTTTCTATCGCTGACCTATTACTGAAACTTACTGACCTTTACTGACCTTTTGCTGACCTTTTAAATGATGCAATTAAACCAATGGGGTGCCAACATCTCGCAGCCCATTTTATGTGACCGCAAAGAGGCGCTTAAGTTAAAATTCGCCGTATTTTATTTCGCTACATTATGACGTCGCGCCAATTAGAGGTACGGTTTTCTGGAAATTTATAACAAATTTTGAATATGATATATTAGTTTGCATTCTTTAGTGTTATAAACAAATGTTTGCTTTAGTTTCCCCTGGTTCCATATAGTGAAAGCTATTCCGATGATTTTTCTGTGCAAACCATTGATCTGCAAATACAGTTATCAGCAAGAAACGTGTGTAGGAAAAAGGGGTTATAAAAAGCAAAAACCTTTGCGGAAGAGACTGCAAAAAAGTAAACAACGTTCTACTACAGTGTAGTCAAATCCTAGCCAACATTAAAAATGCAGAAACTCATGCAATAAGTTCTCTGAGAGCGATCGGTTGGCAATAAATGAACATTTTTGGGAATTTGGCAACAAACTTAGAAAACAAACATTTCATGTGTCACTTGTAAGAGCGTTGAAAGGCGAAGAGGTAATACGAATACAAAGAAGTTTAGTTACGATTATGTTATAAAATATGAGCAAACAAATAATACTAATTATAAAGTGTGTCAGGGGCGGTTCCAGGAATATATTTCGGGGGGGAGTTTCAAAAATATTTATGTACGTTATATATATAAAGGGTAGTTAAATTTTAAAGGCCTATGTTGATTTTGAATGAAACACAAATTATTAAGGAAATTATTGTCGTTTCTTTTTATTATGATAATATTGGTATGGTTCAATTATGCATGGAACAAAATATCGGCTAAATGGCCGCCGCGACCACGGCGGCACACCTCCATCCGATGGTCCAAATTTTCGATGACGCCGAGGCATAAGTGAGGTGCTATGCCGTTAATGTGCCGAATTGGCGGGGTGCAATAAGGCCAACGGCAATAAGGCCGAATTGGCTTTATTTCCTTTTCAAAGAGAAATAAGGCCGAAATTGTGAATTTGGTTTTATTTCCATTTGAAAAGGAAATAAAGCCTAAAAAAAATTTTAGCAAAATGGTAATAAGGCCGAAAAATAATTTTTGCAAACTAAGGATCATTTTTTATAATTATTTTTAATAAAAAGTACGCACCCTGCAGTCTGTTGTTTGAAAAGTTACTGGACTCAGCGTAGGTACTCAATTTGCAAGAGAACAGTTGCCATTGTCAACCTCAATGTGCTTGTTTTCGTATCAACGCGAAAAATTTATTAGTAGTAGTTCAATAGTGAAGGTGAAGAAGTTTTAATATTATAAGGAATGAGCGCCGCAGGCAAAAAAATTTTATTAAAAATCGCGGCGATTTATTATAAACTTGCGGCGCTCATTCTTTATAATATTAAAGCTTCATTGAAAATTTTAGTAAAAATCGTGCATATTTTATAAATTTTCATTCATAACTTTTACGTTTATATTTTACATTTTTTTCTCGACCACTTACAAAAAGATGTATGTTCTTTAGCATTTAAACGATCATATTTTTCGCTTTAAACGGATATATATTTCTATTATTAGAATAAGATATCCTAGTCTTCTCAATAAAAAATATGTAAATTTTTCAGACTTTCACGATTTTTATCTCCTAAACCATTTGAGACCTACCTATTTGTTTTTTTTTGCAGCATTAGATTTAGAAGTTTAAAAAGACACACATTTAAAAAACAAAAAAAAAAAAAAAAAAGAAGCGTGTACCTAGAGTGCAATTATTCCAAAATATGTACATTTTTCAAACTTTCACGATTTTTATCTCCTAAACCATTTGATACCGACCTTTTTTTGCAGCATGTGCATTAGGAGCTCCAAATGCACATTTAGAAAAAAAAGAAAAAAGGAGCATGGGCCCTAAAGTACAATTATTCCAATACTTTATATCTTTAATTTTTCATTAAATAAAACTAAAAAACTTATTTGATGGCGTTTTAATATTGGTTCCTTTTAAAGGGAAATAAGGCCAAATTGGCTTAATTTCTTTTTCAAATTAAAATAAGGCCGACTTCGGCCTTATTGCCGTTGGCCTTATTGCACCCCGCCGCCGAATTATCTCATCCTTTAGCTTTTGAATTGTTGCTGGCTTATCGACGTACACCTTTTATTTCAAATAACCCCAAAGAAAGAAGTCCAACGGTGTCAAATCACATGATTGGTGGCCAAATGACATCGCCACCACGTGAGATAACACGGCCATTGAATTTGTAGCGCAAAAGAGCCATTGTTTCGTTAGCTGTGTGGCAAGTGGCACCGTTCTGTTGAAACCACATATCGTCTACATCCATATCTTCCAATTCGGGCCATAAAAAGTTCGTTATCATCTCAGGCTACCGAACACCATTCACAGTAACTGCCTGACCAGCCTCATTTTGCAAAAAAATACGGCCCGATGATGCCGCCAGCCCATAAACCACACCACACAGTCACTCTTTGTGGGCGCATTGGTTTTTCGACAATCACTCTTGGATTATCATTCGCCCAAATGCGGTAATTCTGCTTATTGACGAATCCACTGAGGTGAAAATGTGCCTCATCACTGAAGATGATTTTCTTCGAAAATTGATCATCCACTGTTGCCATTTCTTGCCACTATTCTGACCGTGTAAATGCAAGTCTTTATGCATAATGTTCATCAACGACGAACGTAAGAGGTGCAATTGTTGGGCACGACGACGAGTTGAGGTGGACGGCTCTTCAGCCACACTATCGCGAACAGCAGCAATATTTTCTGCAGTACGGGCATGCACTGGTGTTTTCACATCTCCTACAGACCTGGGGCCGAATCGCCGCATCCGTGACGTAACGGCTTTCGTATGAGATAAAATTAATCGTATGAGAATCTCATGCGATCTCATGAGATTAATTTCGTATCTCATGAGATTCTCATACGATTAATTTTTTCTCATACGAAAGCCATTACGTTCACGGATGCGGCGATTCGGCCCCTAGTTTGTTCAAATTTTTGCACGATTTTTCCGATTGTACGCACATTTGGACGATTAAATCGACCGAAAAAAATCACGAAGTGCTCGATATGCATTTTGATTTGAAAGCTCATTTTCATAATAAGCCTGAATAACTTTAACGGTTCAAATTGAGTTAGTCTGAAATTGAGAAATGTCAAATGAAATGCAGAAAAAAAGTTGACATTTAGGTGTGGTTTATATTCAACATCGGCCCTTAAAATTTAACCACCCTTTATATACATTAGAGCGGGATAATTTTTTTTTCAAAAAATCGTAGGCGTGGGAAGAAACCGTTAGTCTAAAATCTATTTCGAGCCTCTAGTTTTTCAAAAGAAGGTTATAATTTGGGTTTTGCTGCAATATGTGAAAAAATTATTCTACTTATTGGAAAAAACTTTGCTACGAAATAAATAGCCATCCACATTTCACTCCATATTCACTCCATATGATTGTGTGGTGCTCAGGATTATTTTTTTGTGTTAAATTCCACAAGCTGACGCTGGGGTGAAGATAATTATAATAATAAAGGTTATTTCTCTGTTTATTTGACTCGAATACAAATCTTAAAGGCCAACATCAAAATAAATAAAAACTACAAAAAACTGAATTTTTCTCCATTACTGTATAAAAAGGAATTTTACGTCAAACTACAAAAACCGGAATTTTTCTCCATTACTGTATAAAAAGGAATTTTAAGTCTACACTTCCGATACTATCGAAACTGTGGGTTTTTAAATTAAGACTGTGCGGTGTTTGGATATATGTTATCAAAAAAATGCGGTGTTTTTGTGATTTCAAGTTAAGATTGTATGTGTGACTGTTTACAGCTACAGGCGCAATATCGCAAAAACAAACAAAAACTGGAACAGAATTCAGTATTTTAGCAATACGTGTAGAAACAGCTACAAACGTTTATAGCATAGGGGTGTGAATATTTAAAGTAAATTATAAAAAACCAATTTTTTTTCTTTTTGGTACTCTTAGCCCACATAATAAACATCAGTACATCACATTTAAATACAGGTTCTTTTAGAATTTCGGGGGGGGGGGGGGTTGAACCGCCAAAACCCCCCCCTGGATCCGCGCCTGAAGTGTGTCAACAATTTTTGATGAAAACTCTTCATATATCCCAACAAATGTTGAGATCCATAAAAAATAATGCAAATTGCTTAAAGACAGATACCAGGAATCAAAATAAAAAGAAATTCAGGCCTCATAATTAGTCTGATGAAAGCAAGATTGCCCTTTTAAAAAGTTTTCTTGAACAATTGCCAACTGTTCCCTTGCATTATTGTCGCAATAAAAGTAGGGAGCTGTATCTCCCACAAGAGTTTCCCAACGTAAAATCCTAAAGCAACGTTCCTCAATCAGCCTATATTGTGACAGCTGTGCTGGTCAAAATAGGAATAGAGCTACGCTTGCCACTTTCATCATTTTTCGTTGAAAGTTAAATTTTTATTAATAATATAAAACTAACTTATTTATTACCTGGACATTAGGGCGTATCGAATTACAATTTTTTTCGAATTTCACATTCTAAGAGGTCTCAAAAGTTGCATGGGGTTGTCAAGTCACCCAAAAAAATTTTAAGGAAAAAAAAAGAATGTCTTCCTGTCCCGCAAGGAAAAAGTTGTTTTTTGACGAAAACAGTAAAAAATTACGACCTAAAATGCTTTGACTTTTATAAAAAAAAATACGTATGTTTTAAAGCAAAAGTAGGTATAGCCTTAAACTGACAATATATTGGTTAACACGATGCCATTCACGATTTTTATCCACAGTATCCTGTGTGAAGGATATTCGAAGCTAAAGTTGTAATCGAGATAGTACAGAACTTTTGATTGTTACCCAATAGTCTAAATTTTGGTGGTATTAATTATAGTGTCAACGTATTCCTTAAATTTGGCGAATTAGTAATTATCATCATTTTTGCATATGACTTTTCCTATTTTTGAGAAATGCATACTTAATTGCAATTTCTTAACTTTTTCAAAAAAATTACTTTAAGATTTTCTATCTCGGGTATCAGAAATGATACCGACGGTAATTTTCTAATGCGAGAACGAATCCGACAGGTTATAAATGCATTTTGATGAATCATTTCAATTTTAAAGACTGGAAAACATGTTCGCAGGCAATGTTTCCCACATCAGTTAAAATATCATTTCCAACATTACGTTCACCTTTATTCGAAAAAACAGTAGTCTTATGAAACTTAAATATGGATATTTTGAAAATTTTGAGATCAAAGAATACAATCTCCATTCGATTGCGCGACCAACCCGCAACACTTCCATAGTAAGCAACGAACCATTCATTTATATGATGGATTTTTAAAAATTTCATCAAATAAATACAAAGATTCGCAATACTCTTTTCGAAAAAATGCAATTCCTTCTAAGTTTCACAATGAATACCTAAATTTACCAAACAATAAGATCGTAAGGGATTCATTGGCTGATACGAACCTGGAAGGTGATATGGAATGAAATTTATATTTGATTAAAAGCTTAAATTTTAATTTTTACTTTAATTTTTCCTATTTATTATTAAATATACCTAATATTATTATATTAAAATAATTATTTGAATATTATTTTGTTAACTTTTTGTAAGATTTAGTAACTAAAAGCTTCTTAAAGTTCCTTTTAAAATATATTTCAGTTGTATTTGAATTTTATGAAAACTATAATTATTTGTGGAATGTTATTTTATTTACATAAATATAATTTGAAAAAATAAAAAGCTAACTAAAGTCAATGGTTTTTTAATATGATCATGATAACGTAACCGCCACAACATTGCACATTAGCTTGCCACCGTAAAGCAGAAAAAAACGTAAGCGCCATAAACATCCCTTATGTTTAAATTGGGTTAATGACAATTGTTTCTTTTCATAATATAGATGAAACAATGTTATATACCAAATTTCAAAAAATACTATTGAATATAACGAAGATAATTAAAAAACAAAGTTCTCCTGTAAAATTTACTAAATGACGCTTGAGTTATTTTTGCGGATATGGCTCGATATTTTAAGATATCATACAGAATTAATTGTATGTTAGCTTTCAATGTAGCAAATAAAAGTTAACATTTCAATTTTCATTCGACTACTTTGTTCCATTGTTCAGTAACAAGTAAGTATTTGTAAATACAAAGTAAGTATTTGTGTCGTTATGTATTGTATTTTGACATTATACTTATGTCTTTGTTTTTGCTTCGGTATAGAATTGTAGTCATAGAGAGCGGGTTTTTTTACTGAGCCTACCTATTAATTGTATTATGATTTTTGATATATTTTGAAATAATTTGCTAAATTTTTGACAAAATTTGTGCTCACATGATAACAAAAACAATTAAAAAATGCTTTATCGAAGGTTTATTGAAGGTTTCAACCATTTTTAAAATTATCTCATCTATAAGCATTTAAAAGATATTTTTTAACATAGTGAAAAAAATGGTTTCGTTTTTTTTTTCATTATAAAAAGTTATTTCAACTTTGTAGAATTTGTGGTACTAACAGTTTGGACAATTTTTGCAAAATATGACCTAAGATGAATTTTTCGAGCTCAAATAAAAAAACTTTCTGAGGTCAAAGTTTATACTACATTCAAATTTTTCTTTAGACTTTGATCAAAAGTTATTAAACTTTGCAGAATTTGTGGCATTAACAGTTTGGCCAATTTTTGCAAATGACAAAACTTTAAGTTTTCCAGCTCAAATAAAAAAAGTGAACCATTTTTTTTAATTAAACGTTTTTTAATTACACGTTTTTAATTAAAGTTGACGCTACAATGAAGCATATCTATTAAGTTTGATCAGAAGCTGTATGATTTTATTTAGCGTTGCAGGAATACTGAATAAAATAAGAATTTTTGAGATGGGAAGTGACAAAAAGCGACAAAAAGAGAAAAAATCTTACTGGTAGAAAAATTAGCTATTTTATAGATGTTTTTACCATAGTGGTGAAAATTAAATCTGCCTACACAAAAAACAAAAAAAAAAAAACGTAGGTACATACTTATTTGGATATACGAGAGAAGCGAAGCTTTTTCGCAATTTCATAGATTTGATAATTATCAAATTATTTTTATATAAATTATAATTTAATGTTTTTTTTTTTATTTAAATTATTTTTATATTTAAAACTTAAAAATTACGTGAAGTGAATTAAAAAATACACGTTAATCTTTACATCAGTAACTTTAATCAGATGTCATCCTGTCACTTAGAAAACGCACTTGTCAACATACTTTTTTTGTCAATTGTTAATTTAATTTAAAAAAAAAAACTAGTAAGAAATGATCTTCTGATGAATGAAGTTAAGAAAAACTTCGGCCCAGTCGAACCGAAGTATATTCAAAGCAAAGTATATTCAACCCCACGTCTGAACCGAAGTATATTCAAAGTCTTAAGCAGTAAAAAAAAAGTTTATTTGTAAAAACCTTTTTCGTCATAGTTTTAACAGGAAATATTCGCTAATGAGGACACTTTGTATGGGAGGTGGGAGTGGTTTTCACTTGATATTGTTGAATTTCAGACACAGAGTACATGTTATATATCAAAGTTCAAAAGCAAAATTTTAAGTCTATATATTAATGTTGGTCGAATTTAAAGAGAAATTTTACATTTTTGATAAAATCACTTTGTATGAGAGGTAGGCGTGGTTCTCATCCGATTTAGTTGAATTTCATACTAAGAGTGTATTTTAAATATCAGAACTCATATGCAAACTTTCAAGTCCATATATTAATTTTTGTGGAATTCTAAGAGATTTTACCGTTCAGACAGACAGACGGACATGGCTAAATCGACTCAGCTCTCCGCAATTCTGGTGATTCTGATCAAGAATATATATACTTTTCTATACCTACCACGCCTCCTTATGGGCGTTACAAACGGAGTGACAAAATTAATATACCCCCATTTACGTTTTTCAAACGTAGGGGTATAAAAATAAAAATCGTGTAGTAATCAGGGTTAGTATTTTTTAAGCATTAAACAACTCTAGAGTACTAAATTTGTTATTTTTAAGTGCTTATAAGTACATACATGCTTACATACGGGCAGGCAGACGCACATGGCTAAATTGACTCAGCCTCTGCAAAATCACCCAAACAAAAAAAAAAAAAGAAAAATCACCCAATTTTTTTCCATATGAATTTTCAGATGAAAAATCACCCAAAAAAATAGGGCGTTTTGCATTTTTGTTGGTTAAAATTTCTTTTTTTTTGAGGTCTTTCGTTTTCAATATTTGACAAAAAAGTCAATAAGTAAAAGCCGTGGTTCTTCTGTTGTTTTCTTTTTTATTTGATTTTAATGATTTAAGGTATTGATATTGAAAGTTTTTCAGTTTTGTTTGAATTATTAAAGAGTACTTTCAAGCAGTGCAGATAAAATAGATAGATAAAATGGCAGATAAAATTAATTCGAATTCGTTGGTAGAGGAAAACTAAATAGTGTATTAATATATTTAACAGATACAAATCGATTATATAAATTGAAATCGAAAAACTCAAAAAAAAAACATTATTATACGTGCTGCAATGATACTTGCGACGACCGGGCGTCACAAAACACATCGACTGTAGAACCTTGAACAATTTTCATTTGTATTATTCCTAAAAAAAACATATTCATAATAACATACATAATAAAATTTTAAATTCCTTTTTTAATAAAAGCCCAATGACATTTTTTGATGATTTTGCTGTTCTTTTATTTTTTGTCAAGTCTAAGTAAATAATTAGGCCCGCGCCCGCGCACACGCAACTCGCCGTGCGTACAGTGGGATTTTGGCGGAAAAAAATCAATGTCCCGAATATTCTATTCTAGAGAAATGTTTAATTTTTTCTAGAAAAAAAAATAGAAAGAAAATTTAATTGATTTAAAATTAATCAAAGTCAAATGCGGATATAAGCAAAAAATATATTTAAATTTTCATGCAACTTAGTAGTGAAATATTTCAAGTAATTGCTCCATAGTTTCAAAACGCACTCATCACAATATTTCAAATGTTTGCACGGCAGCAGAGTAGTAGTATTAGTAATAAAAAGAAAAACAAAAGAAGAACCGCTGTTTCTACTTTAAATTTCGTTATCTTTAAGAACTGACTGACTTTTTTTATCAAATATTGAAAACGAAAGATCACCAGCAAAAAAAAAAAAAAAAATCGAAAAATCACGCAAAACTGAAATATATAAAATGATGATAATAAAAATGCAAAATCGCCCAATTTTTTTCTTTGGCCTTTCATATGAAAAATCACCCAAATTCGTATGGAATATGGCCGATTTAAAAACTTTTTTTTGCGACTTTTCTTTGGCGATTTCGCGGAGAGCCTCCGGCCGTCCCTAAAAGCCCCTATGTTGTTAAAACCCCTAGTTGTAGAGAATAAATATACAAACAAAAAGAATTAATATGCAATAAAAAAACTGAGCAACTTATGGGCATGTTTTTGTGACTCTGCTTGTAAGTATCAGCACATTTTCGATGCTTACCACGTAAGCAACTTAATTAAAGGATATATAGCCAATATATTTATAGCCAATAAAGGATAAAGGATATAAAGCCAATACAGGATACACATACCTTTAAATAGATTATTGTGATGCGCCGCAACAACGAAGGTTTATGGAGTGGTGGTTAGAGCATAGGTAGTTCTATTAATTAGGCCGGAACTAGAATCCCTATTAATCGAAAGGGTATGAGTTCAATTCCTACGCCGAGCGGAAAATTATTTTTAATTTAACATTTTCTTGTTGCAATAGACGCAAGCAAAAAGCAGCATTATTCTAAGAAAACAGGTGTTGGAAAAAAGTATCGTTTTTGAGATTTTACGCTAGCAAATCACAGAAGGAGTCGTTAAAAGCTTCTTTTTCGATTTCGGCTGATTTCGCAAAGTTGGCCTTATTTCAATTAAAAATTAAATAAGCCTATTTGGTTTTATTATTCGAACTATAATTAAAGTTCTCATTCAGATGAAGAAAACACGACACCAACACCTGATATAAGTGTTAAATACATTATCTCTTCACTTGTAAATGGCTCTAATAATTTTAATTGTTCTTATTGTCACATAACAATTGTAGATTCCAGGGCTGCGGAGTCGGAGTTGAGGAGTCGAAGTCAGTAAGGATTTTTGGTTGAAAAATTTCAACCGACTCCGGTTGAAAAAATATCAACACATAATTTTAACGAATATCGCCATGGCACAAGATCTTATGGAAAAATTATGAATTTTTAACTTTAATTTGCAAAGGGCTCTATAAACGATTGCTAAATAGTTGTTCAACTAGTTGATGTGTTTATACCAAATTTAGCAACCAAACAAAAAAAAAATCAATTAAGATATTCACAATTCCCTTTTAAAGTTAATATATAGTAACTTTAGCGGCGCGGCGGATTACGCGTAGTGCGACGGATCGCACGCGCCACCCGTCGCCCTGCCCTGCTGCCCCCCACCACCTCCGCCGTCATTTTTTCTTTTTGAAATTTTTTGATAACCAAAGAAACTTGTTGTTTTAAAAAAGAATCAGTATTTTTCCCTTGTACGAAATGTTTTTATAGATTTTTAAGTATGAGATTATATAAAATTAAAATGAATTAAATTCTTAAATTTAACGCACTTCCTACACAATCAGTTGCGGATCTACATACGGGCTGAAAGGGCTTTAGCCCCCCACCCCTTGGATAGTTTTTTGTTTCCCCCCTTTCGCGAATCCTAGATCCGCCACTGTACACAATTAAGATTGATTAGTAACGTAGTAGTGCAATTCAAAAATCAGCTTACCCAGTACCTTTTATTTGCAATAATAGTTTTAATAATAGTTTTCGTGCTAATAACAGTGGTTAATAAATAAAAAAAAAAAAATAAATATATCTCATCAAATGATTGAATTAAAATAGACTTTAAAAAAAAAATGCTGTCCTTGAAAATGCTCATTTCGTACAAGGGAATTTCGTATCTCTTGTGGGAACACAATATAAAATATTGGGCGATTTTTCATTTTTTTGGGTGAGTTTTCGTTTTTGTTTTTAGGCAATTTTTTCCAAAAATGTTTGGGCTTTTTTTCGTTTTCTTGGGTAAAATTTCGTTTTTTCGTTTTGGGCGATTTTTCATAAATTTTTGGGTCATTTTTCATTTGGGTGATTTTTCTTTTTTTTTTTGGGCGATTTTTTTTTTGGCGATTTTGCGGAGAGCCACCAATCGAATGCATGAAAGCATTTTTAAATTCGCCTAGAAATTTTAAAGCTCATAACATTTAGCAACATTCTGCTATCAACATATGTGATTACGAGCTAGGATATCTAATATTCGCCGGATGGGGCGAAAACGATGCTAACTTCACACCGGTACATGGTGCCATTGATTGATGTGTGATATTTCTTGAATCCTGCTTACTCGGTTGGCGACGAAAAGGTGCAATGAAGTTGCTGATGATTTAATCCATGACAAAACTATTTCTAAGTCTGACAAAAAAAAAAATGCTGGGACATATTGATATGTCAGATCCTGCTTCACTCGTTCTGTAAGCTCGACTCCTAGACACAACTCCAATCGAGGAAGCGTTTTTAGTTTTAGGGGTGCTATCCTTGATTTTGCGCAGAGCAAGTTCGATGTTATGGTTCGATCCTTGTTGATGTTGTTCGTACATAAACAGCTGCTCCGTACGCTCGTTCTGAGGCATCGGCAAAGGTGTGTAGCTGAACATTCACTTGAGGTTTTTAATGAAATATGTGTCGGGGTACCTTTGAGTTACTGAGTTCCAATATATTTTCTCGTAAGTGATGCCATTCTTGTTGAATTTGTTGTGGTAGCCTTTCATCGCATTCATATTCTTGCTTTCATAGTTTTTGCATGAGGTCCAAGGATTCCTAATGGGTCGAAGATTCGTGCTAAGTCGGAAGCTACTACGCGTTTTGTAATCTGTTCAACGGGTGATAAGTATGCTCGTCCGCACAGTTTTTGGTAGCCCAATAAGACCGATTGTTTTTGTAGCCTTATCATTCAGATCCAGGTTAACTTCTGGATCCTCTACAGGTATGTTTTCTTGAGTTGTTAGAGCACCATTCCGGAGTTTTTGCGACATCAACTGTATATGTACTTTTTTCTCTCCTCTATTTGGATACTTGATTTTGTTGCGGCTTACAATTGATGATTCGTTTTGGAATTACCTAACAATTCCGCTCTTATTTTGTTTTGGTCCTTTGGCCTTTGAGTGCTAATTGTTCTCGTTTCCTTACTTTTTGTTATTCCTTTTCTTACATATATGTTTTTTCAAGAATTTTTTTATTTAATTCAATTCAATAAAGGAGTTGCAAGTTCTATTTTGGTTATACCTCTGGATAGACTGGCTTTATGGGCTACAGTATCGCTGTGGATAAATTTAAATAGAGATTTAAAAAAACTTTATTTTTAAAAATCATTTAAACATACTAAATTCTTAAATTATAACTGAAACTAAAACTTACAACACTTTTATAAATTAAAACTTAAAACACTGCCTTAAAAACTGCAAACTTAAAACTGAACTTATGCTTCTCAGCTACTTGGTATTTATACCTTTATGTTCTTATGTATTGCGTATACATATTTATTATGTATCTGGACTAAAACTAATTGAAGTGAAGCATTGAATTTCAGAATCCTTTGTTTATTAAATGATTTTAACCCTCGTGTGTATACGAAAAATTTCCCCCTTTCGTGTATAGGGGTAACCTTCATACAATCTGTATGAAAGAAACTGTGTGTAATTAAAAAATGTACAAAAAACTAATTAAATATGTACATAGATTGACATTAAAGCTATTCTTTACTAATTAGTCATTCAAGTATATTAATAAATTAAATGTGTTGTGAACATGAATCTTACATATTGAATATGTTATTATGTTCCTAACAATGTTAAGCGGCTTCGGTAGTTGAGTAGGTAGCGTGCTCGACTTCCACCCTTTAACCTTTCGTATTTGCAATTTTCTTTCCTCATTTCTTATTAAATTAAAAACTCATCAATATTTACGGCATGAAGTCGCAGTTGGTGGTAGAGAAGTTTGTGGATGGGAAGGCACAATACTTGCCTCAGATTCAAATTCACATGTTTACGGCTTTCCACATGTTTACGGCTTTTGATTGTCTTCCCTTCCACTAATCGATCGCCCCATTTCGAACCAAGGCAGACTTGACTAAATAGGTATTACACCTGAAATCCTTGTTTCAAAGCTAAAAAAAACAGCATTTTTGTGCTGAGGTTTCGTTGTTGGTAAATTGGGAATCGTCTTCGCAAATCTTGTAAAAGTTTTCGGCGACTATCGGTTTTTGTGCAGTTTCAAAGTTTTGCTCATTGTGAATGATATAGCTGCCAATCCGCAAATATTTAAGATGTTGAAAAATAATGCAACTGACCATCATTAGGTAATGCGTTTAGTGGTATATTGAGTCAACATTTTATCCATTATATCTACCCCTTCTTTTGTGCCATTATAGAACAAAAAGGTTCGTTCTAAAAACGAACAGCTTCTAGTCGTCTGCTAACAGCCCTCCGGAAGCGTTGGCTTGCAGTTGTTCACCACTCGATGGTGATGCTTTCGTTTGGCTTGCAGTTGTTGTGCTGATTGGCATCCATAAATTCCCACAGATCGAGTATTGGGATCGCTGCCTTGTCATCCTTCATGCTGATTACGCGAGTTTTATTGTTGTCGAATACCAAATAATCGAATTGCAAAAATCTAGTGATTTCCATTGGTGCGCGGAAAATTGTTAAAAATTATGACTTCCACAATTCGGGTAAGTGTTCATTACTTAAATTATGTATATTCCACGCTGTTTCAAAGTACTTTCACCTTATTTCACAATCAATATTGAAGAAAATCGAATGTTCGATATTCGTCTAAACAACGTGAAAAATGGGAAATGAGAGAATATTAGAGATGTGTGTTGTATCGAATTGAAAGAAAGAACTTTTGTTGAATTCTATCAGCAGACATTGCGATCAATCGGACATTTTATTTGATGTAACTGAATGACATTTCACACAGTAGTACTGACATTCCAAACGCAAAAAATCGACAGACAATACTCGTATAAGCGAGGATTCACATGTATTTTATGTACCTAGGTACCTTCGCTTAAGACGAAGGGGTAGTAACTAAAAATCTTTTATAAAAAATAACCATAACATTTTCTTTTCAGTGTTACAGTTGTATTGAAATGAAAATAAAATTTTAGGAAAGTACACTGAAAAAAAAAAGTTAGCTTAAAATTAAACACAATGTGTTCACAAAATGTGTTGTTAATTTGACTTTTTTTTCATATGTTTTTCAAAATTTTTAAATACATTTGCTATTACTTTGACGAAATTTGTTGCAAGCTATTTTTTAAACACAAATATCGTCAAATTAACAACAATTGTCGTCAATTTTGAAACATTTTTTTTTCAGTGTACTATCGATTTGAGCATATAGTTCCTTGGACGAAAGTTATCTTTCTTTCACTTAAATTATCCTCAAGAGGGACGTAGCAAAAAACTTTGATAGCGATTAAAAAAAAAGAATTTAAATTCCGTTAAATTTTTTCTGTTCAATTTTAAGGCTTTTCTGAGTTCAGACAAAAAAGACTGCCAATTATGATATGCTAAAAAATGAAATAAAGCCCAAAATATTTCGGTTTTACAAAAATAAAATAAAGCCTAAAATCAAAAATCAAAAACGCCCAAACAAAAAATGAAATAAACCCAAAATCTTTTTGGAAAAATAATAATTATAAACAAAAATAACAATGCCCAAATCGTCACATAAAATGCAAAAATTGTGTTTTTTATTGATTACGATTCACTACATTATATTACATGTGTGTTATGAATTTTAAACTTCTGCCACCAAAAATAACCAAGTTATTTGATTTGAAAATTTCGTTTCAATATCTCTAGTCGTTTGAATTTTATATCGTTTTTTGCTTCTCCTGTAAACTTATCAAAAGTGATGTTACGCTATTTTGCATTTTAGGTGACGAAATATAAGAAAAAAAAGCCCAAAACAAAAAATTAAACAAAGCCCAAAATTCTTAAGAGTTGCTTATATTAAGGTATGTTGGCGCGCTCGGTATTAAAAATAAAAACAAAAGAAATAACTGGTCATGTCAGGCCTTGAAAGGACTTTGACCTAGCTTCTTAGGATCAATTGTGTTGTGCGTGTTATTAAGTTTGTACACAATTGATATCATCAACAAGGAATGAATGTGGCTTCCAGAAAGTATTTGATTTTCAAGCGTAGATTCACCCCTTCAAGCATAGATTCATCCCATTGCCTACCAGACCACCCCAAAGTCGAAAAATCTTTACTTTTTCTCCCCCTTCTTCTTGCTGCAATATTTTGGGGGTAGGAGGAGCTATAGGTAAAAAATTTTTTGGGAAGTTGCGGGCAACCATCCAATTTTTAACAAAAAATAGCAAAAAAAGATAGTCCACTCGGGCTATCCACGCGACCACCAAATCTGATGGGACCTATATGTCCCAATGGTCGTCAACCATATAATTTTGTTGAAAAGTTGATTTATTTGAAATAAAAATAAATTTGCTTGCATTTTTGATCCATGCATTGAATTTTCATTTTCTTATGATGAAATTTGAAGTTATTTCGATCATTGGCGGAGCAGAATGGTTTTTTGCAAAAGGCACAAATAGTAATTATTCGATGGCCTTTGTGTTGCTTTCAGCAGAAAATACATTGAAGAATTTTTTGTGTGGGAACAAAAAAAAATTGAAAAAGCGCTAAAAGCCGTTTTAGCCTCCCCCTTGGACTATAAAACCGTTAGCTCAGTCCTTCCCCCCTCTGGTGAATCCTAGATCCGAGGCTGATTGTGCACACTCAAATCAAAGCGATCGCAGAAAAGACGCAAGTAGAATTTTGTCTTAGATTTGCAATCGTGTTCGTAGTAGTCTTATCTTATCTTATCTTATCTTATCTTATCTTATCTTATCTTACTATTATATAAAAATGAAACTTGAAATGTTGCCGTTTTGGCGTTGATGAAAGTAAACTCAAGAACGGCTGAACGGATTTAAATGAAATTTTCACTATTCAAATCGTAATTAATTGTAGATTAACACCGTATACTTAAATATTTCAAAGCTTCGAAGTTATTGGCTGAGAAACTGACAAAATTCGGTATTTTTAGAAAAATTTGGCGCTTTTTCCATTTTCTGCTTAGACCGTAAAAGATAAGTGAATATGATATATGGACAAATGAATGATCTTGCCGATTCCAACAAAAAAGTCGATGGTGACGTGCATCTAAGATCAATAGTTTGTTCGTAAAATTAATATTTTATTGAAAAATTAAATCATTTTCTTGCAAGCATTGATTTGTTGATTGGCTTCGACGATGTCATTGCTTGCAGCTAGCAGAATGTTGCTTTGGTTTCGCTACAAGATGCTGCTCAATGCTCAGAAAAGAGAGTCTCTGCATGGAAGCAGAGAGAGAGATAGCTCTTTGTTCGCGAACATCAGAATGTCCGACAATTAAAATTGAAAGCATTTTCTTCAAGCGCGTCGTTTGTTGCTGCTGCTTCAATGTTTCATTATCCAGAGAGAGTTTTTCTATTCAAAATGTTGAATAGCTGCGTGCAGAATTCTTAAGATGCAAAATAGAAGTGCATGAAACCCCGTGCGCTACAAATTACATCGCTTTGAAGATGCACATTGGTATGGGTTGAATGGCTTTTTTAGCATGTTTTTTACGGCATTACACAGTGTTAGTGCACAGTGCGTTAGTGTATAATTTCGTTATTGAAAAAAGACATTTGAAAATATTTTAACTTTATTGGACAAAAAAAAATTTCACAGTGATAAAAAAGTATTTTTTATTCATTCCATAAGCATAAATTTACATTTGAAAAGGTAGACTTATCAAAACCAATATATTTCCAAAACAATTCACGTTATCGAATACGAGTTTTATATAATTGAGCTAAAAATTTTCTTCATTAGTCGAAGTGCAATGCATAAAATGTATTTTCATACCATTTAATAATACGGTTAAATAAGTAGGGGAATGTCTCCGGTTATGAGCCATGCAAATCTGATAGCACTGCGCACGTCATGTGTTTTGTTATGTCAATTATACATCAGCAGTTACGTATTTATTGCATCATTTTTATACTGCGTACGCTTGCATTGTTTCGCGTTGCATTGTTGCAGGTTGCACATTTTTCTGCATTTCCGAACACAGCCAATATTGTCCTACAAGTCCCAATCTATATTTTAAGCAACAATTCTGATGTTTTTTAGCGATTCACATCATAGTCTACCGCTTTGAAAAAAAATTCAATATTACTTTCAATACCGTTCTTTTACAAGATCTTTTGCTTGATATCAAACAACAGTCTATCCAGCGCGATGAAAAAGTGACCTTATGAAAAGCATTACCATTGACAGTACTTATAGTAGAGCTTTCGTTTCAACTTAATAAAAAAAGGACAGTCTCACAACCGGGGATGGCTCACAAGCGGAGACGGACTCTCCACTCGGATGGCTCTACTCGGAAAAAGTGTAAGCGTTCAATTGATATAAAAGTTGAAGTTCGTTAATATTAAAATCATAATATACATTGCTGCCGTATCTTAACCCTATCAGGTCACACGGGGTGGAATCAACTCCAGCACTTCTTAAAAGCAATAATTCATAAAAAAAGCAAAAAAAAAAAAAAAAACAAATACATACAAAAATTATGTAATGCTATTTGGACCTTATTTTTCAAGAACATATTTTTTTATCAAAACTTAAACTTAACCACAAAAAAATAAAAGGAAAACCCCGAAATGATTAAATGAATTTATTTTCAAAAATTACTGAAACTTCATAAATTTCCGAAATATTAAAAAAAAACAGAACTGATTTTATCATCTGGAAACAACCAGCTTTGGGGTAAAAATGGTATTTTTTATCGCTATTGACTTTTTGATTTTTATATCACATTCATCCAATATTGATTTAAGAAAATATTTCACTTCATCAAGAAGGGAATTTCTCAAATAGCCACAATAGT